>CM050324.1:15398768-15686145 GCA_027475135.1 Bactrocera correcta
TCTTATTTAAGTTTACATAAAGCATAAGGTATAAGGGGAGTGCATTTGGAAGAATTCCGTAATCTTAAATTTAGGTATAAAGTCGATTTTGTTGTATATACACACTTAGCAATCGATACCCAGATGCTTCAATTCAATAGTTTAACATATTTAAGTTAATTAACTATCTTTATCTTACTTAAGTCTACAAAAGCCTTAACGGTATAACGGCAGTGCATTTGGAAGAATTCCGTAATCTTATATTTAGGTATAAATTCGATTTTCTTGTACATACACATTTAGCAATCGATATCGAAATGCTTCAAATCATTAGTTTAACATATTTAAGTTAAGTTACCTTCTTTAACGTATTGAAGGTGATATGAAGCCATGGCGGCATAACGGCAGTGTTTGTAGAAGAATTCCGTAATCTTATATTTAGGTATAAAGTCGATTTTGTTGTATATACGCACTTTGCAATCGATATCGAAATTCTTCAAATCATTAGTTTAACACATTTAAGTTAATTAACCTTCTTTAACATATTGAAGTTGATATAAAGCCATGGCAGCATAACGACAGTACATTTGGAAGAATTCCGTAATCTTATATTTAGGTATAAAGTCGATTTTCTTCTATATACGCATTTACCAATCGATATCGAAATGCTTCAAATCATTAGTTTAACATATTTAAGTTAATTAACCTTCTTTATCTTACTGAAGTTTACATAGAGCCATAAGGGTATAACGGCAGTGTATGTAGAAGTGTATGTAGAAGAATTCCGTAATCTTATATTTAGGTACAAAGTCGATTTTCTTCTATATACGCATTTAGCAATCGATATCGAAATGCTTCAAATCATTAGTTTAACATATTTAATTTAATTAACATTCTTTATCTTACTGAAGTTTACATAAAGCCATAAGGGTATAACGGCAGTGCATTTAGAAGAATTCCGTAATCTTATATTTATGTATAAAGTCGATTTTCTTGTATATACTCATTTAGCAATCGATATCGAAATGCTTCAAATCATTAGTTTAACATATTTAAGTTAATTAACCTTCTTTATCTTATTTAAGTTTACATAAAGCCATAACGGTATAAGGGCAGTGCATTTGGAAGAATTCCGTAATCTTATATTTAGGTATAAAGTCGATTTTGTTGTATATACACACTTAGCAATCGATATCGAGATGCTTCAATTCAATAGTTTAACATATTTAAGTTAATTAACCTTCTTTAACGTATTGAAGGTGATATGAAGCCATGGCGGCATAACGGCAGTGCATTTAGAAGAATTCCGTAATCTTATATTTAGGTATAAAGTCGATTTTGTTGTATATACGCACTTTGCAATCGATATCGAAATCTTCAAATCATTAGTTTAACATATTTAAGTTAATTAACCTTCTTTAACATATTGAAGTTGATATAAAGCCATGGCAGCATAACGACAGTACATTTGGAAGAATTCCGTAATCTTATATTTAGGTATAAAGTCGATTTTCTTCTATATACGCATTTAGCAATCGATATCGAAATACTTCAAATCATTAGTTTAACATATTTAAGTTAATTAACCTTCTTTATCTTACTGAAGTTTACAAAAAGCCATAAGGGTATAACGGCAGTGCATTTGGAAGAATTCCGTAATCTTATATTTAGGTATAAAGTCGATTTTCTTGTATATACACATTTAGCAATCGATATCGAAATGCTTCAAATCATTAGTTTAACATATTTAAGTTAATTACCTTCTTTATCTTATTGAAGTGTACATAAAGCCATAACGGTATAACGGCAGTGCATTTAGAAGAATTCCGTAATCTATATTTAGGTATAAAGTCGATTTTGTTGTAATACACTTTTAGCAATCGATATCGAAATGCTTCAAATCATTAGTTTAACATATTTAAGTTAATTAACCTTCTTTAACATATTGAAGTTGATATAAAGCCATAACGGTATAACGGCAGTGCATTTGGAAGAATTCCGTAATCTTATATTTAGGTATAAAGTCGATTTTCTTGTATATACCATTTAGCAATCGATATCGAAATGCTTCAAATCATTAGTTTAACATATTTAAGTTAATTAACCTTCTTTATCTTATTGAAGTTTACATAAAGCCATAACGGTATAACGGCAGTGCATTTGGAAGAATTCCGTAATCTTATATTTATGTATAAAGTCGATTTTCTTGTATATACGCATTTAGCAATCGATATCGAAATGCTTCAAATCATTAGTTTAACATATTTAAGTTAATTAACCTTCTTTATCTTATTGAAGTTTACATAAAGCCATAACGGTATAACGGCAGTCATTTGGAAGAATTCCGTAATCTTATATTTAGGTATAAAGTCGATTTTCTTGTATATACACATTTAGCAATCGATATCGAAATGCTTCAAATCATTAGTTTAACATATTTAAGTTAATTAACCTTCTTTATCTTACTGAAGTTTACAAAAGCCATAAGGGTATAACGGCAGTGCATTTGGAAGAATTCCGTAATCTTATATTTAGGTATAAAGTCGATTTTGTTGTATATACACATTTAGCAATCGATATCGAAATGCTTCAAATCATTAGTTTAACATATTTAAGTTAAGTACCTTCTTTAACGTATTGAGAGTGATATGAAGCCATGGCGGCATAACGGCAGTGTATGTAGAAGAATTCCGTAATCTTTATATTTAGGTATAAAGTCCCTTTTGTTGTATATACGCACTTTTGCAATCGATATCGAAATTCTTCAAATCATTAGTTTAACATATTTAAGTTAATTAACCTTCTTTAACATATTGAAGTTGATATAAAGCCATGGCAGCATAACGACAGTACATTTGGAAGAATTTTGTAATCTTATATTTAGACACAAAGTCGATTTTCTTCTATATACGCATTTAGCAATCGATATCGAAATGCTTCAAATCATTAGTTTAACATATTTAAGTTAATTAACCTTCTTTATCTTACTGAAGTTTACATAAAGAAAGCCATAACGGTATAACGGCAGTGCATTTAGAAGAACTACGTAATCTTATATTTAGGTATAAAGTCGATTTTGTTGTATATACACTTTTAGCAATCGATATCGAGATGCTTCAATTCAATAGTTTAACATATTTAAGTTAATAAACTATCTTTACCTTACTTAAGTCTACAAAAGCCTTAACGGTATAACGGCAGTGCATTTGGAAAATTCCGTAATCTTATATTTAGGTATAAGTCGATTTTCTTGTACATACACTTTAGCAATCGATATCGAAATGCTTCAAATCATTAGTTTAACATATTTAAGTTAAGTAACCTTCTTTAACGTATTGAAGGTGATATGAAGCCATGCGGCATAACGGCAGTGCATTTAGAAGAATTCCGTAATCTTATATTTAGGTATAAAGTCGATTTTTTGTATATACCACTTTGAATCGATATGAAATGCTTAAAATCATTAGTTTAACATATTTAAGTTAATTAACCTTCTTTAACATATTGAAGTTGATATAAAGCCATGCGATAACGACAGTCATTTGGAAGAATTCTCGTAATCTTATATTTAGGTATAAATCGATTTTCTTCTATATACCATTTAACAATCGATATCGAAATACTTCAAATCATTAGTTTAACATATTTAAGTTAATTAACCTTCTTTATCTTATTGAAGTTTACAAAAAGTCATAGGGTATAACGGCAGTGCATATGAAGAATTCCGTATCATATATTTATGTATAAAGTCGATTTTTTGTACATACACTTTTAGCAATCGATATCGAAATGCTTCAAATCATTAGTTTAACATATTTAAGTTAATTAACCTATCTTTATCTTATTGAAGTTTACATAAAGCCTTAACGGTATAACGGCAGTCATTTGGAAGAATTCCGTAATCTTATATTAGGTATAAAATCTATTTTCTTGTAAACTCATTTAGCAATCGATATCGAAATGCTTCAAATCATTAGTTTAACATATTTAAGTTATAACCTTCTTTATCTTATTTAAGTTTAATAAAGTCATAACGGTATAACGGCAGTCATTTGGAAGAATTCCGTAATCTTATATTTAGGTATAAAGTCGATTTTGTTGTATATACATTTGCAATCGATATCGAATCTTCAATTCATAGTTTAACAATTTAAGTTAATTAATAACGGCAGTGTATGTAGAAGAATTCCGTAATCTTATATTTAGGTATAAAGTCGATTTTGTTGTATATACGCACTATGCAATCGATATCGAAATTCTTCAAATCATTAGTTTAACATATTTAAGTTAATTAACCTTCTTTAACATATTGAAGTTTATATAAAGCCATGGCAGCATAACGACAGTACATTTGGAAGAATTCCGTAATCTTATATTTAGGTATAAAGTCGATTTTCTTCTATATACGCATTTAGCAATCGATATCGAAATACTTCAAATCATTAGTTTAACATATTTAAGTTAATTAACCTTCTTTATCTTACTGAAGTTTACATAGAGCCACAAGGGTATAACGACAGTGCATTTGGAAGAAATCCGTAATCTTATATTTAGGTATAGAGTCGATTTTCTTGTATATACTCATTTAGCAATCGATATCGAAATGCTTCAAATCATTAGTTTAACATATCTAAGTTAATTAACCTTCTTTATCTTATTTAAGTTTACATAAAGCCATAACGGTATAACGGCAGTGCATTTAGAAGAACTACGTAATATTATATTTAGGTATAAAGTCGATTTTGTTGTAACTACACTTTTAGCAATCGATATCGAGATGCTTCAATTCAATAGTTTAACATATTTAAGTTAATTAACTATCTTTATCTTACTTAAGTCTACAAAAGCCTTAACGGTATAACGGCAGTGCATTTGGAAGAATTCCGTAATCTTATTTTAAGGTATAAAGTCGATTTTGTTGTATATACGCATTTAGCAATCGATATCGAAATGCTTCAAATCATTAGTTTAACATATTTAAGTTAAGTAACCTTCTTTAACGTATTGAAGGTGATATGAAGCCATGGCGGCATAACGGCAGTGTATGTAGAAGAATTCCGTAATCTTATATTTAGGTATAAAGTCGATTTTGTTGTATATACGCACTTTGCAATCGATATCGAAATTCTTCAAATCATTAGTTTAACATATTTAAGTTAATTAACCTTCTTTAACATATCGAAGTTGATATAAAGCCATGGCAGCATAACGACAGTACATTTGGAAGAATTCCGTAATCTTATATTTAGGTATAAAGTCGATTTTCTTCTATATACGCATTTAGCAATCGATATCGAAATACTTCAAATCATTAGTTTAACATATTTAAGTTAATTAACCTTCTTTATCTTACTGAAGCTTACAAAAAGCCATGAGGGTATAACGGCAGTGCATTTAGAAGAATTCCGTTATCATATATTTATGTATAAAGTCGATTTTCTTGTATATACACATTTAGCAATCGATATCGAAATGCTTCAAATCATTAATTTAACATATTTAAGCTAATTAGCCTTCTTTATCTTACTGAAGTTTACATAAAGCCTTAACCTTATAACGGCAGTGCATTTGGAAAAATTCCGTAACCTTATATTTAGGTATAAAGTCGATTTTCTTGTACATACACATTTAGCAATCGACATCGAAATGCTTCGAATCATTAGTTTAACATATTTAAGTAAAGTAACCTTCTTTAACATATTGAAGTTGATATAAAGCCATAACGGTATAACGGCAGTGAATTTGGAAGAATTCCGTAATCTTATATTAAGGTATAAAATCGATTTTCTTGTATATACTCATTTAGCAATCGATATAGAAATGCTTCAAATCATTAGTTTAACATATTTAAGTTAATTAACCTTCTTTATCTTATTGAAGTTTACATAAAGCCATAACGGTATAAAGGCAGTGCATTTGGAAGAATTCCGTAATCTTATATTTAGGTATAAAGTCGATTTTGTTGCATATATACACTTAGCAATCGATATCGAGATGCTTCAACTCAATAGTTTAACATATTTAAGTTAAGTAACCTTCTTTAACGTATTGAAGGTGATATGAAGCCATGGCGGCATAACGGCAGTGTATGTAGAAGAATTCCGTAATCTTATATTTTGGTATAAAATCGATTTTGTTGTATATACGCACTTTGCAATCGATATCGAAATTCTTCAAATCATTAGTTTAACACATTTAAGTTAATTAACCTTCTTTAACATACTGAAGTTGATATAAAGCCATGGCAGCATAACGACAGTACATTTGGAAGAATTTCGTAATCTTATATTTAGGTATAAAGTCGATTTTCTTCTATATACGCATTTAGCAATCGATATCGAAATACTTCAAATCTTTAGTTTAACATATTTAAGTTAATTAATCTTCTTTATCTTACTGAAGTTTACATAGAGCCATAAGGGTATAACGGCAGTGCATTTAGAAGAATTCCGTTATCATATATTTATGTATAAAGTCGATTTTGTTGTATATACACACTTAGCAATCGATATCGAGATGCTTCAATTCAATAGTTTAACATATTTAAGTTAATTAACTATCTTTATCTTACTTAAGTCTACAAAAGCCTTAACGGTATAACGGCAGTGCATGTTTGGGAAAATTCCGTAATCTTATATTTAGGTATAAAGTCGATTTTCTTGTACATACACATTAGCAATCGATATCGAAATGCTTCAGTTCAAAAGTTTAACATATTTAAGTTAAGTTTAACCCTTTTTTAACTTATTAAGTTATAAAAGCCATTTAAAGGTATAACGGCAGTGCATTTGGAAAAATTCCGTAATCTTATATTTAGGTATAAAGTCGATTTTCTTGTACATACACATTGAGCAATCGATATCGAAATGCTTCAAATCATTAGTTTAACATATTTAAGTTAAGTTTAAACCCTTTTTTAACGTATTGAAGTTGATATAAAGCCATGGCGGCATAACGGCAGTGCATGTTTGGGAAAAATTCCGTAATCTTATATTTAGGTATAAACTCGATTTTGTTGTATATACGCACTTTGCAATCGATATCGAAATTCTTCAAATCATTAGTTTAACATATTTAAGTTAATTAACCTTCTTTAACATATTGAAGTTGATGTAAAGCCATGGCAGCATAACGACAGTACATTTGGAAGAATTCCGTAATCTTATATTTAGGTATAAAGTCGATTTTCTTCTATATACGCATTTAGCAATCGATATCGAAATACTTCAAATCTTTAGTTTAACATATTTAAGTTAATTAATCGTCTTTATCTTACTGAAGTTTACATAGAGCCATAAGGGTATAACGGCAGTGCATTTGGAAGAATTCCGTAAACTTATATTTAGGTATAGAGTCGATTTTCTTGTATATACTCATTTAGCAATCGATATCGATATGCTTCAAATCATTAGTTTAACATATTTAAGTTAATTAACCTTCTTTATCTTATTTAAGTTTACATAAAGCCATAACGGTATAACGGCAGTGCATTTAGAAGAACTACCTAATATTATATTAAGGTATAAAGTCGATTTTGTTGTAAATACACTTTTAGCAATCGATATCGAGATGCTTCAATTCAATAGTTTAACATAGTTAAGTTAATTAACTATCTTTATCTTACTTAAGTCTACAAAAGCCTTAACGGTATAACGGTAGTGCATTTGGAAGAATTCCGTAATCTTATATTTAGGTATGAAGTCGATTTTCTTGCACATACACATTTAGCAATCGATATCGAAATGCTTCAAATCATTAGTTTAACATATTTAAGTAAAGTAACCTTCTTTAACGTATTGAAGGTGATATGAAGCCGTGGCGGCATAACGGCAGTGTATGTAGAAGAATTCCGTATTTTTATATTTAGGTATAAAGTCGATTTTGTTGTATATACGCACTTTGCAATCGATATCGAAATTCTTCAAATCATTAGTTTAACATATTTAAGATAATTAACCTTCTTTAACGTATTGAAGGTGATATGAAGCCATGGCGGCATAACGGCAGTGCATGTAGAATAATTCCGTAATCTTATATTTAGGTATAAAGTCGATTTTGTTGTACATACACATTTAGCAATCGATATCGAAATGCTTCAAATCATTAGTTTAATGTATTTAAGTAAGTAACCTTTTTAACGTATTGAAGGTGATATGAAGCCATGGCGGCATAACGGCAGTGCATGTAGAATAATTCCGTAATCTTATATTTAGGTATAAAGTCGATTTTGTTGTATATACACATTTAGCAATCGATATCGAAATGCTTCGAATCATTAGTTTAACATATTTAAGTTAATTAACCTTCTTTATCCTATTGAAGTTTACATAAAGCCATAACGGTATAACGGCAGTGCATTTAGAAGAATTCCGTAATCTTATATTTAGGTATAAAGTCGATTTTCTTGTATATGTGCATTAAGCAATCGATTTCGAAATGCTTCAAATCATAAGTTTAACATATTTAAGTTAGTTAACCTTCTTTAACATACTGAAGTTCGTATAAAGCCATGGCAGCATAACGGCAGTACATTTGGAAGAATTCCGTGATCCTATATTTAGGTATAAAGTCGATTTTCTTGTATATACTCATTTAGCAATCGATATCGAAATGCTTCAAATCATTAGATTAACATATTTAAGTTAATTAACCTTCTTTAACATATTGAAGTTGATATAAAGCCCTGGCAGTATAACGACAGTACATTTGGAAGAACTCCGTAATCTTATATTTAGGTATAAAGTCGATTTTCTTGTATATACGCACTTTGCAATCGATATCGAAATTCTTCAAATCGTTAGTTTAACATATTTAAGTTAATTAACCTTCTTTAACATATTGAAGTTGATATAAAGCCATGGCAGCATAACGACAGTATATTTGGAAGAATACCGTAATCTTATATTTAGGTATAAAGTCGATTTTCTTCTATATATGCATTTAGCAATCGATATCGAAATGCTTCAAATCATTAGTTTAACATATTTAAGTTAATTAACCTTCTTTACCTTACTGAAGTTTACAAAAAGCCATGAGGGTATAACGGCAGTACATTTAGAAGAATTCCGTTATCATATATTTATGTATAAAGTCGATTTTCTTGTATATACACATTTAGCAATCGATATCGAAATGCTTCAAATAATTAATTTAACATTTTTAAGCTAATTAGCCTTCTTTATCTTACTGAAGTTTACATAAAGCCTTAACGGTATAACGACAGTGCATTTGGAAGAATTCCGTAATCTTATATTTAGGTATAAACTCGATTTTCTTGTATATACACATTTAGCAATCGATATCGAAATGCTTCAAATCATTAGTTTAACATATTTAAGCTAATTAACCTTCTTTATCTTACTAAAGTATACACAAATCCTTAACGGTATAACGGCAGTGCATTTGGAAGAATTCCGTAATCTTATATTTAGGTATAAAGTCGATTTTCTTGTATATACTCATTTAGCAATCGATATCGAAATGCTTCAAATCATTAGTTTAACATATTTAAGTTAATTAACCTTCTTTATCTTATTGAAGTTTACATAAAGCCATAACGGTATAACGGCAGTGCATTTGGAAGAATTCCATAATCTTATATTTAGGTATAAAGTCGATTTTGTTGTCATATCATTTA
Organism: Bactrocera correcta; assembly: GCA_027475135.1. NCBI lineage: Eukaryota > Metazoa > Arthropoda > Insecta > Diptera > Tephritidae > Bactrocera > Bactrocera correcta. Next base: position 15,408,385 of record CM050324.1, read on the forward strand.
GCAATCGATTCGAAATGCTTCAAATCATAGTTTAACATATTTAAGTTAATTAACCTTCTTTAACTACTGAAGTTCGTATAAAGCCATGGCAGCATAACGGCAGTACATTTGGAAGAATTCCGTGATCCTATATTTAGGTATAAAGTCGATTTTCTTGTATATACTCATTTAGCAATCGATATCGAAATGCTTCAAATCATTAGATTAACATATTTAAGTTAATTAACCTTCTTTAACATATTGAAGTTGATATAAAGCCCTGGCAGCATAACGACAGTACATTTGGAAGAACTCCGTAATCTTATATTTAGGTATAAAGTCGATTTTCTTGTATATACGCACTTTGCAATCGATATCGAAATTCTTCAAATCGTTAGTTTAACATATTTAAGTTAATTAACCTTCTTTAACATATTGAAGTTGATATAAAGCCATGGCAGCATAACGACAGTATATTTGGAAGAATACCGTAATCTTATATTTAGGTATAAAGTCGATTTTCTTCTATATATGCATTTAGCAATCGATATCGAAATGCTTCAAATCATTAGTTTAACATATTTAAGTTAATTAACCTTCTTTACCTTACTGAAGTTTACAAAAAGCCATGAGGGTATAACGGCAGTACATTTAGAAGAATTCCGTTATCATATATTTATGTATAAAGTCGATTTTCTTGTATATACACATTTAGCAATCGATATCGAAATGCTTCAAATAATTAATTTAACATTTTTAAGCTAATTAGCCTTCTTTATCTTACTGAAGTTTACATAAAGCCTTAACGGTATAACGACAGTGCATTTGGAAGAATTCCGTAATCTTATATTTAGGTATAAACTCGATTTTCTTGTATATACACATTTAGCAATCGATATCGAAATGCTTCAAATCATTAGTTTAACATATTTAAGCTAATTAACCTTCTTTATCTTACTAAGTATACACAAATCCTTAACGGTATAACGGCAGTGCATTTGGAAGAATTCCGTAATCTTATATTTAGGTATAAAGTCGATTTTCTTGTATATACTCATTTAGCAATCGATATCGAAATGCTTCAAATCATTAGTTTAACATATTTAAGTTAATTAACCTTCTTTATCTTATTGAAGTTTACATAAAGCCATAACGGTATAACGGCAGTGCATTTGGAAGAATTCCATAATTTTATTTTTATTTATAAAGTCGATTTTGTTGTACATACTCATTTAGCAATCGATATCGAAATGCTTCAACTCAATAGTTTAACATACTTAAGTTAATTAACTATCTTCATCTTACTTAAGTCTACAAAAGCCTTAACGGTATAACGGCAGTGTATGTAGAAGAATTCCGTAATCTTATATTTAGGTATAAAGTCGATTTTGTTGTATATACGCACTTTGCAATCGATATCGAAATTCTTCAAATCATTAGATTAACATATTTAAGTTAATTAACCTTCTTTAATATATTGAAGTTGATATAAAGCCCTGGCAGCATAACGACAGTACATTTGGAAGAACTCCGTAATCTTATATTTAGGTATAAAGTCGATTTTCTTGTATATACGCACTTTGCAATCGATGTCGAAATTCTTCAAATCATTAGTTTAACATATTTAAGTTAATTAACCTTCTTTATCTTATTGAAGTTTACATAAAGCCATAACGGTATAACTGCAGTGCATTTGGAAGAATTCCATAACCTTATATTTAGGTATAAAGTCGATTTTGTTGTACATACTCATTTAGCAATCGATATCGAAATGCTTCAACTCAATAGTTTAACATATTTAAGTTAATTAACCTCCTTTATCTTACTGAAGTTTACATAAAGCCATAAGGGTATAACGGCAGTGCATTTAGAAGAATTCCGTTATCATATATTTATTTATAAAGTCAATTTTCTTGTATATACGCATTTAGCAATCGATATCGAAATGATTCAAATCATTAGTTTAACATATTTAAGCGAATCAAACTTCTTTATCTTACTGAAGTTTACATAAAGCCATGGCGGCATAACGGCAGTGCATTTGGAAGAATTCCGTAATCTTATATTTAGGTATAAAGTCGATTTTCTTGTATATACTCATTTAGCAATCGATATCGAAATGCTTCAAATCATTAGTTTAACATATTTAAGTTAATAAAGCTTCTTTAACGAACTCAAGTTGGCATAACGCCATGGCGGCATAACGACAATGCATTTAGAAGAATTCCGTAGACTTATATTTAGGTATAAAGTCGTTTTTGTTGAATATACACATTTAGCAATCGATATCGAAATGCTTCAAATCATTAGTTTAACATATTTAAGTTAATTAGCCTTCTTTATCTTATTGAAGTTTACATAAAGCCATAACGGTATAACGGCAGTGCATTTGGAAGAATTCCGTAATCTTATATTTAGGTATAAAGTCGATTTTGTTGTATATACACACTTAACAATCGATATCGAATGCTTCAAAATAGTTCAACATATTTAAGTTAATTAACTATCTTTATCTTCCTTAAGTCTACAAAAGCCTTAACGGTATAAAGGCAGTGCATTTGGAAGAATTCCGTAATCTTATATCTAGGTATAAAGTCGATTTTGTTGTACATACTCATTTAGCAATCGATATCGAGATTCTTCAAATTATTAGTTTAACATATTTAAGTTAAGTAACCTTCTTTAACGTATTGAAGTTGATATAAAGCCATGGCAACATAACGACAGTACATTTGGAAGAACTCCGTAATCTTATATTTAGGTATAAAGTCGATTTTCTTGTATATACGCACTTTGCAATCGATATCGAAATTCTTCAAATCATTAGTTTAACATATTTAAGTTAATTAATCTTCTTTTTCTTATTGAAGTTTACATAAAGCCATAACGGTATAACTGCAGTGCATTTGGAAGAATTCCATAATCTTATATTTAGGTATAAAGTCGATTTTGTTGTACATACTCATTTAGCAATCGATATCGAAATGCTTCAAATCATTAGTTTAACATATTTAAGTTAAGTAACCTTCTTTAACGTATTGAAGGTGATATGAAGCCATGGCGGCATAACGGCAGTGTATGTAGAGGAATTCGGTAATCTTACATTTAGGTATAAAGTCGATTTTGTTGTATATGCGCACTTTGCAATCGATATCGAAATTCTTCAAATCATTAGTTTAACATATTTAAGTTAATTAACCTTCTTTAACGTATCGAAGGTGATATAAAGCAATGGCGGCATAACGACAGTACATTTGGAAGAATTCTGTAATCTTATATTTAGGTATAAAGTCGATTTTCTTGTATATATGCATTAATCAATCGATATCGAAATGCTTTGAATCATTAGTTTAACATATTTAAGTTAATAAAACTTCTTTAACGAACTGAAGTTAACATAAAGCCATGGCGGCATAACGGCAGTGCATTTAGAAGAATTCCGTAATCTTATAATTAGGTATAAAGTCGATATTATTGTATATACACATTTAGCAATCGATATCGAAATGCTTAAAATCATTAGTTTATCATATTTAAGTTAATTTACTTTCCTTATCTTACTGAAGTTTACATAAAGCCATGGCAGCATAACGACAGCACATTTGGAAGAATTCCGTAATCTTATATATAGGTGTAAAGTCGATTTTCTTGTATATATATTTAGGTATAAAGTCGATTTTGTTGTATATACGCACTTTGCAATCGATATCGAAATTCTTCAAATCATTAGTTTAACATATTTAAGTTAATTAACCTTCTTTAACGTATCGAAGGTGATATAAAGCAATGGCGGCATAACGACAGTACATTTGGAAGAATTCTGTAATCTTATATTTAGGTATAAAGTCGATTTTGTTGTATATACGCATTTAGCAATCGATATCGAAATGCTCCAAATCATTAGTTTAACATATTTAAGCTAATAAAGCTTCTTTAACGAACTGAAGTTGGCACAAATCCATGGCGGCATAACGGCAGTGAATTTAGAAGAATTCCGTAATCTTATATTTAGGTATAAAGTCGATATTATTGTATATACACATTTAGCAATCGATATCGAAATGCTTAAAATCATTAGTTTAACATATTTAAGTTAATTTACTTTCCTTATCTTACTGAAGTTTACATAAAGCCATGGCAGCATAACGACAGCACATTTGGAAGAATTCCGTAATCTTATATATAGGTATAAAGTCGATTTTCTTGTATATATGCATTAAGCAATCGATTTCGAAATGCATCAAATCATTAGTTTAACATATTTATGTTAATTAACCTTCTTTATCTTATTGAAGTTTACATAAAGCCATAACGGTATAACGGCACAGCATTTGGAAGAATTCCGTAATCTTATATTTAGGTATGAAGTCGATTTTTTTGAATATATGCATTAAGCAATCGATATCGAAATGCTTCATATCATTAGTTTAACAAATTTAAGCTAAATAACCTTCTTTATCTTACTGAAGTTTACATAAAGCCATAACAGTATAACGGCAGAGCATTTGGAAGAATTCCGTAATCTTATATTTAGGTATGAAATCGATTTTCTTGAATATATGCATTAAGCAATCGATATCGAAATGCTTCATATCATTAGTTTAACAAATTTAAGCTAAATAACCTTCTTTATCTTACTGAAGTTTACACAAAGCCATAACAGTATAACGGCAGAGCATTTGGAAGAATTCCGTAATCTTTTATTTGGTATAAAGTCGATTTTGTTGTATATACACACTTAGCAATCGATATCGAAATGTTTCAAATCATTAGTTTAACATATTTAAGTTAATTAACCTTCTTTAACATATTGAAGTTGATATACAAACCATGGCAGCAAAACGACAGTACATTTGGAAGAATTCCGTAATCTTATATTTAGGTATAAAGTCGATTTTCTTGTATATATGCATTAAGCAATCGATTTCGAAATTCTTCAAATAACTGGTATAACATAAATAAGTTAATAAAACTTCTTTAACGAACTGAAGTTAACATAAAGCCATGGCGGCATAACGGCAGTGCATTTAGAAGAATTCCGTTATTTTTATATTTAGGTATAAAGTCGATTTTCTTGTATACACGCATTTAGCAATCGATACCGAAAAGCTTCAAATCATTAGTTTAACATGTTTAAGTTAATTAACCTTCCTTAACGTATCTAAGGTGATATGAAGCCATGGCGGCATAGCGGCCGTGCATGTAGAAGAATTCCGTAATCTTATATGTAGGTATAAAGTCGATTTTGTTGTACATACACATTTAGCAATCGATATCAAAATGCTTCAAATCATTAGTTTAACATATTTAAGTTAATTAACTTTCTTTATCTTACTGAAGTTTACATAAAGCCATAACGGTATAACGGCAGTGCATTTGGAAGAATTCCGTAATCTTATATTTAGGTAAGAAGTCGATTTTGTTGTACATATGCAATAAGCAATCGATTTCGAAATGCTTCAAATAACTGGTTTAACATATTTAAGTTAATAAACCTTCTTTAACGAACTGAAGTTAACATAAAGCCATGGCGGCATAACGGCAGTGCGGCATCGAAATGCTTCAAATCATTAGTTTAACATATTTAAGTTAAGTAACCTTCTTTAACGAATTGAAGGTGATAACGGCAGTGCATGTAGAAGAAATCCGTAATCTTATATTTAGGTATAAAGTCGATTTTGTTGTACATACACATTAAGCAATCGATATCAAAATGCTTCAAATCATTAGTTTAACATATTTAAGTTAAGTAACCTTCTTTAACGTATTGAAGGTGATATGAAGCCATAACGGTATAACGGCAGTGCATTTGGAAGAATTCCGTAATCTTATATTTAGGTAAGAAGTCGATTTTGTTGTATATAAACATTTAGCAATCGAGATCGAAATGCTTCAAATCATTAGTTTAACATGTTTAAGTTAATTAACCTTCCTTAACGTATTAAAGTTAATACAAAGCCATGGCGCTATAACGACAGTACATTTGGAAGAATTCCGTAATCTGATATTTAGGTATAAAGTCGATTTTCTTATATATACACATTTAGCAATCGATATTGAAATGCTTCAAATCATTAGTTTAACATATTTAAGTTAATAAAGCTTCTTTATCGTACTAAAGTTAACATAAAGCCATAACGGCATAACTGCCGTGCATTTAGAGGAACTCCGTTATCTTATATTTAGGTATAAAGTCGATTTTCTTGTATATACACATTTAGCAATCGATATCGAAATGCTTCAAATCATTAGTTTAACATATTTAATTTAATTAACCTTCTTTATCCTATTGAAGTTTACATAAAGCCATAACGGTATAACGGCAGTGCATTTAGAAGAATTCCGTAATCTTATATTTAGGTATAAAGTCGATTTTCTTGTATATGTGCATTAAGCAATCGATTTCGAAATGCTTCAAATCATTAGTTTAACATATTTAAGTTAATTAACCCTCTTTATCTTACTGAAGTCTGCAAAAGCCTTAGCGGCATAACGGCAGTGCATTTAGAAGAATTCCGTAATCTTATATTTAGGTATAAAGTCGATTTTCTTATATATACGCATTTAGCAATCGATATCGAAATGCTTCAAATCATTAGTTTAACATATTTAAGTTAATTTACCCTATTTATCTTACTGAAGCCTACAAAAGCCTTAACGGCATAACGGCAGTGCATTTAGAAGAATTCCGTAATCTTATATTTAGGTACAAAGTCGATGGTCTTGTATATACACATTTAGCAATCGATATCGAAATGCTTCAAATTAGTTTGCTGCCCAAATTTGCACACAAATGTATTAATTAACACTTTTTAATAAAATGCACACGGGTTAAAATTTACAATTGTTTAATACGATTTAATGTGTTCACAGTTAATGTACAGAATCAAATTCTTATAAGAAATTATAGATTATATGTACATATATATAATGTATACGAATTAATATAGGAGCACGGCGGGGGTGAATGTAAGTTGCCACCAAGGGATCGCAGGAGTAGGTAACAAAAATGTTGATTGCGAATGCGGATAGGAATTCTGAGGTTGGATGATTGTGTGCCGAAATGTGTCGAACGAATTGCCTTTTCCATCCCGATGTCCATCCTTTTAGTTTAGTGGGTACAGGTGTGGTGAGTTGTTTTGGTGTTGTGTGGTGATGTGTGTTTGTCGTTAAAGTGCGCCAGTTTTTCCCGGTTAGGGTGGGGGAGCATTAACTCATTTAAACATCCTGGGGCCCCTAGGCGAATATTTTGCCTAGTATTAGACGTATATGCCGTAACGTGTATTTCGAGTTACTGTTGGTGGAATAGGCGTAGAATACTTGCTGCAAATGTTAAAAACTGCTTTGGTTCTAAACATATTACTATAAGAACCGTTTGTGGTTGATTCTTTTATAGATTTATTATTTATAATTTTTATTTGAATTTTCCTTACATCGGTTCATCGGCTATCGTTTGCATTTTTTTTTTTATCATGAAATATAGCGACGCCACGTCTGACTCAGATATGGCCAGAGTGCGTGCTTCTCAGCTCTGAGGTTTGAGCTGTGGAATAAGAGGGAACTTGCAAGAGAGTGGCCGGTAATTGCGAACGGCTTCATTTAGAATTATAATTTTTTAAGTGGGATGTTGAAGTTGTACAACAGATTCCCACCAACTACCCCTAGGAACGCTTATGTAGGTGCGATAAGAGCTACCTTTGCTTTTGGTAAGTCTAGGTGCGTCACAGTATCGCATTGGGAATTTGGTGATCCCTTAACGTTAATTTTGAGTTGTCCCATATTGTACTGTAGGTGTCGATTTTTCGACTTTTTGGAAATATGTAATATTTAAGTGCGTATGCACTAACTCCACTGCTCCAGGATTTGTAGTTCAGAATTTTTTTCTTTTTTCATTTTTGGCGAAAGCCATCCTGCGGGGTCGAGAAGTAGTATGTCCTTTTAATATAGGGACTGTCAGAGGTAATTCTAACTTTGTTTTTTAAACCAATTTGCGGAGTATTGGAAAATTGTGGCTCTAGTGGTAGTCGTACGGCGTACCGGCCATGATTTGATTGAGCAGTTGTGGCTTTAGAGAAGTGCTCACAATACCGATTTTTTGTAGATTTGTAGGTTAATGGAAGTTTCCTTGACTTTTGCAATTTCCTTAATTGTGAATGAAGGTATTTGTCCCCAACTTGAGTTGGTATGGTGGAAACTGGTTCCGCAACTAGTCCACTTTGTGTTTCGCTGTGCCGCGTTTGAACTTTTTGCGCCTTTGAGCAACATGGTGTCTCTTGGCAGTATTTAGTATTTTGGTTTTCGGCATTTGCTTTTGAAGTTGAACCCGTGGTTCTTTTTGTATAAGGGCTTCTTTGGGGTGAGATGGGATGTATGCTGTAATGAAGCATTGAATGATGTCTTTTGTGACAATAGATGCAATTGAATTTGCTTTTGCAATTTTTATATGTGTGCGCATGTGACAGGCAATTTGTGCAAAGTCGTTTTGACCTGATAAAATTATTTCGTTCGTTAACTTTTAATTTTTTAAACTTTTCGCAAGTTTTAAGTTTATGCCCTCTTTTACATAGTTCGCATGACGTTTGTTTTTTCAGTTCGAATGTGAACGATTGCGTTTTGCAAAATTTTTTGTTTGAATTGGTTTTGTTACTAACTTGGGGTCTGTTTAAGCTTCCATTTTGGTCGTGCTTGTTCTTAGTTTTGATTATTTTTTCTTCTAACCTTTCCGCAATTTCATATTGGGTGGTGAGAAAATCTTTCATTTGTTGCCACGTTGGGCACTTTTTCCGTGATGAGAGCGATTGCTCCCATAGAAGTAACGTCTTTTCTGGTAATGCGGCGGTGCAAATGTTTACCAGAATTGGGTTCCAGCTGTGTGTGGGAATATTTAGTGTCGATAGAATCGACAAACAATTTGAAACAGTGGATTCTAGTCTGATGAATTCTACACTTGTTCCTTTCTTAATTTTTGGCAAGTTCATTAGTGTCGTTACTTGTTTATCGACCAGTATTCTTTCATTTGCAAATCTAGCTTTTAGAGCTTCCCAAGCCAAATTGAAATTGTCGTCATTTAATGCGAACTGTTTAACTATTTCGCCTGCTTGACCTTTTGTTTTGTATCGGAGGTGATACAGTTTTTGTGCCTTTGATAGTTGTGGATGGTTGATGTAAACGGCTGTGAACATGTCCCGGAAGGACGGCCATTCTTCATAACCTCCGTAAAACGTTTCTGTATCACATGCAGGCACCTCGAGTTGGATGCCTGAACTTGCCCTTTGACTGCCTATTTGTGGCAGCTCTACTCTACTGTGGGGAGTAGGTGCAATTGCTTTTATTAGCTTTAGCTGATCGGAGATCATAGCTTTTATTTCTTCGTACTGGTCTAAGCAGTTTTCGTAAATATCATAAGCCGATGATTTAAAATTATGTGGCAGATCTGAATCGTCAGAATCTACTATGGCGTCATGAGCCGCTTGGAGACGAATCCAAAAATTGTTAAGATTTTGGCTTTTTATTTCTAGTAACGATTCCGAGTTTTCGTGAATCGGTGAAGAGGCAAATCTAGTGCAGTATCTTGTTAAACTGTCACTTTCTGAAATGAATTTAATAGCCTGTTTTGAGCGTATAGCTGCTGCAGGTGTATTATGATTTTTTTCGTTATTAACCATTTTTGCGAAATAATATTATTTATTTATTTTATTTTAGCTTTAAGTTTGAAAATATCCGCACTTTTACTTTATTACCACCGTTTACGTCCTTATGTTAGTATTTAGGTATACCCTAATACTTGGACTTGTGTGTATGTAAGTATGATGTGCTTTTGAAGGTACTTATGTTTTGTGCAATTGAGAGCTCGCTGAGGAGATCAATGCGCTATGAATATAAGTATGCACGAATTGTTAGTGTGCTTATGATTATGCTTTTTCTTATATTCTTAAGCAATTGAGAGCTCGTTAGAAAGATCAACTCGCTTTTTTGCATGCAATCCTGCTTGTTTTTGTTTGCCAAAGAACAAGGGGTATTGCCGGATAGTTGCCAATATGGACTTTGTTAATATGCAATAAGTTGAGATTTTATTTAGTGTCACATACACAATCGTTGTCGTATGAAGGAGAGCGCGAAATAATTGTTAACTTGCAATAGAATTATTATTATTATTTTTTTTTTTGTTTTAATTAATTTATATTTCTTATTTCCTAATGTTGTGTAATTAGGCACACCCTAATACGTGTACTTGTATGTACATGCGGAAGTAGGTACTTATGTTTTGTGCGATTGAGAGCTCGTTGAAGAGATCAATGCGCTTTTTACGTACATAGGTTTGAACGAAAAGAGAGTGCGAAAACGGAATTGAAAAAAAAGATGTACACTTTTATATGCAAATATGTATGTTTTGCTCTATATGTTGGTATACTGAATTGTATATTATTATTTAAATATGCTTATGTGTATGTATTTTTGTATTTTTTGCAACTCTTGCTTTGTTATTTTTTTTTATGTTATTATATTGATGTAGTTTGTGCCTTTGCTTACTTAATATATGCAATCCTGCTTATTGCTTTGTTGAACATAAGAGATATTGCCGGAAAATATTCCAAGTAAATACTTGAATTTGGCTTCTTTTTGTTTTTGCTAAACAGGTAAGCTCAACATATACATAGGCATTTAATTTTTTTTTGTTTTTGTTGTTTTGGTTTTTTTTTTTTTTTATATATGGTTTATTGTTAGTAACCGATTTGTTGCGCTATTAAATCGGATTTTAAGTTGCAGATTTTATATTACTGTTTTATATAGTAATATAAAATCTTTTTTTTTGTATACATATACGCATATTATTAAGAATAGAAAACGGACTAAGTACGCTCACTTGGTTACATCAAGGGCTTTGTAGTTGTATATATGTATGTATGTGTGTATGTATGCGCTTCTCTCCGAACCGTTTCCACCTGATTTGTCTCTTCGCCTTATTCCAATTCCTGTTCTCCGCCTGGCCACCTCTTTGTGCTGTTTGTTTCTTTTTTGTTTGTTTTATTAGTGTTTTAATTTTTCGCGCCCGATTTGTGTTTAAGTTTATTATTTAAATTTCGTTTTCGCGCACGATTAATTATTTAGTTGATGTTTATTGTTTATTGTTTAGGCGTTAGTTTGTTGCTGTTGTCTTTGTTGAAATTGGTTTTAGTTCGTTTTGTTGTCGTTGTCACTTCACCTTTTCTCTCCACTTTATGTATGTATGACTGTATGTATATATTTTAAATGTACTGCACTGCACCTTCTGTTGATTGTTATTTTTTTATTATACATATGCATATATGTAAGTATAAGGGTATGTTTTTTTTTTTTTGTTCTGGTTGGGCCAGCACTGTTTTTTTGTTCTTTTTCTCCCTGCACACTTTTATTTGGCTGTTTTTTGTTATATACGTATGTTTTGTTTTTGTTTGTGTTTGTTGCGATTTGCGCCCGCAAAATATTATTTTGACTTTCTATTTCGCGGCCGATTTTAATTTTGTTTTTATGTAACGCGCATTTGTTGCTTTTTGTTTGCTCAAAATGTTTGGATCATTGCACCTTTTTTTTTTTGTTTTGGGGTTTGTTCACCGCACAATTCTTTTGTTTTTTATTTTAATACAATTATTTTTATTTTTTAAATCGTTTCACTAATCCATAGTGCCTCTCACTATGGCTCGAAGGACCATGATTAGTTTGCTGCCCAAATTTGCACACAAATGTATTAATTAACACTTTTTAATAAAATGCACACGGGTTAAAATTTACAATTGTTTAATACGATTTAATGTGTTCACAGTTAATGTACAGAATCAAATTCTTATAAAAAATTATAGATTATATGTACATATATATAATGTATACGAATTAATATAGGAGCACGGCGGGGGTGAATGTAAGTTGCCACCAAGGGATCGCAGGAGTAGGTAACAAAAATGTTGATTGCGAATGCGGATAGGAATTCTGAGGTTGGATGATTGTGTGCCGAAATGTGTCGAACGAATTGCCTTTTCCATCCCGATGTCCATCCTTTTAGTTTAGTGGGTACAGGTGTGGTGAGTTGTTTTGGTGTTGTGTGGTGATGTGTGTTTGTCGTTAAGGTGCGCCAGTTTTTCCCGGTTAGGGTGGGGGAGGATTAACTCATTTAAACACATTAGTTTAACATATTTAAGCTAATTAACCTTCTTTATCTTACCGAAGTTTACATAAAGCCAAAAGGGTATAACGGCATTGCATTTAGGAGAATTCCGTTATCATATATTTATGTATAAAATCGATTTTCTTGTATATACGCATTTAGCAATCGATATCGATATGCTTCAAATCATTAGTTTAACATATTTAAGTTAATTAACCTTCTTTAACGTATTGAAGTTGATATAAAGCCATGGCGGCATAACGACAGTACATTTGGAAGAATTCTGTAAACTTATATTTAGGTATAAAGTCGATTTTATTGTATATACACATTTAGCAATCGATATCGAAATGTTTCAAATCATTATTTTAACATATTTAAGTTAATAAAGCTTCTTTAACGCACTGAAATTAACATAAAGCCATAACGGCATAACGGCAGTGCATTTAGAAGGATTCCGTAATCTTATATTTAGGTATAAAGTCGATTTTCTTGTATATACACATTTAGCAATCGATATCGAGATGCTTCAACCAACTAGTTTAAAATGTTTAAGTTAATTAACCCTTTTTATCCTGCTAAAGTCTACAAAAGCCTTAACGGCATAACGGCAGTGCATTTGGAAGAATTCCGTAATCTTATATTTAGGTATAAATCGATGTTCTTGTATATACACATTTAGAAATCGATATCGAAATGATTCAAATCATTAGTTTAACATATTTAAGTTAATAAAGCTTTTTTAACGCACTGAGGTTAACATAAAGTCATGGCGGCATAACGGCAGAGCATGTAGAAGAATTCCGTATTCTTATATTTATGTATAAAATCGATTTTCTTGTATATACACATTAAGCAATCGATATCGAAATGCTTCAAATCATTAGTTTAATATATTTAAGTTAATTTACCTTCTTTATCTTACTGAAGTTTACATAAAGCCATAACGGTATAACGGCAGTGCGTTTGGAAGAATTCCGTAATCTTATATTTAGGTATAAAGTCGATTTTCTTGTATATACACACTTAGCAATCGATATTGAAATGCTTCAAATCATTAGTTTAACATATTTAAGTTAATTAACCTTCTTTAACGCACTGAAGTTAACATAAAGCCATGGCGGCATAACGACAGTACATTTGGAAGAATTCCGTAATCTTATATTTAGGCATAAAGTCGATACTGTTGTATCTACACATTTAGCAATCGATATCGAAATGCTTCAAATCATTAGTTTAACATATTTAAGTTAATAAACCTTCTTTAACGAACTGAAGTTGGCATAAAGCCATAACGGTATAACGGCAGTGCGTTTGGAAGAATTCCGTAATCTTATATTTAGGTATAAAGTCGATTTTTTTGTATATACGCATTTAGCAATCGATATCGAAATGCTTCAAATCATAAGTTTAACATATTTAAGTTAATTAACCTTCTTTAACGTATTGAAGTTGATATAAAGCCATGGCGGCATAACGACAGTACATTTGGAAGAATTCCGTAAACTTATATTTAGGTATAAAGTCGATTTTATTGTACATACACATTTAGCAATCGACATCGAAATGCTTCAAATCATAAGTTTAACATATTTAAGTTAATTAACCTTCATTAACGTATTGAAGTTTATATAAAGCCATGGCGGCATAACGACAGTACATTTGGAAGAATTCTGTAAACTTATATTTAGGTATAAAGTCGATTTTATTGTATATACACATTTAGCAATCGACATCGAAATGCTTCAAATCATTAGTTTAACGTATTTAATTTAATTAACCTTATTTATCTTATTGAAGTTTACATAAAGCCATAACGGTGTAACGTCAGTGCATTTGGAAGAATGCTCCAAATCATAAGTTTAACATATTTAAGTTAATTAACCCTCTTTATCTTACTGAAGTCTACAAAAGCCTTAACGGTATAACGGCAGTGCATTTAGGAGAAATCCGTAGTCTTATATTTAGGTATAAAGTCGATTTTCTTGTATTTACATATTTAGCAATCGATATAGAAATGCTTCAAACCATTAGTTTAACATATTTAAGTTAATTAACCTTCTTTAACGCACTGAAATTAACATAAAGCCATGGCGGCATAACGACAGTACATTTGGAAGAATTCCGTAATCTTATATTTAGGCATAAAGTCGATATTGTTGTATCTACACATTTAGCAATCGATATCGAGATGCTTCAACCCATTAGTTTAACATGTTAAAGTTAGCTAACCTTCTTTAACGCACTGAAGTTAACATAAAGCCTTGGCGGCATAACGACAGTACATTTGGAAGAATTCCGTAATCTTATATTTAGGTATAAAGTCGATTTTCTTGTATATACACACTTAGCAATCGATATCGAAATGCTTCTAATCATTAGTTTAGCATATTTAAGTTAATTAAACTTCTTTAACGTGTTAAAGTTGATATAAAGCGATGGCGGCATAACGACAGTACATTTGGAAGAATTCCGAATTCTTATATTTAATTATAAAGTCGATTTTCTTGTACATATGCATTTAGCAATCGAAATCGAAATGCTTCATATCATTAGTTTAACATATTTATGTAAATAAATCTTCTTTAACGAACTGAAGTTAACATAAAGCCATAACGGCATAACGACAGTACATTTAGAAGAATTCCGTTATCTTATATTTAGGTATAAAGTCGATTTTCTTATATGTACACATTTAGCAATCGATATTGAAATGCTTCAAATTATTAGTTTAACATATTTAAGTTAATAAACCTTCTTTAACGCACTGAAGTTAACATAAAGCCATAACGGCATAACGACAGTACATTTAGAAGAATTCCGTAGTCTTATATTTAGGTATAAATTCGATTTTCTTGTATATACACATTAAGCAATCGATATCAAAATGCTTTGAATCATTAGTTTAGCATATTTAAGTTAATAAAGCTTCTTTAACCCACTGAAGTTAACATAAAGCCATGGGGGCATAACGGCAGTGCATTTAGAAGAATTCCGTTATATTATTTTAAGGTATAAATTCGATTTTGTTGTATATACGCATTTAGCAATCGATATCGAAATGCTTCAAATCATTAGTTTAACATATTTAAGTTAATAAACCTTCTTTAACGAACTGAAGTAGGCATAAAGCCATGGCGGCATAACGGCAGTGCATTTAGAAGAATTCCGTAATCTTATATTTAGGTATAAAGTCGGTTTTCTTGTATATACACATTTAGCAATCGATATCGAAATGTTTCAAATCATTAGTTTAACATATTTAAGTTAATTAACCTTCTTTAACGAACTGAAGTTGGCATAAAACCATAACGGTATAACGGCAATGCGTTTGGAGGAATTCCGTAATCTTATATTTAGGTATAAAGTCGAGTTTTTTGAATATACACATTTAGCAATCGATATCGAAATGCTTCAAATCATTAGTTTAACATAATTAAGTTAATTAACCTTCTTTAACGTATTGAAGTTGATATAAAGCCATGGCGGCATAACGACAGTACATAAAGTCGATTTTATTGTATATACACATTTAGCAATCGACATCGAAATGCTTCAAATCATTAGTTTAACATATTAAAGTTAATTTACCTTATTTATCTTATTGAAGTTTACATAAAGCCATAACGGTATAACGGCAGTGCATTTGGAAGAATGCTTCAAATCATAAGTTTAACATATTTAAGTTAATTAACCCTCTTTATCTTACTGAAGTCTACAAAAGCCTTAACGGTATAACGGCAGTGCATTTAGAAGAATTCTGTAAACTTATATTTAGGTATAAAGTCGATTTTATTGTATATACACATTTAGCAATCGATATCGAAATGTTTCAAATCATTATTTTAACATATTTAAGTTAATAAAGCTTCTTTAACGCACTGAAATTAACATAAAGCCATAACGGCATAACGGCAGTGCATTTAGAAGGATTCCGTAATCTTATATTTAGGTATAAAGTCGATTTTCTTGTATATACACATTTAGCAATCGATATCGAGATGCTTCAACCAACTAGTTTAAAATGTTTAAGTTAATTAACCCTTTTTATCCTGCTAAAGTCTACAAAAGCCTTAACGGCATAACGGCAGTGCATTTGGAAGAATTCCGTAATCTTATATTTAGGTATAAATCGATGTTCTTGTATATACACATTTAGAAATCGATATCGAAATGATTCAAATCATTAGTTTAACATATTTAAGTTAATAAAGCTTTTTTAACGCACTGAGGTTAACATAAAGTCATGGCGGCATAACGGCAGAGCATGTAGAAGAATTCCGTATTCTTATATTTATGTATAAAATCGATTTTCTTGTATATACACATTAAGCAATCGATATCGAAATGCTTCAAATCATTAGTTTAATATATTTAAGTTAATTTACCTTCTTTATCTTACTGAAGTTTACATAAAGCCATAACGGTATAACGGCAGTGCGTTTGGAAGAATTCCGTAATCTTATATTTAGGTATAAAGTCGATTTTCTTGTATATACACACTTAGCAATCGATATTGAAATGCTTTAAATCATTAGTTTAACATATTTAAGTTAATTAACCTTCTTTAACGCACTGAAGTTAACATAAAGCCATGGCGGCATAACGACAGTACATTTGGAAGAATTCCGTAATCTTATATTTAGGCATAAAGTCGATACTGTTGTATCTACACATTTAGCAATCGATATCGAAATGCTTCAAATCATTAGTTTAACATATTTAAGTTAATAAACCTTCTTTAACGAACTGAAGTTGGCATAAAGCCATAACGGTATAACGGCAGTGCGTTTGGAAGAATTCCGTAATCTTATATTTAGGTATAAAGTCGATTTTTTTGTATATACGCATTTAGCAATCGATATCGAAATGCTTCAAATCATAAGTTTAACATATTTAAGTTAATTAACCTTCTTTAACGTATTGAAGTTGATATAAAGCCATGGCGGCATAACGACAGTACATTTGGAAGAATTCCGTAAACTTATATTTAGGTATAAAGTCGATTTTATTGTACATACACATTTAGCAATCGACATCGAAATGCTTCAAATCATAAGTTTAACATATTTAAGTTAATTAACCTTCTTTAACGTATTGAAGTTTATATAAAGCCATGGCGGCATAACGACAGTACATTTGGAAGAATTCTGTAAACTTATATTTAGGTATAAAGTCGATTTTATTGTATATACACATTTAGCAATCGACATCGAAATGCTTCAAATCATTAGTTTAACGTATTTAATTTAATTAACCTTATTTATCTTATTGAAGTTTACATAAAGCCATAACGGTGTAACGTCAGTGCATTTGGAAGAATGCTCCAAATCATAAGTTTAACATATTTAAGTTAATTAACCCTCTTTATCTTACTGAAGTCTACAAAAGCCTTAACGGTATAACGGCAGTGCATTTAGGAGAAATCCGTAGTCTTATATTTAGGTATAAAGTCGATTTTCTTGTATTTACATATTTAGCAATCGATATAGAAATGCTTCAAACCATTAGTTTAACATATTTAAGTTAATTAACCTTCTTTAACGCACTGAAATTAACATAAAGCCATGGCGGCATAACGACAGTACATTTGGAAGAATTCCGTAATCTTATATTTAGGCATAAAGTCGATATTGTTGTATCTACACATTTAGCAATCGATATCGAGATGCTTCAACCCATTAGTTTAACATGTTAAAGTTAGCTAACCTTCTTTAACGCACTGAAGTTAACATAAAGCCTTGGCGGCATAACGACAGTACATTTGGAAGAATTCCGTAATCTTATATTTAGGTATAAAGTCGATTTTCTTGTATATACACACTTAGCAATCGATATCGAAATGCTTCTAATCATTAGTTTAGCATATTTAAGTTAATTAAACTTCTTTAACGTGTTAAAGTTGATATAAAGCGATGGCGGCATAACGACAGTACATTTGGAAGAATTCCGAATTCTTATATTTAATTATAAAGTCGATTTTCTTGTACATATGCATTTAGCAATCGAAATCGAAATGCTTCATATCATTAGTTTAACATATTTATGTAAATAAATCTTCTTTAACGAACTGAAGTTAACATAAAGCCATAACGGCATAACGACAGTACATTTAGAAGAATTCCGTTATCTTATATAGGGTGATTTTTTAAGAGCTTGATAACTTTTTTAAAAAAAAAAACGCATAAAATTTGCAAAATCTCATCGGTTCTTTATTTGAAACGTTAGATTGGTTCATGACATTTACTTTTTGAAGATAATTTCATTTAAATGTTGACCGCGGCTGCGTCTTAGGTGGTCCATTCGGAAAGTCCAATTTTGGGCAACTTTTTCGAGCATTTCGGCCGGAATAGCCCGAATTTCTTCGGAAATGTTGTCTTCCAAAGCTGGAATAGTTGCTGGCTTATTTCTGTAGACTTTAGACTTGACGTAGCCCCACAAAAAATAGTCTAAAGGCGTTAAATCGCATGATCTTGGTGGCCAACTTACGGGTCCATTTCTTGAGATGAATTGTTGTCCGAAGTTTTCCCTCAAAATGGCCATAGAATCGCGAGCTGTGTGGCATGTAGCGCCATCTTGTTGAAACCACATGTCAACCAAGTTCAGTTCTTCCATTTTTGGCAACAAAAAGTTTGTTAGCATCGAACGATAGCGATCGCCATTCACCGTAACGTTGCGTCCAACAGCATCTTTGAAAAAATACGGTCCAATGATTCCACCAGCGTACAAACCACACCAAACAGTGCATTTTTCGGGATGCATGGGCAGTTCTTGAACGGCTTCTGGTTGCTCTTCACCCCAAATGCGGCAATTTTGCTTATTTACGTAGCCATTCAACCAGAAATGAGCCTCATCGCTCATCGGACACGGACGCGAAACACATTTCGAACCGAACACTGATTTTGGTAATAAAATTCAATGATTTGCAAGCGTTGCTCGTTAGTAAGTCTATTCATGATGAAATGTCAAAGCATACTGAGCATCTTTCTCTTTGACACCATGTCTGACATCCCACGTGATCTGTCAAATACTACTGCATGAAAATCCTAACCTCAAAAAAATCACCCGTTATTTAGGTATAAAGTCGATTTTCTTATATGTACACATTTAGCAATCGATATTGAAATGCTTCAAATTATTAGTTTAACATATTTAAGTTAATAAACCTTCTTTAACGCACTGAAGTTAACATAAAGCCATAACGGCATAACGACAGTACATTTAGAAGAATTCCGTAGTCTTATATTTAGGTATAAATTCGATTTTCTTGTATATACACATTAAGCAATCGATATCAAAATGCTTTGAATCATTAGTTTAGCATATTTAAGTTAATAAAGCTTCTTTAACCCACTGAAGTTAACATAAAGCCATGGGGGCATAACGGCAGTGCATTTAGAAGAATTCCGTTATATTATTTTAAGGTATAAATTCGATTTTGTTGTATATACGCATTTAGCAATCGATATCGAAATGCTTCAAATCATTAGTTTAACATATTTAAGTTAATAAACCTTCTTTAACGAACTGAAGTAGGCATAAAGCCATGGCGGCATAACGGCAGTGCATTTAGAAGAATTCCGTAATCTTATATTTAGGTATAAAGTCGGTTTTCTTGTATATACACATTTAGCAATCGATATCGAAATGTTTCAAATCATTAGTTTAACATATTTAAGTTAATTAACCTTCTTTAACGAACTGAAGTTGGCATAAAACCATAACGGTATAACGGCAATGCGTTTGGAGGAATTCCGTAATCTTATATTTAGGTATAAAGTCGAGTTTTTTGAATATACACATTTAGCAATCGATATCGAAATGCTTCAAATCATTAGTTTAACATAATTAAGTTAATTAACCTTCTTTAACGTATTGAAGTTGATATAAAGCCATGGCGGCATAACGACAGTACATAAAGTCGATTTTATTGTATATACACATTTAGCAATCGACATCGAAATGCTTCAAATCATTAGTTTAACATATTAAAGTTAATTTACCTTATTTATCTTATTGAAGTTTACATAAAGCCATAACGGTATAACGGCAGTGCATTTGGAAGAATGCTTCAAATCATAAGTTTAACATATTTAAGTTAATTAACCCTCTTTATCTTACTGAAGTCTACAAAAGCCTTAACGGTATAACGGCAGTGCATTTAGAAGAATTCTGTAAACTTATATTTAGGTATAAAGTCGATTTTATTGTATATACACATTTAGCAATCGATATCGAAATGTTTCAAATCATTATTTTAACATATTTAAGTTAATAAAGCTTCTTTAACGCACTGAAATTAACATAAAGCCATAACGGCATAACGGCAGTGCATTTAGAAGGATTCCGTAATCTTATATTTAGGTATAAAGTCGATTTTCTTGTATATACACATTTAGCAATCGATATCGAGATGCTTCAACCAACTAGTTTAAAATGTTTAAGTTAATTAACCCTTTTTATCCTGCTAAAGTCTACAAAAGCCTTAACGGCATAACGGCAGTGCATTTGGAAGAATTCCGTAATCTTATATTTAGGTATAAATCGATGTTCTTGTATATACACATTTAGAAATCGATATCGAAATGATTCAAATCATTAGTTTAACATATTTAAGTTAATAAAGCTTTTTTAACGCACTGAGGTTAACATAAAGTCATGGCGGCATAACGGCAGAGCATGTAGAAGAATTCCGTATTCTTATATTTATGTATAAAATCGATTTTCTTGTATATACACATTAAGCAATCGATATCGAAATGCTTCAAATCATTAGTTTAATATATTTAAGTTAATTTACCTTCTTTATCTTACTGAAGTTTACATAAAGCCATAACGGTATAACGGCAGTGCGTTTGGAAGAATTCCGTAATCTTATATTTAGGTATAAAGTCGATTTTCTTGTATATACACACTTAGCAATCGATATTGAAATGCTTCAAATCATTAGTTTAACATATTTAAGTTAATTAACCTTCTTTAACGCACTGAAGTTAACATAAAGCCATGGCGGCATAACGACAGTACATTTGGAAGAATTCCGTAATCTTATATTTAGGCATAAAGTCGATACTGTTGTATCTACACATTTAGCAATCGATATCGAAATGCTTCAAATCATTAGTTTAACATATTTAAGTTAATAAACCTTCTTTAACGAACTGAAGTTGGCATAAAGCCATAACGGTATAACGGCAGTGCGTTTGGAAGAATTCCGTAATCTTATATTTAGGTATAAAGTCGATTTTCTTATATATACACATTAAGCAATCGATATCAAAATGCTTTAAATCATTAGTTTAGCATATTTAAGTTAATAAAGCTTCTTTAACCCACTGAAGTTAACATAAAGCCATGGGGGCATAACGGCAGTGCATTTAGAAGAATTCCGTAATATTATTTTAAGGTATAAAGTCGATTTTGTTGTATATACGCATTTAGCAATCGACATCGAAATGCTTCAAATCATTAGTTTAACATATTAAAGTTAATTTACCTTATTTATCTTATTGAAGTTTACATAAAGCCATAACGGTATAACGGCAGTGCATTTGGAAGAATGCTTCAAATCATAAGTTTAACATATTTAAGTTAATTAACCCTCTTTATCTTACTGAAGTCTACAAAAGCCTTAACGGTATAACGGCAGTGCATTTGGAAGAATTCCGTTATCTTTTATTTAGGTATGAAGTCGATTTTCTTATATATACACATTAAGCAATCGATATCAAAATGCTTTAAATCATTAGTTTAGCATATTTAAGTTAATAAAGCTTCTTTAACCCACTGAAGTTAACATAAAGCCATGGGGGCATAACGGCAGTGCATTTAGAAGAATTCCGTAATATTATTTTAAGGTATAAAGTCGATTTTGTTGTATATACGCATTTAGCAATCGATATCGAAATGCTTCAAATCATTAGTTTAACATATTTAAGTTAATAAACCTTCTTTAACGAACTGAAGTAGGCATAAAGCCATAACGGTATAACGGCAGTGCATTTGGAAGAATTCCGTTATCTTTTATTTAGGTATGAAGTCGATTTTCTTATATATACACATTAAGCAATCGATATCAAAATGCTTTAAATCATTAGTTTAGCATATTTAAGTTAATAAAGCTTCTTTAACCCACTGAAGTTAACATAAAGCCATGGCGGCATAACGGCAGTGCATTTAGAAGAATTCCGTTATCTTATATTTAGGTACAAAGGCGATTTTCTTGTACCACTTATTTAGCAATCGATATCGAAATGCTTCAAATCATTAGTTTAACATATTTAGGTTAATAAACCTTCTTTAACGAACTAAAGTTGGCATAAAGCCATAACGGTATAACGGCAGTGCGTTTGGAAGAATTCCGTAATCTTATATTTAGGTATAAAGTCGATTTTTTTGTATATACGCATTTAGCAATCGATATCGAAATGCTTCAAATCATAAGTTTAACATATTTAAGTTAATTAACCTTCTTTAACGTATTGAAGTTGATATAAAGCCATGGCGGCATAACGACAGTACATTTGGAAGAATTCCGTAAACTTATATTTAGGTATAAAGTCGATTTTATTGTACATACACATTTAGCAATCGACATCGAAATGCTTCAAATCATAGGTTTAACGTATTTAATTTAATTAACCTTATTTATCTTATTGAAGTTTACATAAAGCCATAACGGTATAACGTCAGTGCATTTGGAAGAATGCTTCAAATCATAAGTTTAACATATTTAAGTTAATTAACCCTCTTTATCTTACTGAAGTCTACAAAAGCATTAACGGTATAACGGCAGTGCATTTAGGAGAAATCCGTAGTCTTATTTTTAGGTATAAAGTCGATTTTCTTGTATTTACATATTTAGCAATCGATATAGAAATGCTTCAAACCATTAGTTTAAGATATTTAAGTTAATTAATCTTCTTTAGCGTATTGAAGGTGATATAAAGCCATGGCGGCATAACGACAGTACATATGGAAGAATTCGAAACTTATATTTAGGTATAAAATCGATTTTCCTGTACATATGCATTAAGCAATCGATTTCGAAATGCTTCAAATAACTGGTGTAACATATCTAAGTTAATAAAACTTCTTTAACGAACTGAAAAAACCGTAAATCCATAACGGCATAACGGCCGTGCATTTAGAAGAATTCCGTTATCTTTTATTTAGGTATGAAGTCGATTTTCTTATATATGCACATTAAGCAATCGATATCGAAATGCTTCAAATCATTAGTTTAACATATTTAAGTTAATAAACCGTCTTTAACGCACTGAAGTTAACATAAAGCAATGGCGGCATAACGGCAGTGCATTTGGAAGAATTCCGTAATCTTATATTTAGGTATAAAGTCGATTTTCTTGTATATACCCATTTAGCAATCGATATCGAAATGTTTCAAATCATTATTTTAACATATTTAAGTTAATAAAGCTTCTTTAACGCACTAAAATTAACATAAAGCCATAACGGCATAACGGCAGTGCATTTAGAAGGATTCCGTAATCTTATATTTAGGTATAAAGTCGATTTTCTTGTATATACACATTTAGCAATCGATATCGAGATGCTTCCACCAAATAGTTTAACATCGTTAAGTTAATTAACCCTTTTTATCCTGCTAAAGTCTACAAAAGCCTTAACGGTATAACGGCAGTGCATTTAGGAGAATTCCGTAATCTTATATTTAGGCATAAAGTCGATATTGTTGTATCTACACATTTAGCAATCGATATCGAGATGCTTCAACCCATTAGTTTAACATGTTTAAGTTAATTAACCTTCTTTAACGCACTGAAGTTAACATAAAGCCATGGCGGCATAACGACAGTACATTTGGAAGAATTCCGTAATCTTATATTTAGGTATAAAGTCGATTTTCTTGTATATACACACTTAGCAATCGATATCGAAATGCTTCAAATCATTAGTTTAGCATATTTAAGTTAATTAACCTTCTTTAACGTATTGAAGTTGATATAAAGCGATGGCGGCATAACGACAGTACATTTGGAAGAATTCCGAATTCTTATATTTAATTATAAAGTCGATTTTCTTGTACATATGCATTTAGCAATCGATATCGAAATGCTTCATATCATTAGTTTAACATATTTATGTAAATAAATATTCTTTAACGAACTGAAGTTAACATAAAGCCATAACGGCATAACGACAGTACATTTAGAAGAATTCCGTTATCTTATATTTAGGTATAAAGTCGTTTTTTTTGTATATACACATTTAGCAAGCGACATCGAAATGCTTCAAATCATTAGTTTAACATATTTAAGCTAATTAACCTTCTTTATCTTACTGAAGTTTACATAAAGCCTTAAAGGTATAACGGCAGTGCATTTGGAAGAATGCTTCAAATCATAAGTTTAACATATTTAAGTTAATTAACCCTCTTTATCTTACTGAAGTCTACAAAAGCCTTAACGGTATAACGGCAGTGCATTTAGAAGAATTAGTAATCATATTTAAAGGGAAAAGCTTTTTTGTAACCGCAACTGAAAGTTAACATAAAGCAAATTAAGTACACCATAACGGCAGTGCATTAGAAGAATTCCGTAATCATTACATTTAAGGTACTAAAGGTCGATTTTCTTGTATATATGCATTAAGCAATCGATATCGAAAGCTTCAAATAACTGGTTTAACATATTTAAGTTAATAAACCTTCTTTAACGAACTAAGTTAATATAAAGCCATAACGGCAGTGCATTTAGAAGAATTCCGTTTTCATATATTTAGGTATAAAGTCGATTTTCTTGTATATACACATTTAGCAATCCATATCGAAATGCTTCAAATCATAGTTTAACATATTTAAGTTAATTAACCTTCTTTAGCGTATTGAAGTTGATATAAAGCCATGGCGGCATAACGACAGTACATTTGGAAGAATTCCGTAATCTTATATTTAGGTATAAAGTCGATTTTCTTGTATATACACATTTAGCAATCGATATCGAAATGCTTCAAATCATTAGTTTAACATATTTAAGTTAATTAACCCTCTTTACCTACTGAAGTTACAAAAGCCATAACGGCATAACGGCATCATTTGGAAGAATTCCGTAATCTTTATTTAGGTATAAAGCTTCGTATATACACATTTAGCAATCGATATCGAAATGCTTCAATCATTAGTTTAACATATTTAAGTAATTAACCCTCTTTATCTTACTGAAGTCTACAAAAGCCTTAACGGCATAACGGCAGTGCATTTAGAAGAATTCCGTAATCTTATATTTAGGTATAAAGTCGATTTCTTGTATACATCATTTAGCAATCGATATCGAAATGCTTCAAATCATTAGTTTAACATATTTAAGTTAATAAACCTTCTTTAACGTACTGAAGTTGATAAAAGCCATGGCGGCATAACGGCAGTGCATTTAGAAGAATTCCGTAATCTTATATTTAGGTATAAAGTCGATTTTCTTGTATATATGCATTAAGCAATCGATTCGAAATGCTTCAAATAACTAGTGTAACATATTTAAGTTAATAAACCTTCTTTAACGCACTGAAAGTCTAAAGCCATAACGGCATAACGGCAGTGCATTTAGAAGAATTCCGTAATCTTATATTTAGGTATAAAGTCGATTTTCTTGTATATACACATTAAGCAATCGATATCGAAATGCTTCAAATCATTAGTTTAACATATTTAAGTTAATAAACCTTCTTTAACGAACTGACGTTAACATAAAGCCAGAACGGCATAACGGCATTTAGAATAACTCCGTTATCTTATATTTAGATATAAAGTCGATTTTCTTGTATGTACACATTTAGCAATCGCTATCGAAATGCTTCAAATCATTAGTTTAACATATTTAAGTTAATAAGCCCTCTTTATCGAACTGAAGTTGGCAAAAAGCCATGGCGACATAACGGCAGTGCATGTAGAAGAATTCCGTAATCCTATAATTAGGTATAAAGTCGGTTTTCTTGTATATACACATTTAGCAATCGATATCGAAATGCTTTAAATCATTAGTTTAACATATTTAAGTTAATAAAGCTTCTGTTACCAACTGAAGTTAACATAAAGCCATGGCGGCATAACGGCAGTGCGTTTGGAAGAATTCCGTAATCTTATATTTAGGTATAAAGTCGATTTTCTTGTATATACACATTTAGCAATCGCTATCGAAATGTTTCAAATCATGTGTTTAACATATTTAAGTTAATAAACCTTCTTTAACGAACTGAAGTTAACATAAAGCCATAACGGTATAACGGCAGTGCATTTAGAAGAACTCCGTTATCTGATATTTAGGTATAAAGTCGATTTTCTTGTATATACACATTTAGCAATCGCTATCGAAATGTTTCAAATCATGTGTTTAACATATTTAAGTTAATAAACCTTCTTTAACGAACTGAAGTTGGCATAGCGCCATGGCAGCATAACGGCAGTGCATTTAGAAGAATTCCGTAATCTTATATTTAGGTATAAAGTCGATTTTCTTGTATATACACATTTAGCAATCGATATCGAAATGCTTCAAATCATTAGTTTAACATATTTAAGTTAATTAACCTTCTTAAACTTACAGAAGTTTACATAGTGCCATAACCGCAGAGCATTTGGAAGAATTCCGTAATTTTATATTTAGGTATAAAGTCGATTTTCTTGTACATACACATTTAGCAATCGATATCGAAATGCGTCAAGGCATTAGTTTAACATATTTAAGTTAATTAACCTTCTTTAACGAACTAAAGTTGGCATAAAGCCATGGCGGCATAACGGCAATGCATTTAGAAGAATTCCGTAATCTTATATTTACGTATAAAGTCGATTTTCTTGATTATACACATTTAGCAATCGATATCAAGATTCTTCAATCCATTAGTTTAACATATTTAAGTTAATAAACCTTTTTTAGCGAAGATTGTCATAAAGCCATGACGGCATAACGGCAGTGCATGTAGAAGAATTCCGTAATCTTATATTTACGTATAAGGTCGATTTTCTTGTATATATGCATTAAGCAATCGATTTCGAAATGTTTAAATAACTGGTTTAACATATTTAAGCTAACAAACCTTCTTTAACGAACTGACGTTAACATAAAGCCATAACGGCATAACGGCAGTTCATTTAGAAGAATTCCGTTATCTTATATTTAGGTATGAAGTTGATTTTCTTGTGTATACTCATTTAGCAATCGATATCGAAATGCTTAAAACCATTAGTTTAACAAATTTAAGTTAATAAAGCTTCGTTATCGCACTGAAGTTAACATAAAGCCATGGCGGCATAACGGCAGTGCATGTACAAGAATTCCGTAATCTTATATTTAGGTATAAATTCGATTAACTAATGATTTGGAGCATTTCAATATCGATTGCTTAATGCATATATACAAGAAAATCGACTATATACCTAAATTTGAGTTTACGGAATTCTACCAAATGTACTGTCGTTATGCCGCCATGGCTTTACATCAACTTTAATATGTTAAAGAAGCTTTATTAATTTAAATATGTTAAACTAATGGCTTTAAGCATTTCGATATCGATTGCTAAATGTGTATACACAAGAAAATCAACTTTATACCAAATATAAGATAACGGAATTCTTCTAAATGCACTGCCGTTATGCCGGTTTGGCTTTATGTTAACTTCAGTTCGTTAAAGAAGGTTTGTTAGCTTAAATATGTTAAACCAGTTATTTGAAGCATTTCGATATCGATTGCTTAATGCATATATACAAGAAAACCGACCTTATACGTAAATATAAGATTACGGAATTCTTCTACATGCACTGCCGTTATGCCGTCATGGCTCTTTGACAATCTTCGCTAAAGAAGGTTTATTAACTTAAATATGTTAAACTAATGATTTGAAGCATTTCGATATCGATTGCTAAATGTGTATAATCAAGAAAATCGAGTTTATACGTAAATATAAGATTACGGAATTCTTCTAAATGCATTGCCGTTATGCCGCCATGGCTTTATGCCAACTTCAGTTCGTTAAAGAAGGTTTATTAACTCAAATATGTTAAACTAATGATTTGAAGCATTTCGATATCGATTGCTAAATGTGTATAAATAAGAAAATCGACTTTATAGCTAAATATAAGATAACGGAGTTCCTTTAAATGCAAAGCCGTTATGACGTTATGGCTTTATGTTAACTTCAGTTCGTTAAAGAAGGTTTATTAACTTAAATATTTTAAACCAGTAATTTGAAGCATTTCGAAATCGATTGCTTAATGCACAAATACAAGAAAATCGACTTTATACCTAAATATAAGATTACGGAATTCTTCCAAATGTACTGTCGTTATGCCGCCATGGCTGTTTTATTAACTTTAATACGATAAGGAAGGTTAATCAACTTAAAAATGTTAAACTAATGATTTGAACCATTTCGATCTCGAAATTCTTCTAAATGCACGGCCGTTATGCCGTTATGGCTTTATGTTAACTTAAGTTCGTTAAAGAAGTTTCACTAACGTAAATATGTTAAACTAATGATTTGAAGCATTTCAATATCGATTGCTTAATGCATATATACAAAAAAATCGACTATACACCTAAATTTAAGTTTACGGAATTCTACCAAATGTACTGTCGTTATGCCGCCATGGCTTTACATCAACTTTAATATGTTAAAGAAGGTTAATTAACTTAAATATGCCAAACTAAGGATTTGAAGCATTTCGATATCGATTGGTAAATGTGTATATACAAGAAAATCGACTTATACCTAAATATAAGATTACGGAATTCTTCTGAATGCACTACCGTTATGCCGCCATGGCTTTATGTTAACTTCTGTTCGTTAAAGAAGGTTCATTAACTTAAATATGTTAAACCAGTTATTTGAGGCATTTCGATATCGATTGCTAAATGCATATATGCAAGAAAATCGACTTTATACCTAAATATGAGGTTACGGAATTCTTCCAAATGTACTGTCGTTATGCCGCCATTGCTTTATATCACCTTCGATACATTAAAGAAGGTTAATTAACTTAAATATGTTAAACTAATGATTTAAAAATTTCGATATCGATTGCAAAGTGCGCATATACAAAAAAATCGACTTTATACCTAAATACAAGATTACGGAATTCTTCTACATGCACTGCCGTTATGCCGCCATGGCTTCATATCACCTTCAATACGTTAAAGAAGGTTACTTAACTTAAATATGTTAAACTAATGATTTGAAGCATTTCGATATCGATTGCTAATTACGTATATACAACAAAATCGACTTTATACCTAAATATAAGATTACGGAATTCTTCCAAATGCACTGCCGTTATACCGTTAAGGCTTTTGTAGACTTAAGTAAGATAAAGATAGTTAATTAACTTAAATATGTTAAACTATTGAGTTGAAGCATTTAGTTATCGATTGCTAAGTGTGTACGTGCAACAAAATCGAATTCCGTAACCTCATATTTGGGTATAAAGTCGATTTTCTTGTATATATGCATTTAGCAATCGATATCGAAATGCCTCAAATAACTGGTTTAACATATTTAAGTTAATGAACCTAAATATAAGCTTACGGAATTCTTCTAAATGCACTGCCGTTATGCCGCCATGGCTTTATGCCAACTTCAGTTCGTGAAAGAAGATTTATTAACTCAAATATATCAAACTGGTGATTTGAAGCATTTCGATATCGATTGCTAAATGTGTATATACAAGAGAATGGACTTTATACCTAAATATATGATAACGGAGTTCCTCTAAATGCACTGCCGTTATGCCGGTATGGCTTTATGTTAACTTCAGTTCGTTAAAGAAGGTTTATTAACTTAAATATTTTAAACCAGTAATTTGAAGCATTTCGAAATCGATTGCTTAATGCACAAATACAAGAAAATCTACTTTATACCTAAATATAAGATTACGGAATTCTTCCAAATGTACTGTCGTTATGCCGCCATGGCTTTGTATTAACTTTAATACGTTAAGGAAGGTTTATCAACTTAAATATGTTAAACTAATGATTTGAAGCATTTCGATATCGATTGCTAAATGTGTACGTACAACAAAATCGACTTTATACCTAAATATAAGATTACGGAATTCTTCCAAATGCACTGCCGTTATACCGTTAAGGCTTTTGTAGACTTAAGTAAGATAAAGATAGTTAGTTAACTTAAAAATGTTTAACTATTGAAATGAAGCATATCGATATCGACTGCTGAGTGTGTATATACAACAAAATCGACTTTATACCTAAATATAAGATTACGGAATTCTTCCAAATGCACTGCCGTTATCCTTTAAGGCTTTTGTAGACTTAAGTAAGATAAAGATAGTTAATAACCTTAAATATGTTAAACTATTGAGATAAAGCATCTCGATATCGATTGCTGAGTGTGTATATACCAAAAATCGACTTTATACCTAAATATAAGCTTACGGAATTCTTCTACATGCACTGCCGTTATGCCGCCATGGCTTTATGCCAACTTCAGTTCGTTAAAGAAGGTTCACTCACTCAAATATGTTAAACCAGTTATTGGAAGCATTTCTATATCGACTGCTAAATGTGTATATACAAGAAAATCGACTTTATACCTAAATATAAGATAACGGAGTTCCTCTAAATGCACTGTCGTTATGCCGTTATGGCTTTATGTTAACTTCAGTTCGTTAAAGAAGGTTTATTAACTTAAAGATGTTAAACCAGTTATTTGAAGCATTTCGAAATCGATTGCTTAATGCATATATACAAAAAAATCGACTTCTTACGTAAATATAAGATTAAGGAATTCTTCCAAATTCACTGCCGTTATACCGTTATGGCTTTATGTAAACTTCAGTAAGTAAAGAAGGTTATAACTTAAATATGTTAAACTAATGATTTGAAGCATTTCGATATCGATTGCTAAATGTGATATACAAAAAATCGACTTTATACCTAAATATAAGATTACGGAATTCTTCTAAATGCACTGCCGTTATACCGTTATGGCTTTATGTAAACTTCAGTAAGTAAAGAAGGTTAGTTAACTTAAATATGTTAAACTAATGATTTGAAGCATTTCGATATCGATTGCTAAATGTGTATATACTAAAAATCGACTTTATACCTAAATATAAGATTACGGAATTCTTCTCAATGCACTGCGTTATGCCGCATGGCTTTATGTCAACTTCAGTTCGTTAAAGAAAGGTTTATTAACTTAAATATGTTAAACTAATGATTTGAAGCATTTCGATATCGATTGCTAAATGTGTATATACAAGAAAATCGACTTTATACCTAATATAAGATTACGGATTCTTCTAAATGCACTGCGTTATGCCGTTATGGCTTTATGTTAACTTCAGTTCGTTAAAGAAGTTTATTAACTTAAATATGTTAAACCAGTATTTGAAGCATTTCGATATCGATTGCTAAATGCATATATACAAGAAAATCGACTTTATACCTAAATATAAGATTACGGAATTCTTCAAATGTACTGCCGTTATGCCGCTATGGCTTATGTATAACTTCATACGTTAAGAAGGTTAATTAACTTAAATATGTTAAACTAATGATTTGAAGCATTTCGATATCGATTGCTAAATGCGTATATACAACAAAATCGACTTTATACCTAAATATAAGATTACGGAATTCTTCCAAATGCACTGCCGTTATACCGCTATTGCTTATATCAACCCTTTATAGTAAAGAAGGTTATTAACTTAAATATGTTAAACTAATGATTTGAAGCATTTCGATATCGATTGCTAAATGTGTATATACAACAAAATCGACTTTATACCTAAATATAAGATTACGGAATTCTTCTAATGCACTGCCGTTATGCCGTTATGGCTTTATGTAACTTCAGTACGTTAAAGAAGTTACTTAACTTAAATATGTTAAACTAATGATTTGAAGCATTTCGATATCGATTGCTAAATGTGCATATACAACAAAATCGACTTTATACCTAAATATAAGATTACGGAATTCTTCCAATGCACTGCCGTTATGCCGCCATGGCTTTATTCACTTCATACGTTAAAGAAAGTTTTACTTAAATATGTTAAACTAATGATTTGAAGCATTTCGATATCGATTGCTAAATGTGTATATACAACAAAATCGACTTTATACCTTTAAAATAAGATTACGGAATTCTTCTAAATGCACTGCCGTTATGCCGTTATGGCTTTATGTTAACTTCAGTTCGTTAAAGAAGCTTTATTAACTTAAATATGTTAAACCAGTTATTTGAAGCATTTCGATATCGATTGCTAAATGCATATATACAAGAAAATCGACTTAATACCTAAATATAAGATTACGGAATTCTTCCAAATGTAATGCCGTTATGCCGCTATTGGTTTATATCACCTTCGATACGCTAATGAAGGTTAATTAACTTAAATATGTTAAACTAATGATTTGAAGAATTTCGATATCGATTGAAAAGGGCGTATATACAACAAAATCGACTTTATACCTAAATATAAGATTACGGAATTCTTCTACATGCACTACCGTTATGCCGCCATGGCATCATATCACCTTCAATACGTTACAGAAGGTTACTTAACTTAAATATGTTAAACTAACGATTTGAAGCATTTCGATAACGATTGCTAAATGTGTACGTACAACAAAATCGACTTTATACCTAAATATAAGATTACGGAATTCTTCCAAATGCACTGCCGTTATACCGTTAAGGCTTTTGTAGACTTAAGTAAGATAAAGATAGTTAATTAACTTAAAAATGTTTAACTATTGAAATGAAGCAGTTCGTTAAAGAAGGTTCACTAACTCAAATATGTTAAACTAATGATTTGAAGCATTTCTATATCGACTGCTAAATGTGTATATACAAGAAAATCGACTTAATACCTAAATATAAGATAACGGAGTTCCTCTAAATGCACTGTCGTTATGCCGTTCTGGCTTTATGTTAACTTCAGTTCGTTAAAGAAGGTTTATTAACATAAAGATGTTAAACCAGTTATTTGAAGCATTTCGATATCGATTTCTAAATGTGTATATACAAGAAAATCGACTTTATACCTAAATATAAGATTACGAAATTCTTCCAAATGTACTGTCGTTATGCCGCCATGGCTTTGTATGACCTTCAATACGTTAAAGAAGGTTAATTAATTTAAATATGTTAAACTAATGATTTGAAGCATATCGATATCGATTGCTTAATGTGTTTATACAAGAAAATCGACTTTATGCCTAAATATAAGATTAAGGAATTCTTCTAAATGCACTGCCGTTATGCCGTTATGGGTTAATGTTAACTTCTGTTCGTTAAAGAAGATTTATTAACTTAAATATGTTAAACCAGTTATTTGAAGCATTTCGATATCAATTGCTAAATGCATATATACAAAACAAAAATCGACTTTATACCTAAAAACAATATTACGGAATTCTTCCAAATGTACTGTCGTTATGCCGCCATTGCTTTATATCACCTTCAATACGTTAAAGAAGGTTAATTAACTTAAATATGTTAAACTAATGATTTGAAGCATTTCGATATCGATTGCTAAATTTGTATATACAACAAAATCGACTTCTTACCTAAATATAAGATTAGGGAATTCTTCCAAATGCTCTGCCGGTATACGGTTATGGCTTTGTGTAAACTTCAGTAAGATAAAGAAAGTTAATTAACTTAAATATGTTAAACTAACGATTTGAAGCATTTCGATATCGATTGCTAAATTTGCATGTACAACAAAATCGACTTTATACCTAAATATAAGATTACGTAGGTCTTCTAAATGCACTGCCGTTATGCCGTTAAGGGTTTTGTGGACTTCAGTAAGATAAAGAGGGTTAATTAACTTAAATATGTTAAACTAATGATTTGAAGCATTTCGACATCGATTGCTAAATGTATATATACAACAAAATCGACTTTATACCTAAATATAAGATTACGGAATTCTTCCAAATGTACTGTCGTTTTGCCGCCATGGCTTTGTATCACCTTCAATACGTTAAAGAAGGTTAATTAATTTAAATATGTTAAACTAATGATTTGAAGCATTTCGATATCGATTGCTAAATGTGTTTATACAAGAAAATCGACTTTATACCTAAATATAAGATTACGGAATTCTTCTAAATGCATTGTCGTTATGCCGCCATGGCTTTATATCACCTTCAATACGTTAAAGAAGGTTACTTAACTTTAATATGTTAAACTAATGATTTGAAACTTTGCTAAAGCTTTAGCGGTTAAACTATTGGAAAGAGGTTAATCAAACTTTAACCATTAGTTAGATAATTTGAAGAGCTCTCAGGAAAAATTCAAATTTTTCTTCTACTCCTACCAGGTGCTTGGCAATAGTCACATTTTTGTTTCAACTTTGCTAACGCTCTAGCGGTTAGACTATTGGAAAGAGGTTAATCAAACTTTAACCATAAGTTAGATAATTTGAAGAGCTCTCAGGAAAAATTTAAATTTTTCTTCTACTCCTACCAGGGGCTTGGCAATAGTCACATTTTTTTTCAACTTTGCTAACGCTCTAGCGGCTAAATTTCTGGAACGAGGTAAATCAAACAGAAAGCATTGGTTAGACAACTTAAAGAGCTCTCAGGAAAGTTTCAACTTTTCTTCTACTCCTACCAGGGGCTTGGCAATAGTCACATTTTTGTTTCAACTTCGCTAACGCTCTAGCAGCTAAACTATTGGAACGAGGTTTATCAAACTTTTAGCGTTAGGTAGATAGTTTAAAGGCCTTTCAGGAAAGTCTTCAATCTTTCTTCTACTCCTACCAGGGGCTTGGCAATAGTCACATTTTTGTTTCAACTTTGCTAACGCTATAGCGGCTAAACTATTGGAACGAAGTAAATCAAACATAAAGCATTGGTTAGATAATTTAAAGAGCTCTCAGGAAAGTCTTCAACTTTTCTTCTAATCCTACCAGGGGCTTGGCAATAGTCACATTTTTGTTTCAACTTTGCTAACGCTCTAGCAGCTAAACTATTGGAACGAGGTTAATCAAACATTAACCATTAGTTAGATAATTTGAAGAGCTCTCAGGAAAGTTTTACTTTTTCTTCTACTCCTACCAGGGGCTTGGCAATAGTCACATTTTTGTTTCAACTTTGCTAACGCTCTAGCGGCTAAACTATTGGAACGAAGTTAGTCAAACATAAAGCATTGGTTAGATAATTTAAAGGGCTCTACGGAAAGTCTTCAACTTTTCTTCTACTCCTACCAGGGGCTTGGCAATATACACATTTTTGTTTCAACCTCGCTAACGCTCTGAGGCTAAACTATTTGAACGAGGTGGGTCAAACATAAAGCATTGGTTAGATAATTTAAAGATCTCTCAGGAAAGTCTTGAATTTATCTTCTTCTCCTACCAGGAGATTGGCAATAGTCACATTTTGATTTCAACTTTGCTAACGCTCTAGTGGCTAAACTATTGGAACGAGGTGGGTCAAACATAAAGCATTTGTTAGATAATTTAAAGAGCTCTCAGGAAAGTCCTCAATTTTTCTTTTACTCCTACCAGCGGTTGGAGAATAGTCACATTTTTGTTTCACCTTTAATAACGCTCTAGCGGGTAAACTATTGGAACGAGGTAAATCAAACATAAAGCATTGGTTAGATGATTTTAAGAGCTCTCAGGAAAGTCTTTAACTTTCCTTCTACTCCTACCAGGGGCTTGGCAATAGTCACATTTTTGTTTCAACTTTGCTAACGCTCTAGCAGCTAAACTATTGGAACGAGGTTAATCAAACATTAACCATTAGTTAGATAATTTAAAGAGCTCTCAGGAAAGTTTTACTTTTTCTTCTACTCCTACCAGGGTCTTGGCAATAGTCACATTTTTGTTTCAACTTTGCTAACGCTCTAGCGGCTAAACTATTGGAACGAAGTGAGTCAAACATAAAGCATTGGTTAGATAATTTAAAGGGCTCTACGGAAAGTCTTCAACTTTTCTTCTACTCCTACCAGGGGCTTGGCAATAGTCACATTTTTGTTTCAATTTTGCTAACCCTCTAGCGGCAAAACTATTGGAACGAGGTTAATCAAACATTAAGTATTAGTTAGATAATATAAAGAGCTCTCAGGAAAGTCATCAACTTTTCTTCTACCCTACCAGAGGCTTGGCAATAGTCACATTTTTGTTTCAACTTTGCAAACGCTCTAGCGGCTAAACTATTGAAACGAGTTTAATCAAACATTAAGCATTAGTTATATAATTTAAAGAGCTCTCAGGAAAGTCCCGAATTTTTCTTCTAATCCTACCAGGGGATTGGAAAAAGTCTTATTTTTGTTTCAAATTTGCTAACGTTTTAGCGGCTAAACTATTGGAACGAGGGGGGTCAAACATAAAGCATTGGTTAGATTATTTAAAGGGCCCTCAGAAAAGACTTCAACTTTTCTTCTACTCCTACCAGGGGCTTGGCAATAGTCACATTTTTGTTTCAACTTTGCTAACGCTCTAGCGGTTAAACTATTGGAACGAGGTAAATCAAACATAAAGCATTGGTTAGATAATTTAAAGAGCTCTCAGGAAAGTCTTCAACTTTTTTTCTACTACTACCAGGGGCTTGGCAATAGTCACATTTTTGTTTCAACTTTGCCAACGCTCTAGCGGCTAAATTATTGGAACGAGGTAAATCAAGCATAAAGCAGTAGTTAGATAATTTAAAGAGCTTTCAGGAAAGCCTTCAATTTTTTTTCTACTCCTACCAGGGGCTTGGCAATAGTCACATTTTTGTTTCAACTTTGCTAACGCTCTGAGGCTAAACTATTGGAACGAGGTGAGTCAAACATAAAACATTGGTTAGATAATTTAAAGGGCTTTCAGGAAAGTCTTTAATCTTTCTTCTACTCCTACCAGGGGCTTGGCAATAGTCACATTTTTGTTTCAACTTTGCTAACGCTCTAGCGGCTAAATTATTAGAACGAGGTGAGTCAAACATAAAGTATTGTTTAGATAATTTGAAGGGCTTTCAGGAAAGTCTTCAATCTTTCTTCTACTCCTACCAGGGGCTTGGCAATAGTCACATTTTTGTTTCAACTTTGCTAACGCTCTAGCGGCTAAACTATTGGAACGAGGTGGGTCAAACATAAAGCGTTGGTTAAATAATTTAAAGAGCTCTCAGGAAAAACATCAATTTTTCTTTTACTCCTAGCAGGGGCTTGGCAATAGTCACATTTTTGTTTCAACTTTGCTAACGCTCTAGCGGCTAAACTATTGTAAAGAGTTTGATCAAACATTAAGCATTAGTTGGATAATTTAAAGAGCTCTCAGTAAAGTCTTAAATTTTTCTTCTACTCCTACCAGAGGCTTGGCAATAGTCACATTTTTGTTTCAACTTTGTTAACGTTCTAGCGGGTAAACTATTGGAACGAAGTAAATCAAACAAAAAGAATTGGTTAGATAATTTAAAGCGCTCTCAGGAAAGTCCTCAATTTTTCTTCTAATCCTACCAGGGGCTTGGCAATAGACACATTTTTTTTTTCAACTTTGCTATCGCTCTAGCGGCTAAACTATTGGAACAAAGTGGGCCAAACATAAAGAATTGGTTAGATAATTTAAAGGGCTCTCAGGAAAGTCCTCAATTTTTCTTCTACTCCTACCAGGGGCTTGGCAATAGTCACATTTTTGTTTCAACTTTGCTAACGCTCTGAGGCTAAACTATTGGAACGAAGTGGGTTAAGCATAAAGCATTGGTTAGATAATTTGAAGGTCTTTCAGGAAAGTCTTCAATAGTTCTTCTACTCCTACCAGGGGCTTGGCAATAGTCACATTTTTGTTTCAACTTTAATAACGCTCTAGCGGCTAAACTATTGGAACGAGGTGGGTCAAACATAAAGCGTTGGTTAGATAATTTAAAAAGCTCTCAGGAAAAACCTCAATTTTTCTTTTACTCCTAGCAGGGACTTGGCAATAGTCACATTTTTGTTTCAACTTTGCTAACGCTCCCTCGGCTAAACTATTGTAAAGAGGTTGATCAAACATTAAGCATTAGTTGGATAATTTAAAGAGCTCTCAGTAAAGTCTTAAATTTTTCTTCTACTCCTACCAGAGGCTTGGCAATAGTCATATTTTTGTTTCACCTTTGATAACGCTCTAGCGGGTAAACTATTGGAACGAGGTAAATCAAACATAAAGCATTGGTTAGATAATTTTAACAGCTCTCAGGAAAGTTTTCAACTTTTCGTCTACTCCTACCAGGGGCTTGGCAATAGTCACATTTTTGTTTCAACTTTTCTAACGCTCTGAGGCTAAAGTATTGGAACGAGGTGGGTCAAACATAAAGCATTGGTTAGATAATTTAAAGAGCACTCAGGAATTTTATTTAAAGCATTGGTTAGATAATTTTAAAAGCTCTCAGGAAAGCCTTGAATTTATCTTCTTCTCCTACCAGGGGCTTGGCAATAATCACATTTTTTTTTTCAACTTTGCTAACGCTCTGAGGCTAAACTATTGGAAGGAGGTGGGTTAAACAAAAAGCATTGGTTAGATAATTTGAAGAGCTTTCAGGAAAGTCTTCAATATTTCTTCTACTCCTACCAGGGGCTTGGAAATAGTCACATTTTTGTTTCAACTTTGCTAACGCTCTAGCGGCTAAACTATTGGAACGAGGTGAGTCAAACATAAAGCGTTGGTTAGATAATTTAAAGAGCTGTCAGGAAAGTTCTCAATTTTTCTTTTACTCCTACCAGGGGCTTGGCAATAGTCACATTTTTGTTTCACTTTTGATAACGCTCTAGCGGCTAAACTATTGGAACGAGGTGGGTCAAACATAAAGCGTTGGTTAGATAATTTAAAAAGCTCTCAGGAAAAACCTCAATTTTTCTTTTACTCCTAGCAGGGACTTGGCAATAGTCACATTTTTGTTTCAACTTTGCTAACGCTCCCTCGGCTAAACTATTGTAAAGAGGTTGATCAAACATTAAGCATTAGTTGGATAATTTAAAGAGCTCTCAGTAAAGTCTTAAATTTTTCTTCTACTCCTACCAGAGGCTTGGCAATAGTCATATTTTTGTTTCACCTTTGATAACGCTCTAGCGGGTAAACTATTGGAACGAGGTAAATCAAACATAAAGCATTGGTTAGATAATTTTAACAGCTCTCAGGAAAAGATTCAAGTTTTCTTGTACTCCTACCAGGGGCTTGGCAATAGTCACATTTTTGTTTCAACTTCGCTAACGCTCTAGCGGCTAAATATTGGAACGAGGTTAATCAAACATTTAGCGTTAGGTAGATAGTTTAAAGGCCTTTCAGGAAAGTCTTCAATCTTTCTTCTACTCCTACCAGGGGCTTGGCAATAGTCACATTTTTGTTTCAACTTTGCTAACGCTATAGCGGCTAAACTATTGGAATGAAGTAAATCAAACATAAAGCATTGGTTAGATAATTTAAAGAGCTCTCAGGAAAGTCTTCAACTTCTCTTCTACTCCTACCAGGGGCTTGGCAATAGTCACATTTTTGTCTCAACTTTGCTAACGCTCTAGCAGCTAAACTATTGGAACGAGGTTAATCAAGCATTAACCATTAGTTAGATAATTTGAAGAGCTCTCAGGAAAGTTTTACTTTTTCTTCTACTCCTACCAGGGGCTTGGCAATAGTCACATTTTTATTTCAACTTTGCTAACGCTCTAGCGGCTAAACTATTGGAACGAAGTGAGTCAAACATAAAGCATTGGTTAGATAATTTAAGAGCTCTCAGGAAAAGATTCAAGTTTTCTTGTACTCCTACCAGGGCCTTGGCAATAGTCACATTTTTGTTTCAACTTCGCTAACGCTCTAGCGGCTAAACTATTGGAACGAGGTTAATCAAACATTTAGCGTTAGGTAGATAGTTTAAAGGCCTTTCAGGAAAGTCTTCAATCTTTCTTCTACTCCTACCAGGGGCTTGGCAATAGTCACATTTTTGTTTCAACTTTGCTAACGCTATAGCGGCTAAACTATTGGAACGAAGTAAATCAAACATAAAGCATTGGTTAGATAATTTAAAGGGCTCTACGGAAAGTCTTCAACTTTTCTTCTACTCCTACCAGGGGCTTGGAAATAGTCACATTTTTGTTTCAATTTTGCTAACCCTCTAGCGGCAAAACTATTGGAACGAAGTTAATCAAACATTAAGCATTAGTTAGATAATTTAAAGAGCTCTCAGAAAAAATTTCAACTTTTCTTGTACTCCTACCAGGGGCTTGGCAATAGTCACATTCTTGTTTCAACTTTGCAAACACTCTAGCGGCTAAACTACTGGCACGAGTTTAATCAAACATTAAGCATTAGTTAGATGATTTAAAGAGCTCTCAGGAAAGTCCTGAATTTTTCTTCTAATCCTACCAGGGGATTGGAAAAAGTCTTATTTTTGTTTCAAATTTGCTAACGTTTTAGCGGCTAAACTATTGGAACGAGGGGGGTCAAACATAAAGCATTGGTTAGATTATTTACAGGGCTCTCAGAAAAGACCTCAACTTTTCTTCTACTCTTACCAGGGGCTTGGCAATAGTCACATTTTTGTTTCAACTTTGCTAACGCTCTAGCGGTTAAACTATTGGAACGAGGTAAATCAAACATAAAGCATTGGATAGATAATTTAAAGAGCTCTCAGAAAAGATTTCAACTTTTCTTGTACTCCTACCAGGGGCTTGGCAATAGTCACATTCTTGTTTCAACTTTGCTAACGTTCTAGCGGCTAAACTATTGGAACGAAGTAAACCAAA
This sequence comes from Bactrocera correcta, assembly GCA_027475135.1. Lineage (NCBI taxonomy): Eukaryota > Metazoa > Arthropoda > Insecta > Diptera > Tephritidae > Bactrocera > Bactrocera correcta. The sequence goes on from CM050324.1 coordinate 15,449,201, forward strand.
CATAAAGCATTGGTAAGATAATTTAAAGAGCTCTCAGGAAAGTCCTCAACTTTTTCTTCTAATCCTACCAGGGGCTTGGCAAAGTCACATTTTTTGTTTCAACTTTGCTAACGCTTAGCGGCTAAACTATTGGAACGAGGTGGGTCAAACATAAAGCATTGGTTAGATAATTTAAAGAGCTCTCAGGAAAGTCTTCAATTTTCTTCTACTCCTACCAGGGGCTTGGCAATAGTCACATTTTTGTTTCAACTTTGCTAACGCTCTAGCGGCTAAACTATTGGAACGAGGGGGAATCAAACATAAAGCATTGGTTAGATAATTTAAAGAGCTCTCAGGAAAGACTTCAACTTTTCTTCTACTCCTACCAGGGGCTTGGCAATAGTCACATTTTTTTTCAACTTTGCTAACGCTCTAGCGGCTAAACTATTGGAACGAGGTGGGTCAAACATAAAGCATTGGTTAGATAATTTAAAGAGCTCTCAGGAAAGACTTCAATTTTCTTCTACTCCTACCAGGGGCTTGGCAATAGTCACATTTTTGTTTCAACTTTGCTAACGCTCTAGCGGCTAAATTATTGGAACGAGGTAAATCAAACATAAAGCATTGGTTAGATAATTTAAAGAGCTCTCAGGAAAAGCTTCAACTTTTCTTCTACTCCTACCAGGGGCTTGGCAATAGTCACATTTTTTTTTCAACTTTGCTAACGCTCTAGCGGCTAAACTATTGGAACGAGGTGAGTCAAACATAAAGCATTGGTTAGATAATTTAAAGAGCTCTCAGGAAAGTTTCAATTTTCTTCTACTCCTACCAGGGGCTTGGCAATAGTCACATTTTTGTTTCAACTTTGCTAACGCTCTAGCGGCTAAACTATTGGAACGAGGTGAGTCAAACATAAAGCATTGGTTAGATAATTTAAAGAGCTCTCAGGAAAGTCCTGAATTTTTCTTCTAATCCTACCAGGGGATTGGCAAAAGTCTTATTTTTGTTTCAAATTTGCTAACGTTTTAGCGGCTAAACTATTGGAACGAGGTGGGTCAAACATAAAGCATTGGTTAGATAATTTAAAAGGCTCTCAGGAAAGTCTTCAATCTTTCTTCTACCAGGGGCTTGGCAATAGTCACATTTCTGTTTCATCTTTGCTAACGCTCTAGCGGCTAAATTATTGGAACGAGTTTAATCAAACATTAAGCATTAGCTAGATAATTTAAAGAGCTCTCAGGAAAGTCCTCAATTTTTCTTCTAATCCTACCAGGGGCTTGGCAATTGTCACATTTTTGTTTCAACTTTGCTAACGCTCTAGCGGCTAAATTATTGGAAGGAGGTAAATCAAACCTTAAGCATTGGTTAGATAATTTAAAGAGCTCTCAGAAAAGACTTCAACTTTTCTTCTACTCCTACCAGGGGCTTGGCAATAGTCACATTTTTTTTTCAACTTTGCTAACGCTCTAGCGGCTAAACTATTGGAACGAGGTGGGTCAAACATAAAGCATTGGTTAGATAATTCCAAGAGCTCTCAGGAGCTCTTCAATATTTCTTCTGATCCCACCAGGGGCTTATCAATAGCCAAATTTTTGTTTCAACTTTGCTAACGTTCTAGCGGCTAAACTATTTGAACGAGGTGAGTCAAACATAAAACATTGGTTAGATAATTCAAAGAGCTCTCAGGAAAGTTCCCAATTTTCTACTCCTACCAGGGGCTTGGCAATGGTCACATTTTTTTTCAACTTTGCTAACGCTCTAGCGGCTAAACTATTGGAACGAGGTGGGTCGAACATAAAGCGTTGGTTAGATAATGTAAAGAGCTCTCAGGAAGTCCTCAATTTTTCTTTTACTCCTACCAGAGGCTTGGCAATAGTCACATTTTTTTCAACTTTGCTAACGCTCTAGCGGCTAAATTATTGGAACGAGGTAAATAAAGCATAAAGCATTGGTTAGATAATTTAAAGAGCTCTCAGGAAAAATTTCAACTTTTCTTCTACTCCTACCAGGGGCTTGGCAATAGCCACATTTTTGTTTCGACTTTGCTAACGCTCTAGCGGCTAAACTATTGGAACGAGGTGAGCCAAACATAAAGTATTGTTTAGATAATTTGAAGGGCTTACAGGAAAGTCTTCAATCTTTCTTCTACTCCTACCAGGGGCTTGGCAATAGTCACATTTTTGTTTCAACTTTGCTAACGCTCTAGCGGCTAAACTATTGGAACGAAGTGAGTCAAACATAAAGCATTGGTTAGATAATTTAAAGAGCTCTCGGGTAAGTCTTAAACTTTTCTTCTACTCCTACCAGGGGCTTGGCAATAGTCACATTTTTGTTTCAACTTTGCTAACGCTTAAGCGGCTAATCTATTGAAACGAAGTGCGTCAAACATAAAGCACAGATTTGATAATTTAAAGGGCTCTCAGGAAAGTTTTCAATCTTTCTTCTACTCCTACCAGGGGCTTGGCAATAGTCACATTTTTGTTTCAAATTTGCTAAAGCTCTAGCGGCTAAACTATTGGAAAGAGGTAAGTCAAACATAAAGCATTGGTTAGATAATTTGAAGAGCTTTCAGGAAAGTCCTCAATCTTTCTTCAAATCCTACCAGGGGATTGGCAAGAGTCTTATTTTTGTTTCAAATTTGCTAACGCTTTACCGGCTAAACTATTGGAAAGAGGGTGTTCAAACATAAAGCATTGATTAGATAATTTAAAGGGCTCTCAGGAAAGTCTTCAATATTTCTTCTAATCCTACCAGGGGCTTGGCAATAGCCACATTTTTGTTTCAACTTTGCTAACGCTTTACCGGCTAAACTATTGGAAAGAGGGTGTTCAAACATAAAGCATTGGTTAGATAATTTAAAGGGCTCTCAGGAAAGTCTTCAATCTTTCTTCTACTCCTACCAGGGGCTTGGCAATAGTCACATTTTGGTTTCAACTTTGCTAACGCTCTAGCGGCTAATTTATTGGAAGGAGGTAAATCAAACCTAAAGCATCGGTTAGATAATTTAAAGATCTCTAGGGAAAGTCTTCAACTTTTCTTCTACTCCTACCAGGGGCTTGGCAATAGTCACATTTTTGTTTCAACTTTGCTAAGGCTCTAGCGGTTAAACTATTGGAACGAGGTAAATCAAACATAAAGCATTGGTTAGATAATTTAAATAGCTTTTAGGAAAGTCTTCAACTTTTTTTCTACTCCTACCAGGGGCTTGACAATAGTCACATTTTTGTTTCAACTTTGCTAAAGCTCTTGCGGCTAAACTATTGGAACGAGAGGGGTCAAACATAAAGCATTGGTTAGATAATTTAAAGGGCTCTCAGGAAAGTTCTCAATTTTTCTTCGAATCCTACCAGGGGCTTGGCAATAGTCACATTTCTGTTTCATCTTTGCTAACGCTCTAGCGGCTAAACTATTGGAAAAGTGAGTCAAACATAAAGCGTTGGTTAGATAATTTAAAGGGCTCTTAGGAAAGTCCTTAATTTTTCTTCTAAACCTACCAGGGGCTTGGTAAAAGTCACGTTTTTGTTTTAAATTTGCTAAGGCTTTAACGGCTAACTATTGGAACGAGGTGGGTGAAACATAAAGCATTGGTTAGATAATTTAAAGGGCTCTCAGGAAAATCCTCAATTTTTTTTCTTCTCCTACTAGGGGCTTGGAAATAGTCAAATTTTTGTTTCAACTTTGCTAATGCTCTAGCGGCTAAACTATTGGAACGAGGGAGTCAAACGTAAAGCATTGGTGAGATAATTTAAAGAGCTCTCAGGGAAGTCTTCAACTTTTTTTCTATTCCTACCAGGGGCTTGGCTATAGTCACATTTTTGTTTCAACTTTGCTCTCGCTTTAGCGGCTAAACTATTGAAACGAGAGGGGTCAAACATAAAGCACAGATTTGATAATTTAAAGGGCTCTCAGGAAAGCCTTCAATCTTTCTTCTACTCCTACCAGGGGCTTGGCAATAGTCACATTTTTGTTTCTTCAAGGCTTTGCTAATGCTCTAGCGGCTAAACTATTGGAAAGAGGTAAGTCAAACATAAAGCATTGGTTAGATAATTTAAAGGGCTCTCAGGAAAGTCTTCAATCTTTCTTCTGCTCCTACCAGGGGCTTGGCAAAAGTCACGTTTTTGTTTTAATTTTGCTAACGCTTTAGCGGCTAAACTATTGGAACGAGGTGGGTCAAACATAAAGCATTGGTTAGATAATTTAAAGGGCTCTCAGGAAAGTCCAAAATATTTCTTCTTCTCTTACCAGGTGCTTGGCAATAGTCAAATTTTTGTTTCAACTTTGCTAATGCTTTAGCGGCTAAACTATTGGAACGAGGTGAGTCAAACGTAAAGCATTCGTTAGATAATTTAAAGAGCTCTCAGTAAAGTCTTCAACTTTTCTTCTACTCCTACCAGGGGCTTCGCAATAGTCACATTTTTGTTTCATCTTTGCTAACGCTCTAGCGGCTAAACTATTGGAACGAAGTGAGTCAAACATAAAGCACTGGTAGATAATTTAAAGGGCTCTCAGGAAAGTCTTCAATCTTTCTTCTACTCCTACCAGGGGCTTGGCAATAGTCACATTTTTGTTTCAACTTTGCTAACGACTCTAGCGGCTAAACTATTGGAACGAGGTGAGTCAAACATAAAGCATTGGTTAGATAATTTAAAGGGCTCTCAGGAAAGTCTTCAATCTTTCTTCTACTCCTACCAGGGGCTTGGCAATAGTCACATTTTTGTTTCAACTTTGCTAACGCTTCTAGCGGCTAAACTATTGGAACGAAGTGAGTCAAACATAAAGCACAGGTTAGATAATTTAAAGGGCTCTCAGGAAAGTCTTCAATCTTTCTTCTACTCCTACCAGGGGCTTGGCAATAGTCACATTTTTGTTTCTACCAGGCTTTGCAACGCTCTAGCGGCTAAACTATTGAAAGAAGTAGTCAAACATAAAGCATGGTTAGATAATTTAAAGGGCTCTCAGTCTTCAATCTTTCGTCTATCGTACCAGGGGCTTGGCAATAGTCACATTTTTGTTTCTCACCAAACGAAATTTGCTAACGCTCTAGGCTAAACTATTGGAACGAGGTGATCAAACTAAGCGTTATATTAAATCTAAGAACAAGTCTTCAACTGCTACTCCGTACCGGGGTTGGCCTATACATTTTGTTTTAAGGGGTTGCATAACCTTAAAGTCTAAACATATTGAAACGAAGTGATTGCTAAATGTGCATATACAGAAAATTGACTTATACCTAAATATAAGTTACGGAAAGTTCTTCCAAATGCTATTGCCGTTATGCCGTACAGGGCTTTGGTAGTTCATTAGTTTAAAGAGGGTTCATTAACTTGAATATTTTAAACTAATGAGTTTAAAGCATTTAAATCGATTGCTAAATGTGTATATACAAGAAAATCGACTTTATACCTATATAAGATTCGGAATGCTTTCAAATGTACTGTCGTTATGCCGCATGGCTTTATAACTTCAATACGTTAAAGAAGGTTATTAACTTAAATATGTTAAACTAATGATTTGAAGCATTTTGATATCGATTGCTAAATGTGTATATACAAGAAAATCGACTTTATACCTAAATATAAGATTACGGAATTCTTCCAAATGCACTGCCGTTATGCCGCAATGGCTTTATATCACCTTCAATACGTTAAAGAAGGTTACTTAACTTAAATATGTTAAACTAATGATTTGAAGCATTTCGATATATATTGCTAAATGTGTATATACAAAAAATCGACTTTATACCTAAATATAAGCTTACGGAATTCTTCTAAATTCACTGCCGTTATGCAGCCATGGCTTTATGCTAACTTCAGTTCGTTAAAGAAGGTTAATTAACTTAAATATGTTTAACTAATGGTCTTAAGCATTTCGATATCGATTGCTAAATGCGTATATACAAGAAATTCGACTTTATACCTAAATATAAGATAACGGATTTCTTCTAAATGCACTGCCGTTATGCCGTTATGGCCGTATGTTAAGTTCAGTTCGTTAAAGAAGGTTTGTTAACTTAAATATTTTAAACTAATGATCTGAAGCATTTTGATATCGATTGCTAAATATGTATATACAAGAAAATCGACTCTATACCTAAATATAAGAAAACGAATTCTTCTAAATGGCTTAACGTTAACTTCAGTTCGTTAAAGAAGGTTTATTAACTTAAATTTGTTAAACTAATGATTTGAAGTATTTCGATATCGATTGCTAAATATGTATATACAACAAAATCGACTTTTTACCTACATATAAGATTACGGAATTCTTCTACATGTATTGCTGTTATGCCGCCATGGCTTTATGTTAACTTCAGTGCGTTAAAGAAGCTTTATTAAGTTAAATTTGTTAAACTAATGATTTGAAGAATTTCGATATCGATTGCTAAATGAGTATAAACAAGAAATCGACTTTATTCCTAAATATAAGATTACGTAATTCTTCTAAATGCACTGCCGTTATGCCGTTAAGGCTTTTGTAGACTTCAGTATGATAAAGAGGGTTAATTAACTTAAATATGTTAAGCTAATGATTTGAAGCATTTCGATATCGATTGCTAAATGTGTATATATAAGAAAATCGACTTTATACCTAAATATAAGATTACGGAATTCTTCTTAATGCAATGTGGTTATGGCTTTATGTTAACTTCTGTTCGTTAAAGAAGGTTAATTAACTTAAATATGTTAAACCTCTTATTTGAAGCATTGCGATATCGATTGCTATATGCATATATAAAAAAAATCGACTTTATACCTAAATATAAGATTACGGAATTCTTCCAAATGTACTGTCGTTATGACGCCATTTTTTTATATCACCTTCAATACGTTAAAGAAAGTTAAATAACTTAAATATGTTAAAATAATGATTTGAAGCATTTCGATATTGATTGCTAAATGCGTATATACAACAAAATCGACTTTATACCTAAATATAAGATTATGGAGTTCTTCTACATGCACTGCCGTTATGCCGCCATGGCTTTATATCACCTTCAATACGATAAAGAAGGTTACTTTACTTAATTATGTTAAACTAATGATTGGAAGCATTTCAATATCGATTGCTAAATGTGCTTGTACAACAAAATCGATTTTATGCCTAAATATAAGATTACGTAGTTCTTCTAAATGCACTGCCGTTATGCCGTTAAGGCTTTTGTAGACTTCAGTAAGATAAAGAGGGTTAATTAACCTAAATATGTTAAACTAATGATTTGAAGCATTTCGATATCGATTGCTAAATGAGTATGTACAAGAAAATCGACCTTATACCTAAATATAAGATTACGTAGTTCTTCTAAATGCACTGCCGTTATGCCGTTAAGGCTTTTGTGGACTTCAGTAAGATAAAGAGGGTTAATTAACTTAAATATGTTAAACTAATGATTTGAAGCATTTCGATATCGATTGCAAAATGTGCATGTACAACAAAATCGACTTTATACCTAAATATAAGATTACATAGTTCTTCTAAATGTACTGCCGTTATGCCGTTAAGGCTTTTGTAGACTTCAGTAAGATAAAGAGGGTTAATAAACTTAAATATGTTAAACTAATGATTGGAAGCATTTCGATATCGATTGCTAAGTGTGTATATATAAAAAAATCGACTTTATACCTAAATATAAGATAACGGAATTCTTTTAAATGCATTGCTGTTATACCGTTATGGCTTTACTTTAAGTTCAGTTCGTTAAAGAAGGTTTATTAACTTAAATATGTTAAACTATTGAGTTGAATCATCTCGATATCGATTGTTAAATGTGCATATACAAAAAAATCGACTTTGTTCTTAAATACAAGATTACGGAATTCTTCCAAATGCACTGAAGTTATGCCGCCATGGCTTTATGTAAACTTCAGTAAGATAAAAAATCTTAATTAACTTAAATATGTTAAACTAATGATTTGAAGCATTTCAGTATCGATTGCAAAATGCGTATATACAACAAAATCGAATTTATACCTAAATATAAGATTACGGAATTCTTCCAAATGCACTGCCGTTATACCGCTAAGGCTTTTGTAGACTTGAGTAAGATAAAGATGGTTAATTAACTTATATATGTTAAACTAATGATTTGAACCATTTCGATATCGATTGCTAAATGAGAATATGCAAGAAATTCGACTTTATACCTAAATATAAGATAACGGAATTCTTCTAAATGCACTGCCGTTATGCCGCCATGGCTTCATATCTCCTTCAATACGATAAAGACGGTTACTTTACTTAATTATGTTAAACTAATGATTTGAAACATTTTGATATCCATTGCAAAGTGCGTATATACAACAAAATCGAGTTTATACCTAAATATAAGATTACGGAATTCTTCTACATGCACTGCCGTTATGCCGCCATGGCTTTATATCACCTACGATACGTTAAAGAGGGTTATTTAACTTAAATATGTTAAACTAATGATTTGACGCATTTCGATATCGATTGCTAAATATGTATGTACAACAAAATCGAATTTATACCTAAATATAAGATTAAGGAATTCTTCCAAATGCACTGCCGTTATACCGTTAAGGCTTTTGTAGACGTAAGTAAGATAGAGATGGTTAATTAACTTAAATATGTTAAACTATTGAGTTGAAGCATCTCGATATCGATTGCTAAGTGTGTATATACAACAAAAACTACTTTATACCTAAATATAAGATTACGGAATTCTTCCAAATGCACTGCCGTTATACCGTTATGGCTTTATGTAAACTTCAATAAGCTAAAGAAAGTTAATTAACTTAAATACGTTAAACTAATGATTTGAAGCATTTCGATATCGATTGCTAAATGTGCATGTACAACAAAATCGACTTTATACCTAAATATAAGATTACGTAGATCTTCCAAATGCACTGCCGTTATGCCGTTATGGCTTTATGTAAACTTCAGTAAGATAAAAAATCTTAATTAACTTAAATATGTTAAACTAATGATTTGAAGCATTTCGATATCGATTGCTAAATGCGTATATACAACAAAATCGACTTTATACCTAAATATAAGATTACGGAATTCTTCCAAATGCACTGCCGATATGCCGCTAAGGCTTTATGCCAACTTCAGTTCGTTAAAGAAGGTTAATTAACTTAAATATTTTAAACTAATGATTTGAAGCATTTCGATATCGATTGCTAAATGCGTATATACAACAAAATCGACTTTATACCTAAATATAAGATTACGGAATTCTTCCAAATGCACTGCCGTTATGCCGTTAAGGCTTTTGTAGACTTCAGTAAGATAAAGAGGGTTAATTAACTTAAATATGTTAAACTAATGATTTTAAGCATTTCGATATCGATTGCAAAATGCGTTTATACAACAAACTCGACTTTATACCTAAATATAAGATTACTGAATTCTTCTAAATTCACTGCCGTTATGCCGCCATGGCTTTATACCAACTTCAGTTCGTTAAAGAAGGTTAATTAACTTAAACATGTTACACTAATGATTTTAAGCATTTCGATATCGATTGCTAAATGAGTATATACAAGAAATTCGACTTTATACCTAAATATAAGATAACGGAATTCTTCTAAATGCACTGCCGTTATGCCGTTATGGCCTTATGTTAAGTTCAGTATGTTAAAGAAGGTTTATTAACTTAAATATGTTAAACTAATGAGTTGAATCATCTCGATATCGATTGCTAAATGTGCATATGCAAGAAAATCGACTTTATACCTATATATAAGATTACGGAATTCTTCCAAATGCACTGCCGTTATGCCGTTAAGGCTTTATGCCAACTTCAGTTCGTTAGAAAAGGTTAATTAACTTAAACATGTTAAACTAATGATCTTAAGCATTCCGATATCGATTGCAAAATGCGTTTATACAACAAAATCGACTTTATACCTAAATATAAGATTACGGAATTCTTCCAAATGCACTGCCGTTATGCCGTTAAGGCTTTTGTAGACTTCAGTAAGATAAAGATGGTTAATTAACTTAAATATGTTAAACTAATGATTTTAAGCATTTCGATATCGATTGCAAAATGCGTTTATACAACAAAATCGACTTCATACCTAAATATAAGATTACGGAATTCTTCTAAATTCACTGCCGTTATGCCGCCATGGCTTTATACCAACTTCAGTTCGTTAAAGAAGGTTGATTAACTTAAACATGTTACACTAATGATTTTAAGCATTTCGATATCGATTGCTAAATGTGCATATACAAGAAATTCGACTTTATACCTATATATAAGATTACGGAATTCTTCCAAATGCACTGCCGTTATGCCGTTAAGGCTTTATGCCAACTTCAGTTCGTTAGAAAAGGTTAATTAACTTAAACATGTTAAACTAATGATCTTAAGCATTCCGATATCGATTGCAAAATGCGTTTATACAACAAAATCGACTTTATACCTAAATATAAGATTACGGAATTCTTCTAAATGCACTGCCGTTATGCCGCCATGGCTTTATACCAACTTCAGTTCGTTAAAGAAGGTTAATTAACTTAAACATGTTACACTAATGATTTTAAGCATTTCGATATCGATTGCTAAATGTGCATATACAAGAAATTCGACTTTATACCTAAATATAAGATAACGGAATTCTTCTAAATTCACTGCCGTTATGCCGCCATGGCTTTATACCAACTTCAGTTCGTTAAAGAAGGTTAATTAACTTAAACATGTTACACTAATGATTTTAAGCATTTCGATATCGATTGCTAAATGAGTATATACAAGAAATTCGACTTTATACCTAAATATAAGATAACGGAATTATTCTAAATGCACTGCCGTTATGCCGCCATGGCTTTATATCACCTTCAATACGTTAAAGAAGGTTTATTAACTTAAATATTTTAAACTAATGATTTGAAGCATTTCGATATCGATTGCTACATGTCTTTATACAAGAAAATCGACCTTATACCTAAATATAAGATTACGGAATTCTTCCAAATGCACTGAAGTTATGCCGCCGTGGCTTTATGTAAACTTCAGTAAGATAAAAAATCTTAATTAACTTAAATATGTTAAACTAATGATTTGAAGCATTTCGATATCGATTGCTAAATGTGCATATACAAAAAAATCGACTTTATACCTAAATATAAGATTACGCAATTCTTCCAAAATCACTGCCGTTATGCTGTTAAGGCTTTTGTAGACTTCAGTAAGATAAAGAGGGTTAATTAACTTAAATATTTTAAACTAATGATTTGAAGCATTTCGATATCGATTGCTAAATGCGTATATACAACAAAATCGACTTTATACCTAAATATAAGATTACGGAATTCTTCCAAATGCACTGCCGTTATGCCGTTAAGGCTTTTGTAGACTTCAGTAAGATAAAGAGGGTTAATTAACTTAAATATGTTAAACTAATGATTTTAAGCATTTCGATATCGATGCAAAATGCGTTTATACAACAAAATCGACTTTATACCTAAATATAAGATTACGGAATTCTTCTAAATTCACTGCCGTTATGCCGCCATGGCTTTATACCAACTTCAGTTCGTTAAAGAAGGTTAATTAACTTAAACATGTTACACTAATGATTTTAAGCATTTCGATATCGATTGCTAAATGGTTTATACAACAAAATCGACTTTATACCTAAATATAAGATAACGAATTCTTCTAAATTCACTGCCGTTATGCCGCCATGGCTTTATACCAACTTCAGTTCGTTAAAGAAGGTTAATTAACTTAAACATGTTACACTAATGATTTTAAGCATTTCGATATCGATTGCTAAATGAGTATATACAAGAAATTCGACTTTATACCATAAATATAAGATAACGGAATTCTTCCAAATGTAATGCCGTTATGCCGCCATGGCTTTATATCAACTTCAGTACGTTAAAGAAGGTTAATTAACTTAAACATGTTACACTAATGATTTTAAGCATTTCGATATCGATTGCAAAATGGTTTATACAACAAAATCGACTTTATACCTAAATATAAGATAACGGAATTCTTCTAAATTCACTGCCGTTATGCCGCCATGGCTTTATCCAACTTCAGTTCGTTAAAGAAGGTTAATTAACTTAAACATGTTACACTAAGATTTTAAGCATTTCGATATCGATTGCTAAATGTGTATATACAAGAAATTCGACTTTATACCTAAATATAAGATTACGGAATTCTTCAAATTCACTGCCGTTATGCCGCCATGGCTTTATACCAACTTCAGTTCGTTAAAGAGGTTAATTAACTTAAACATGTTACACTAATGATTTTAACATTTCGATTCGATTGCTAAATGTGCATATAAAAGAAAATCGACTTTATACCTATATATAAGATTACGGAATTCTTCCAAATGCACTGCCGTTATGCCTTAAGGCTTTATGCCAACTTCAGTTCGTTAAAGAAGGTTAATTAACTTAAACATGTTACACTAATGATTTTAAGCATTTCGATATCGATTGCAAAATGCGTTTATACAACAAAATCGACTTTATACCTAAATATAAGATTACGGAATTCTTCTAAATTCACTGCCTTATGCCGCCATGGCTTTATACCAACTTCAGTTCGTTAAAGAAGGTTAATTAACTTAAACATGTTACACTAATGATTTTAAGCATTTCGATATCGATTGCTAAATGAGTATATACAAGAAATTCGACTTTATACTAAATATAAGATAACGGAATTCTTCAAATGATGCCGTTATGCCGTATGGCCTTATTTAATTCAGTAGTTAAAGAAGGTTTATTAACTTAAAATTTAAACTAATGATTAACATTCGATATCGATTGCAAATGGCTATACAAAAAATCGACTTTATACCTAATATAAGATTACGGAATTCTTCCAAATGCACTGCCGTTATGCCGTTAAGGCTTTATGCCAACTTCAGTTCGTTTTAAAAAGGGGTTTAAATTTAAATTAAATATGTTAAACTAATAATTTTAAGCATTTCGATATCGATTGCAAAATGCGTTTATACAACAAAATCGACTTTATACCTAAATATAAGATAACAGGGAAATTTTTCTAAATTCACTGCCGTTATGCCGCCATGGCTTTATGCCAACTTCAGTTCGTTAAAGAAGGTTAATTAACTTAAACATGTTACACTAATGATTTTAAGCATTTCGATATCGATTGCTAAATGAGTATATACTAGAAATTCGACTTTATACCTAAATATAAGATAACGGAATTCTTCTAAATGCACTGCCGTTATGCCGTTATGGCCTTATGTTAAGTTCAGTATGTTAAAGAAGGTTTATTAACTTAAATATGTTAAACTAATGGGTTGAACCATCTCGATATCGATTGCTAAATGTGCATATACAAGAAAATCGACTTTATACCTAAATATAAGATTACGGAATTCTTCCAAATGCACTGAAGTTATGCCGTTAAGGCTTTATGCCAACTTCAGTTCGTTAAAGAAGGTTAATTGACTTAAATATTTTAAAGTAATGATTTGAAGCATTTCGATATCGATTGCTACATGTGTTTATACAAGAAAATCGACCTTATACCTAAATATAAGATTACGGAATTCTTCCAAATGTACTGTCGTTATGCCGCCATGGCTTTATATCACCTTCAATACGTTAAAGAAGGTTTATTAACTTAAATATTTTAAACTTATGATTTGAAGCATTTCGATATCGATAGCTAAATGTGCATATACAAGAAAATCGACTTTATACCTATATATAAGATTACGGAATTCTTCCAAATGCACTGTCATTATGCCGTTAAGGCTTTATGCCAACTTCAGTTCGTTAAAGAAGGTTAATTAACTTAAACATGTTACACTAATGATTTTAAGCATTTCGATATCGATTGCTAAATGTGCATATACAAGAAAATCGACTTTATACCTATATATAAGATTACGGAATTCTTCCAAATGCACTGCCATTATGCCGTTAAGGCTTTATGCCAACTTCAGTTCGTTAAAGAAGGTTAATTAACTTAAATATTTTAAACTAATGATTTTAAGCATTTCGATATCGATTGCAAAATGCGTTTATACAACAAAATCGACTTTATACCTAAATATAAGATAACGGAATTCTTCTAAATTCACTGCCGTTATGCCGCCATGGCTTTATACCACCTTCAGTTCGTTAAAGAAGGTTAATTAACTTAAACATGTTACACTAATGATTTTAAGCATTTCGATATCGATTGCTAAATGTGCATATACAAGAAATTCGACTTTATACCTAAATATAAGGTAACGGAATTCTTCTAAATTCACTGCCGTTATGCCGCCATGGCTTTATCCCAACTTCAGTTCGTTAAAGAAGGTTAATTAACTTAAACATGTTACACTAATGATTTTAAGCATTTCGATATCGATTGCTAAATGAGTATATACAAGAAATTCGACTTTATACCTAAATATAAGATAACGGAATTCTTCTAAATTCACTGCCGTTATGCCGCCATGGCTTTATACCAACTTCAGTTCGTTAAAGAAGGTTAATTAACTTAAACATGTTACACTAATGGTTTTAATCATTTCGATTTCGATTGCTAAATGTGCATATACAAGAAAATCGACTTTATACCTATATATAAGATTACGGAATTCTTCCAAATGCACTGCCGTTATGCCATTAAGGCTTTATGCCAACTTCAGTTCGTTAAAGAAGGTTAATTAACTTAAACATGTTACACTAATGATTTTAAGCATTTCGATATCGATTGCAAAATGCATTTATACAATAAATTCGACTTTATACCTAAATATAAGATTACGGAATTCTTCTAAATTCACTGCCATTATGCCGCCATGGCTTTATACCAACTTCAGTTCGTTAAAGAAGGTTAATTAACTTAAACATGTTACACTAATGATTTTAAGCATTTCGATATCGATTGCTAAATGAGTATATACAAGAAATTCGACTTTATACCTAAATATAAGATAACGGAATTATTCTAAATGCACTGCCGTTATGCCGTTATGGCCTTATGTTAAGTTCAGTATGTTAAAGAAGGTTTATTAACTTAAATATGTTAAACTAATGAGTTGAATCATCTCGATATCGATTGCTAAATGTGCATATACAAGAAAATCGACTTTATACCTATATATAAGATTACGGAATTCTTCCAAATGCACTGCCGTTATGCCGTTAAGGCTTTTGTAGACTTCAGTAAGATAAAGAGGGTTAATTAACTTAAATATTTTAAACTAATGATTTTAAGCATTTCGATATCGATTGCTAAATGTGCATATACAAGAAATTCGACTTTATACCTATATATAAGATTACGGAATTCTTCCAATTGCACTGCCGTTATGCCGTTAAGGCTTTATGCCAACTTCAGTTCGTTAAAAAAGGTTAATTAACTTAAACATGTTAAACTAATGATTTTAAGCATTACGATATCGATTGCAAAATGCGTTTATACAACAAAATCGACTTTATACCTAAATATAAGATTACGGAATTCTTCTAAATTCACTGCCGTTATGCCGCCATGGCTTTATACCAACTTCAGTTCGTTAAAGAAGGTTAATTAACTTAAACATGTTACACTAATGATTTTAAGCATTTCGATATCGATTGCTAAATGTGCATATACAAGAAATTCGACTTTATACCTAAATATAAGATAACGGAATTCTTCTAAAATCACTGCCGTTATGCCGCCATGGCTTTATACCAACTTCAGTTCGTTAAAGAAGGTTAATTAACTTAAACATGTTACACTAATGATTTTAAGCATTTCGATATCGATTGCAAAATGCGTTTATACAACAAAATCGACTTTATACCTAAATATAAGATTACGGAATTCTTCTAAATTCACTGCCGTTATGCCGCCATGGCTTTATACGAACTTCAGTTCGTTAAAGAAGGTTAATTAACTTAAACATGTTACACTAATGATTTTAAGCATTTCGATATCGATTGCTAAATGAGTATATACAAGAAATTCGACTTTATAGCTAAATATAAGATAACGGAATTCTTCTAAATGCACTGCCGTTATGCCCTTATGGCCTTTATGTTAAGTTCAGTATGTTAAAGAAGGTTTATTAACTTAAATATGTTAAACTAATGAGTTGAATCATCTCGATATCGATTGCTAAATGTGCATATACAAGAAAATCGACTTTATACCTATATATAAGATTACGGAATTCTTCCAAATGCACTGCCGTTATGCCGTTAAGGCCTTATGCCAACTTCAGTTCGTTAAAGAAGGTTAATTAACTTAAATATTTTAAACTAATGATTTGAAGCATTTCGATATCGATTGCTACATGTGTTTATACAAGAAAATCGACCTTATACCTAAATATAAGATTACGGAATTCTTCCAAATGCACTGAAGTTATGCCGCCATGGCTTTATGTAAACTTCAGTAAGATAAAAAATCTTAATTAACTTAAATATGTTAAACTAATGAGTTGAATCATCTCGATATCGATTGCTAAATGTGCATATACAAGAAAATCGACTTTATACCTATATATAAGATTACGGAATTCTTCCAAATGCACTGCCGTTATGCCGTTAAGGCCTTATGCCAACTTCAGTTCGTTAAAGAAGGTTAATTAACTTAAATATTTTAAACTAATGATTTGAAGCATTTCGATATCGATTGCTACATGTGTTTATACAAGAAAATCGACCTTATACCTAAATATAAGATTACGGAATTCTTCCAAATGCACTGAAGTTATGCCGCCATGGCTTTATGTAAACTTCAGTAAGATAAAAAATCTTAATTAACTTAAATATTTTAAACTAATGGGTTGAACCAGCTCGATATCGATTGCTAAATGTGCATATACAAGAAAATCGACTTTATACCTAAATATAAGATTATGGAATTCTTCCAAATGCACTGCCGTTATGCCGTTATGGCCTTACGTTTAGTTCAGTTCGTTAAAGAAGGTTTATTAACTTAAATATGTTAAACTAATGATTTGAAGCATTTCGATATCGATTGCTAAATGTGCATATACAACAAAATCGACTTCTTGTTTGTTAAAAACAAGATAACGGAATTCTTCCAAATGCACTGAAGTTATGCCGCCATGGCTTTATGAAAACTTCAAAAAGATAAAAAATCTTAATTAACTTAAATATGTTAAACTAATGATTTGAGGCAATTCGATATCGATTGCTAAATGCGTATATACAACAAAATCGACTTTATACCTAAATAAAAGATTACGGAAATCTTCCAAATGCACTGTCGTTATGCCGCCATGGCTTTATATCACCTTCAATACGTTAAAGAAGGTTAATTAACTTAAATATGTTGAACTAATGATTTGAAGCTTTTCAATATCGATTGCAAAATGCGTATATACAACAAAATCGACTTTATACCTAAATAAAAGATTACGGAATTCTTCTAAATTCACTGCCGTTATGCCGCCATAGCTTTATGCCAACTTCAGTTCATTAAAGAAGGTTAATTAACTTAAATATGTTAAACTAATGATTTTAGGCAATTCGATATCTATTGCTAAATTAGTATATACAAGAAATTCGACTTTATACCTAAATATAAGATAACGGAATTCTTCTAAATGCACTGCCGTTATGCCGTTATGGCCTTATGTTAAGTTCAGTTCGTTAAAGAAGGTTTATTGACGTAAATATGTTAAACTAATGAGTTGAATCATCTCGATATCGATTGCTTAATGTGCATATGCAAGAAAATCGACTTTATACATAAATATAAGATAACGGAATTCTTCGAAATGCACTGAAGTTATGGCGCCATGGCTTTATGTAAACTTCAGTAAGATAAAAAATCTTAATTAACTTAAATATGTTAAACTAATGATTTGAAGCATTTCGATATCGATTGCTAAATGTGTATGTACAACAAAATCGAATTTATACCTAAATATAAAATTACGGAATTCTTCTACATGCACTGCCGTTATGCCGCCATGGCTTTATATCACCTTCAATACGTTAAAGAAGGTTATTTAACTTAATTATGTTAAACTAATGATTTGAAGCATTTCGATATCGATTGCTAAATGTGCATGTACAACAAAATCGACTTTATACCTAAATATAAGATTACGGAATTCTTCTACATGCACTGCCGTTATGCCGTTATGGCTTTATATAAACTTCTATACGTTAAAGAAGGTTTATTAACTTAAATATTTTAAACTAATGATTTGAAGCATTGTGATATCGATTGCTAAATGTGTTTATACAAAAAAATCGACCTTATACCTAAATATAAGATAACGGAATTCTTCCAAATGCACTGCCGTTATGCCGCCATGGCTTTATACGAACTTCAGTTCGTTAAAGAAGGTTAATTAACTTAAACATGTTACACTAATGATTTTAAGCATTTCGATATCGATTGCTAAATGAGTATATACAAGAAATTCGACTTTATAGCTAAATATAAGATAACGGAATTCTTCTAGATGCACTGCCGTTATGCCCTTATGGCCTTATGTTAAGTTCAGTATGTTAAAGAAGGTTTATTAACTTAAATATTTTAAACTAATGAGTTGAATCATCTCGATATCGATTGCTAAATGTGCATATACAAGAAAATCGACTTTATACCTATATATAAGATTACGGAATTCTTCCAAATGCACTGCCGTTATGCCGTTAAGGCCTTATGCCAACTTCAGTTCGTTAAAGAAGGTTAATTAACTTAAATATTTTAAACTAATGATTTTAAGCATTTCGATATCTATAGCAAAATGCGTTTATACAACAAAATCGACTTTATACCTAAATATAAGATTACGGAATTCTTCTAAATTCACTGCCGTTATGCCGCCATGGCTTTATACCAACTTCAGTTCGTTAAAGAATGTTAATTAACTTAAACATGTTACACTAATGATTTTAAGCATTTCGATATCGATTGCTAAATGAGTATATACAAGAAAGTCGACTTTATACCTAAATATAAGATAACGGAATTCTTCTAAATTCACTGCCGTTATGCCGCCATGGCTTTATACCAACTTCAGTTCGTTAAAGAAGGTTAATTAACTTAGACATTTTACAACAATGATTTTAAGCATTTCGATATCGATTGCTAAATGTGCATATACAAGAAAATCGACTTTATACCTATATATAAGATTACGGAATTCTTCCAAATGCACTGCCATTATGCCGTTAAGGCTTTATGCCAACTTCAGTTCGTTAAAGAAGGTTAATTAACTTAAATATTTTAAACTAATGATTTTAAGCATTTCGATATCTATAGCAAAATGCGTTTATACAACAAAATCGACTTTATACCTAAATATAAGATTACGGAATTCTTCTAAATTCACTGCCGTTATGCCGCCATGGCTTTATACCAACTTCAGTTCGTTAAAGAATGTTAATTAACTTAAACATGTTACACTAATGATTTTAAGCATTTCGATATCGATTGCAAAATGCGTTTATACAACAAAATCGACTTTATACCTAAATATAAGATTACGGAATTCTTCTAAATTCACTGCCGTTATGCCGCCATGGCTTTATACCAACTTCAGTTCGTTAAAGAATGTTAATTAACTTAAACATGTTACACTAATGATTTTAAGCATTTCGATATCGATTGCTAAATGAGTATATACAAGAAAGTCGACTTTATACCTAAATATAAGATAACGGAATTCTTCTAAATTCACTGCCGTTATGCCGCCATGGCTTTATACCAACTTCAGTTCGTTAAAGTAGGTTAATTAACTTAAACATGTTACACTAATGATTTTAAGCATTTCGATATCGATTGCTAAATGTGCATATACAAGAAATTCGACTTTATACCTATATATAAGATTACGGAATTCTTCCAAATGCACTGCCGTTATGCCGTTAAGGCTTTATGCCAACTTCAGTTCGTTAAAAAGGTTAATTAACTTAAACATGTTAAACTAATGATTTTAAGCATTCCGATATCGATTGCAAAATGCGTTTATACAACAAAGTCGACTTTATACCTAAATATAAGATTACGGAATTCTTCTAAATTCACTGCCGTTATGCCCCATGGCTTTATACCAACTTCAGTTGTTAAAGAAGGTTAATTAACTTAAACATGTTACACTAATGATTTTAAGCATTTCGATATCGATTGCTAAATGTGCATATACAAGAAATTCGACTTTATACCTAAATATAAGATAACGGAATTCTTCTAAATTCACTGCCGTTATGCCGCCATGGCTTTATACCAACTTCAGTTCGTTAAAGAAGGTTAATTAACTTAAAATGTTAAACTAATGATTTTAAGCATTTCGATATCGATTGCAAAATGGTTTATACAAAAAATCGACTTTATACCTAAATATAAGATAACGGAATTCTTCTAAATCACTGCCGTTATGCCGCCATGGCTTTATACGAACTTCAGTTCGTTAAAGAAGGTTAATTAACTTAAACATGTTACACTAATGATTTTAAGCATTTCGATATCGATTGCTAAATGAGTATATACAAGAAATTCGACTTTATAGCTAAATATAAGATAACGGAATTCTTCTAAATGCACTGCCGTTATGCCCTTATGGCCTTATGTTAAGTTCAGTATGTTAAAGAAGGTTTATTAACTTAAATATGTTAAACTAATGAGTTGAATCATCTCGATATCGATTGCTAAATGTGCATATACAAGAAAATCGACTTTATACCTAAATATAAGATTACGGAATTCTTCTAAATGCACTGCCGTTATGCCGCAAGCTTTATGCCAACTTCAGTTCGTTAAAGAAGGTTAATTAACTTAAATATGTTAAACTAATGATTTTAAGCATTCGATATCTATTGCTAAATGTTATACAAAAAATCGACTTTATACCTAAATATAAGATTACGGAATTCTTCTAAATGCACTGCCGTTATGCCGCCATGGCTTTATATCAACTTCAGTTCGTTAAAGAAGGTTAATTAACTTAAATATGTTAAACTAATGATTTTAAGCATTTCGATATCGATTGCTAAATGAGTATATACAAGAAATCGACTTTATACCTAAATATAAGATAACGGAATTCTTCTAAATGCACTGCCGTTATGCCGCCATGGCTTTATGTAACTTCAGTTGTTAAAGAAGGTTAATTAACTTAAATATGTTAAACTAATGATTTGAAGCATTTCGATATCGATTGCTAAATGTGCATATACAAAAAATCGACTTTATACCTAAATATAAGATTACGGATTCTTCCAAATGCACTGCCGTTATGCCGTTAAGGCTTTATGTTAACTTCAGTTCGTTAAGAAGGTTAATTAACTTAAATATGTTAAACTAATGATTTGAAGCATTTCGATATCGATTGCTAAATGCGTGTTTTACAACAAAATCGACTTTATACCTAAATATAAGATTACGGAATTCTTCCAAATGCACTGCCGTTATGCCGCCATGGCTTTATATCAACCCTTTATTCGTTAAAGAAGGTTAATTAACTTAAACATGTTAAACTAATGATTTTAAGCATTTCGATATCGATTGCTAAATGAGTATATACAAGAAATTCGACTTTATACCTAAATATAAGATAACGGAATTCTTCTAAATGCACTGCCGTTATGCCGTTATGGCCTTTTTATTAACTTCAGTTCGTTAAAGAAGGTTTATTAACTTAAATATGTTAAACTAATGAGTTTTAAGCATTTCGATATCGATTGCTAAATGTGTATATACAAAAAAATCGACTTTATACCTAAATATAAGATTACGGAATTCTTCCAAATGCACTGCCGTTATGCCGTTAAGGCTTTATCCAACTTCAGTACGTTAAAGAAGGTTAATTAACTTAAATATTAAACTAATGATTTTAAGCATTTCGATATCGATTGCATAAATGTGTATTATACAACAAAATCGACTTTATACCTAAATATAAGATTACGGAATTCTTCTAAATGCACTGCCGTTATGCCGCCATGGCTTTATATCACCTTCAATACGTTAAAGAAGGTTAATT
Organism: Bactrocera correcta; assembly: GCA_027475135.1. NCBI lineage: Eukaryota > Metazoa > Arthropoda > Insecta > Diptera > Tephritidae > Bactrocera > Bactrocera correcta. The sequence continues at coordinate 15,471,118 of CM050324.1, forward strand.
AACTTAAACATGTTAAACTAATGATTTAAGCATTTCGATATCGATTGCTAAATGGTATATACAACAAAATCGACTTTATACCTAAATATAAGATTACGGAATTCTTCTAAATGCACTGCCGTTATGCCGCTTATGGCTTTATACCAACTTCAGTTCGTTAAAGAAGGTTTATTAACTTAAACATTTTAAACTAATGATTTGAAGCATTTCGATATCGATTGCTAAATGTGCATATACAAGAAAATCGACTTTATACCTAAATATAAGATAACGGAATTCTTCCAAATGCACTGCCGTTATGCCGTTATGGCTTTATGCCAACTTCAGTTCGTTAAAGAAGGTTAATTAACTTAAACATTTTAAACTAATGATTTTAAGCATTTCGATATCTATTGCAAAATGCGTTTATACAACAAAATCGACTTTATACCTAAATATAAGATTACGGAATTCTTCTAAATTCACTGCCGTTATGCCGCCATGGCTTTATACAACTTCAGTTCGTTAAAGAAGGTTAATTAACTTAAACATGTTACACTAATGATTTTAAGCATTTCGATATCGATTGCTAAATGGTATATACAAGAAAATCGACTTTATACTAAATATAAGATAACGGAATTCTTCTAAATGCACTGCCGTTATGCCGCATGGCTTTATGTAACTTCAGTATGTTAAAGAATGTTAATTAACTTAAATATGTTAAACTAATGATTTGAAGCATTTCGATATCGATTGCTAAATGTGCATATACAAGAAAATCGACTTTATACCTAAATATAAGATTACGGAATTCTTCTAAATTCACTGCCGTTATGCCGCCATGCTTTATGCCAACTTCAGTTCGTTAAAGAAGGTTAATTAACTTAAATATGTTAACTAATGATTTTAAGCATTCGATATCGATTGCTAAATTGCATATACAAGAAATTCGACTTTATACCTAAATATAAGATTACGGAATTCTTCCAAATGCACTGCCGTTATGCCGTTATGGCTTTATGAACTTCAGTTCGTTAAAGAAGGTTAATTAACTTAAATATGTTAAACTAATGATTTTAAGCATTCGATATCGATTGCTAAATGGTATATACAAGAAATCGACTTTATACCTAAATATAAGATAACGGAATTCTTCTAAATGCACTGCCGTTATGCCGCCATGGCTTTATGTAAACTTCAGTTCGTTAAAGAAGGTTAATTAACTTAAATATGTTAAACTAATGATTTGAAGCATTTCGATATCGATTGCTAAATGTGCATATACAAAAAATCGACTTTATACCTAAATATAAGATTACGGATTCTTCTAAATGCACTGCCGTTATGCCGATGGCTTTATTTAACTTCAGTTCGTTAAGAAGGTTAATTAACTTAAATATGTTAACTAATGATTTGAAGCATTTCGATATCGATTGCTAAATGCTGTATACAACAAAATCGACTTTATACCTAAATATAAGATTACGGAATTCTTCTAAATGTCACTGCCGTTATGCCGCCATGGCTTTATATCACCTTCATTACGTTAAAGAAGGTTAATTAACTTAAATATGTTAAACTAATGATTTTAAGCATTTCGATATCGATTGCTAAATGAGTATATACAAGAAATTCGACTTTATACCTAAATATAAGATAACGGAATTCTTCTAAATGCACTGCCGTTATGCCACCTTGGCTTTATATCACCTTCAATACGTTAAAGAAGGTTACTTAACTTAATTATGTTAAACTAATGATTTGAAGCATTTCGATATAGATTGCTAAATGTGTATGTACAACAAAATCGACTTTATACCTAAATATAAGCTTACGGAATTCTTCTAAATGCACTGCCGTTATACCGTTATGGCTTTATGTAAACTTCAATAAGCTAAAGAAGGTTAATTAACTTAAATATGTTAAACTAATGATTTGAAGCATTTTGATATCCATTGCAAAATGCGTATATACATCAAAATCGACTTTATACCTAAATATAAGATTACGGAATTCTTCTACATGCACTGCCGTTATGCCGCCATGGCTTTATATCACCTTCAATACGTTAAAGAAGGTTACTTATCTTAATTATGTTAAACTAATGATTTGAAGCATTTCGATATAGATTGCTAAACGTGTATGTACAACAAAATCGACTTTATACCTAAATATAAGATTACGGAATTCTTCCAAATGCACTGCCGTTATACCGTTAAGGCTTTTGTAGACTTAAGTAAGATAAAGATGGTTAATTAACTTAAATATTTGAAACTATTGAGTTGAAGCATCTCGATATCGATTGCTAAGTGTGTATATACAACAAAATCGACTTTATACCTAAAAATAAGATTACGGAATTCTTCCAAATGTACTGTCGTTATGCCGCCATGGCTTTATATAATCTTCAATACATTTAAGAATTTTAATTAACTTAAATATGTTAAACTAATGATTTGAAGCATTTCGATATCGATTGCTGAATGAGTAAATACAAGAAAATCGACCTTATACCTAAATATAAGATAACGGAATTCTTCCAAATGCACTGCCGTTATGCCGTTATGGCCTTACGTTAAGTTCAGTTCGTTAAAGAAGGAATTCTTCCAAATGCACTGCCGATATGCCGTTAAGGCTTTTGTAGACTTCATTAAGATAAAGAGGGTTAATTAACTTAAATATGTTAAACTAATGATTTTAAGCATTTCGATATCGATTGCTAAATGAGTATATACAAGAAATTCGACTTTATACCTAAATATAAGATAACGGAATTCTTCTAAATGCACTGCCGTTATGCCGCCATGGCTTTATATTACCCTCAATACGTTAAAGAAGGTTACTTAACTTAAATATGTTAAACTAATGAGTTGAATCATCTCGATATCGATTGCTAAATGTGCATATACAAGAAAATCGACTTTATACCTAAACATAAGATTACGGAATTCTTCCAAATGCACTGCCGTTATTCCGTTAAGGCTTTTGTAGACTTCATTAAGATAAAGAGGGTTAATTAACTTGAATATGTTAGACTAATGATTTAAAGCATTTCAATATCGATTGCTAGATGTGTATATACAACAAAATCGACTATATACCTAAATATAAGATTGCGGAATGCTTTCAAATGTACTGCCGTTATGCCGCCATGGCTTTATATCACCTTCAGTACGTTAAAGAAGGTTAATTAACTTAAATGTGTTAAACTAATGATTTGAAGCTTTTTGATATCCATTGCAAAATGCGTATATACAACAAAATCGACTTTATACCTAAATATAAGGTTACGGAATTCTTCTACATGCACTGCCGTTATGCCGCCATGGCTTTATATCACCTTCAATACGCTAAAGAAGGTTACTTAACTGAATTATGTTAAACTAATGATTTCAAGCATTTCGATATAGATTGCTAAATGTGTATGTACAACAAAATCGACTTTATACCTAAATATAAGGTTACGGAATTCTTCTACATGCACTGCCGTTATGCCGCCATGGCTTTATATCACCTTCAATACGTTAAAGAAGGTTACTTAACTGAATTATGTTAAACTAATGATTTGAAGCATTTCCATATAGATTGCTAAATGTGTATGTACAACAAAATCGACTTTATACCTAAATATAAGATTACGGAATTCTTCTAAATGCACTGCCGTTATGCCGCCATGGCTTTATGCCAACTTTAGTTCGTTAAAGAAGGTTACTTAACTTAAATATGTTAAACTAATGATTTGAAGCATTTCGATATCGATTGCTAAATGTGCATATACAAGAAAATCGACTTTATACCTAAATATAAGATAACGGAATTCTTCTAAATGCACTGCCGTTATGCCGTTATGGCCTTATGTTAAGTTAAACTAATGAGTTGAATCACCTCGATATCGATTGCTAAATGTGCATATACAAGAAAATCGACTTTATACCTAAATATAAGATTACGGATATCTTCCAAATGCACTGCCGTTAAGGCTTTTGTAGACTTCATTAAGATAAAGAGGGTTAATTAACTTGAATATGTTAAACTAATGATTTAAAGCATTTTAATATCGATTGCTAAATGCGCATGTACAACAAAATCGACTTTATACCTAAATATAAGTTTACGGAATTCTTCTACATGCACTGCCGTTATGTCGATATGGCTTTATATCACCTTCAATACGTTAAAGAAGGTTACCTAACTGAATTATGTTAAATTAATGATTTCAAGCATTTCGATATAGATTGCTAAATGTGTATGTACAACAAAATCGACTTTATACCTAAATATAAGATCACGGAATTCTTCTAAATGGCTTTATGTTAACTTCAGTTCGTTAAAGAAGGTTTATTAACTTAAATATGTTAAACTAATGATTTGAAGCATTTCGATATCGATTGCTAAAAGTGTATATACAGCAAAATCGACATTTTACTTAAATATAAGTTTACGGAATTCTTCTACATGCACTGCCGTTATGCCGCCATGGCTTTATGCCAACTTTAGTTCGTTAAAGAAGGTTACTTAACTTAAATATGTTAAACTAATGATTTGAAGCATTTCGATATCGATTGCTAAATGTGCATATACAAGAAAATCGACTTTATACCTAAATATAAGATTACAGAATTCTTCCAAATGCACTGCCGCTATACCGTTATGGCTTTATGTAAACTTCAATAAGCTAAAGAAGGTTAATTAACTTAAATAAGTTAAACTAATGATTTGAAGCATTTCGATATCGATTGCTAAATGCGCATGTACAACAAAATCGACTTTATACCTAAATATAAGCTTACGGAATTCTTCTAAATGCACTGCCGTTATGCCGCCAAGGCTTTATGCCAACTTATGTTCGTTAAAGAAGGTTTATTAACTCAAATATGTTAAACTAATGATTTGAAGCATTTCGATATCGATTGCTAAATGTTTATATACAAGAAAATCGTTTTTATACCTAAGTATAAGATAACGGAATTCTTCTTAATGGCTTTATGTTAACTTCAGTTCGTTAAAGAAGGTTTATTAACTTAAATATGTTAAACTAATGATTTGAAGCATTTCGATATCGATTGCTAGAAGTGTATATACAGCAAAATCGACATTTTACCTAAATATAAGATTACGGAATTCTTCCAAATGCACTGCCGATATGCCGTTAAGGCTTTTGTAGACTTCATTAAGATAAAAAGGGTTAATTAACTTGAATATGTTAAACTAATGATTTAAAGCATTTTAATATCGATTGCTAGATGTGTATATACAAGAAAATCGACTTTATACCTAAATATAAGATTACAGAATTCTTCCAAATGCACCGCCGCTATACTTTTATGGCTTTATGTAAACTTCAATAAGCTAAAGAAGGTTAATTAACTTAGAGATGTTAAACTAATGATTTGAGGCATTTCGATATAGATTGCTAAATGTGTATGTACAACAAAATCGACTTTATACCTAAATATAAGATTACGGAATTCTTCCAAATGCACTGCCGTTATACCGTTAAGGCTTTTGTTGACTTAAGTAAGATAAAGATGGTTAATTAACTTAAATATGTTAAACTATTGAGTTGAAGCATCTCGATATCGATTGCTAAGTGTGTATATACAACAAAATCGACTTTATACCTAAATATAAGATTACGGAATTCTTCCAAATGCACTGCCGTTATACCGTTATGGCTTTATGTAAACTTCAATAAGATAAAGAAGGTTAATTAACTTAGAGATGTTAAACTAATGATTTGAAGCATTTCGATATCGATTGCTAAATGTGTATATACAACAAAATCGACTTAATACCTAAATATAAGATTACGGAATTCTTCTACATGCACTGCCGTTATGCCGCCATGGCTTTATATCACCTTCAATACGTTAAAGAAGGTTACTTAACTTAATTATGTTAAACTAATGATTTGAAGCATTTCGATATAGATTGCAAAATGTGTATGTACAACAAAATCGACTTTATACCTAAATATAAGATTACGGAATTCTTCCAAATGCACTGCCGTTATACCGTTAAGGCTTTTGTAGACTTAAGAAAGATAAAGATAGTTAATTAACTTAAATATGTTAAACTATTGAGTTGAAGCATCTCGATATCGATTGCTAAGTGTGTATATACAACAAAATCGACTTTATACCTAAATATAAGCTTACGGAATTCTTCTAAATGCGCTGCCGTTATGCCGCCATGGCTTTATGCCAACTTATGTTTGTTAAAGAAGGTTTATTAACTCAAATATGTTAAACTAATAATTTGAAACATTTCGATATCGATTGCTAAATGTGCATACACAAGAAAATCGACTTTATACTTAATATAAGATTACGGAATTCTTCAAAATGCACTGCCGTTATGCCGATATGGCTTTATATCACCTTCAATACGTTAAAGAAGGTTAATTAACTTAAATATTTTAAACTAATGATTTGAAGCATTTTGATATCGATTGCTAAATGTGTATATACAAGAAAATCGACTTTATACCTAAATTTAAGATTACGGAATTCTTCTAAATGGCTTTATGTTAACTTCAGTTCGTTAAAGAAGGTTATTAACTTAAATATGTTAAACTAATGATTTGAAGCATTTCGATATCGATTGCTAAAAGTGTTTATACAGCAAAATCGACATTTTACCTAAATATAAGATTACTAAATTCTTCTACATGCACTGCCGTTATGCCGCCATGGCTTTATGTTAACTTCAGTGCGTTAAGGAAGCTTTTTTAACTTAAATTTGTTAAACTAATGATTTGAATCATCTCGATATCGATTGCTAAAAGTGTATATACAGCAAAATCGACTTTTTACCTAAATATAAGATTACGGAATTCTTCTACATGCACTGCTGTTATGCCGTTAGGGCTTTTGTAGACTTCAGTATCATAAAGAGGGTTAATTAACTTAAATATGTTAAACTAATGATTTGAAGCATTTCGATATCGATTGCTGAATGTGTATATATAAGAAATTCGACTTTATACCTAAATATAAGATTACGGAATTCTTCTAAATGCAATGCGGTTATGGCTTTATGTTAACTTCTGTTCGTTAAAGAAGGTTTATTAACTTAAATACGTTAAACCTCTTATTTGAAGCATTGCGATATCGATTGCTAAATGCACATATAAAAAAAATCGACTTTATACCTAAATATAAGATTACGGAATTCTTCCAAATGTACTGTCGTTATGACGCCATGGCTTTATATCACCTTCAATACGTTAAAGAAGGTTAAATAACTTAAATATGTTAAACTAATGATTTGAAGCATTTTGATATCCATTGCAAAATGCGTATATACAACAAAATCGACTTTATACCTAAATATAAGATTACGGAATTCTTCTACATGCACTGCCGTTATGCCGCCATGGCTTTATATCACCTTCAATACTTTAAAGAAAGTTAGTTAACTTAAATATGTTAAACTAATGATTTGAAGCATTTCGATATCGATTGCTAAATTTACATGTACAACAAAATCGACTTTATATCTAAATATAAGATTACGTAGTTCTTCCAAATGCACTGCCGATATACCGTTAAGGCTTTTGTAGACTTAAGTAAGATAAAGATAGTTAATTAACTTAAATATGTTAAACTAATGATTTGAAGCATTTCGATATCGATTGCTAAATTTGCATGTACAACAAAATCGACTTTATATCTAAATATAAGATTACGTAGTTCTTCCAAATGCACTGCCGTTATACCGTTAAGGCTTTTGTAGACTTAAGTAAGATAAAGAGTGTTAATTAACTTAAATATGTTAAACTAATGATTTGAAGCATTTCGATATCGATTGCTAAATGTGCATATACAAGAAAATCGACTTTATTCTTAATATATGATTACGGAATTCTTCAAAATGCACTGCCGTCATGCCGATATGGCTATATATCACCTTCAATACGTTAAAGTAGGTTTATTATCTTAAATATTTTAAACTAATGATTTGAAGCATTTTGATATCGATTGCTAAATGTGTATATACAAGAAAATCGACTTTATACCTAAATATAAGATAACGGAATTCTTCTAAATGGCTTTATGTTAACTTCAGTTCGTTAAATAAGGTTTATTAACTTAAATATGTTAAACTAATGATTTGAAGCATTTCGATATCGATTGCTAAATTTGCATGTACAACAAAATCGACTTTATATCTAAATATAAGATTACGTAGTTCTTCCAAATGCATTGCCGTTATACCGTTAAGGCTTTTGTAGACTTAAGTAAGATAAAGATGGTTAATTAACTTAAATATGTTAAACTAATGATTTGAAGCATTTCGATATCGATTGCTAAATTTGCATGTACAACAAAATCGACTATATATCTAAATATAAATTACGTAGTTCTTCTAAATGCACAGCCGTTATGCCGTTAAGGCTTTTATAGACTTCAGTAAGATAAAGAGGGTTAATTAACTTAAATATGTTAAACTAATGATTTGAAGCATTTCGTTATCGATTGCTAAATAAGTATATACAAGAAAATCAACCTTATACCTAAATATAAGATTACGTAGTTCTTCTAAATGCACTTTCGTTATGCCGTTTAGGCTTTTGTGGACTTCAGTAAGATAAAGAGGGTTAATTAACTTAAATATGTTAAACTAATGATCTGAAGCATTTCGATATCGATTGCTAGATGTGTATATACAACAAAATCGACTTTATACCTAAATATATGATTGCGGAATGCTTTCAAATGTACTGTCATTATGCCGCCATGGCTTTATATCACCTTCAATATGTTAAAGAAGGTTTATTAACTTAAATATTTTAAACTAATGATTTGAAGCATTTTGATATCGATTGCTAAATGTGTATATACAAGAAAATCGACTTTATACCTAAATATAAGATAACGGAATTCTTCTAAATGGCTTTATGTTAACTTCAGTTCGTTAAAGAAAGTTTATTATGTTAAATATGTCAAACTAATGATTTGAAGCATTTCGATATAGATTGCTAAATGCGCATGTACAACAAAATCGACTTTTTACCTAAATATAAGATTACGAAATTCTTCCAAATGCACTGCCGTTATACCGTTATGGCTTTATGTAAACTTCAGTAAGATAAAGAAGGTTAATTAACTTAAATATGTTAAACTAATGATTTGAAGCATTTCGATATCGATTGCTTAATGTGCATATACAAGAAAATCGACTTTATACGTAAATATAAGATTACGGAATTCTTCAAAATGTACTGCCGTTATGCCGATATGGCTTTATATCACCTTCAATACGTTAAAGAAGCTTTATTAACTTAAATATTTTAAACTAATGATTTGAAGCATTTTGATATCGATTGCTGATTGTGTATATACAAGAAAATCGACTTTATAACTAAATATAAGGTAACAGAATTCTTTTAAATGGCTTTATGTTAACTTCTAGTTCGTTAAAGAAGGTTTATTAACTTAAATATGTTAAACCAGTTATTTGAAGCATTTCTATATCGATTGCTACATGTATTTATACAAGAAAATCGACCTTATACCTAAATATAAGATAACGGAATTCTTCCAAATGCACTGCCGTTACGCCGCTATGGCCATACGTTAAGTTCAGTTCGTTAAAGAAGGTTTATTATCATAAATATGTTAAACTAATGAGTTGAGATATCTCGATATCGATTGCTAAATGTGCATATACAACAAAATCGACTTTGTACCTAAATACAAGGTTACGGACTTCTTCCAAATGCACTGAAGTTACGCCGCCATGGCTTTATGTAAACTTCAGTAAGATAAAGAGGGTTAATTAACTTAAATATGTTAAACTATATATACAAGAAAATCGACCTTATACCTAAATATAAGATAACGCAGTTCTTCTTAATGCACTGCCGTTATGCCGTTTAGGCTTTTGTGGACTTCAGTAAGATAAAGAGGGTTAATTAACTTAAATATGTTAAACTAATGATTTGAAGCATTTCGATATCGATTGCTAAATGAGTATAAACAAAAAAATCGACTTTATTCCTAAACATAAGATTACGGAATTCGTTTAAAATGCACAGCCGTTATGCCGCCATGGCTTTTATAGACTTCAATACGATTTAAAAAGGGGTTTAAATTAAACTTAAATTTTGTTAAACTAATTTATTTAAAGCATTTCAATATCGATTGCAAATTTAGTATATACAACAAAATCGACTTTATACCTAAATATAAGATTACGGAACTTTTTCTAAATTCACTGCCGTTATGCCGCCAAGGCTTTATGCCAACTTTAGTTCGTTAAAGAAGGTTACTTAACTTAAATATGTTAAACTAATGATTTTAAAATTTATTGCTAAATGTTTTATACAAAAAAATCGTTTTTATACCTAAATATAAGATAACGGAATTCTTCTAAATGGGATGGTTACTTCCAGTTCCCCTTAAGAAGGTTTAAAATTTTTTAACTTAAATATGTTAAACCTCTTATTTGAAGCATTTCGATATCGATTGCTAAATGTTTATATACAAGAAAATCGACTTTATACCTAAATATAAGATAACGAAATTCTTCCAAATGGGACTGATGTTACCCCTTCAATACGTTAAGGAAGTTAATTGAGCTTAAATATGTTAAACTAATGATTTGAGATTTTGGTATCCATTGCAAAATGTATATACAACAAAATCGACTTTATACCTAAATATAAGAATACGGAATTATTCTAATGCACTGCCGTTATGCCGCCACGGCTTTATATCACCTTCAATAAGATAAAGAAGGGGTTTATTAACTTAAATATGTTAAACTAATGATTTGAAGCATTTTGATATCGATTGCTAAATGTGCATGTACAACAAAATCGACTTTATACCTAAATATAAGATTACGTAGTTCTTCTAAATGCACTGCCGTTATGCCGTTAAGGCTTTTGTAGACTTCAGTATGATAAAGAGGGTTAATTAACTTAAATATGTTAAACTAATGATTTGAAGCATTTCGATATCGATTGCTAAATGTGTATATACAAGAAAATCGACTTTATACCTAAATATAAGATTACGGAATTCTTCTAAATGCAATGCGGTTTATGGCTTTATGTTAACTTCAGTTCGTTAAAGAAGGTTTATTAACTTAAATATGTTAAACCCATTATTTGAAGCATTGCGATATCGATTACTAAATGCATATATAAAAAAATCTATTTTATACCCCAAATATAAGATTACGGAATTCTTCCAAATTACTGTCGTTATGACGCCATGGCTTTATATCAACTTCAATACGGTTTAAAAAAGGTTAATTAACTTAAATATGTTAAACTATATTTGAGGCATTTCGATATTGATTGCTAAATTTCGTTTTATACAACAAAATCGACTTTATACCTAAATATAAGATAACGAAATTCTTCTTTTGAATGGCCCTTTTTTTTAACCCTTTAATACGTTTAAGAAGGTTAGTTTACTTAAATATGTTAAACTAATGATTTGAAGCATTTCGATATCGATTGCTAAATGTGTATATACAAGAAAATCGACTTTATACCTAAATATAAGATAACGGAATTCTTCTAAATGCACGCCGTTATGCCGCCATGTTAACTTCAATACGTTAAAGAAGGTTTTAACTTAAATATGTTAAACTAATGATTTGAAGCATTTTGATATCGATTGCTAAATGTGCATGTACAACAAAATCGACTTTATATCTAAATATAAGATTACGTAGTTCTTCTAAATGCACTGCCGTTATGCCGTTAAGGCTTTTGTAGACTTCAGTATGATAAAGAGGGTTAATTAACTTAAATATGTTAAACTAATGATTTGAAGCATTTCGATATCGATTGCTTAATGTGTATATATAAGAAAATCGACTTTATACCTAAATATAAGATTACGGAATTCTTCTAAATGCAATGCGGTTATGGCTTTATGTTAACTTCTGTTCGTTAAAGAAGGTTTATTAACTTAAATATGTTAAACCTCTTATTTGAAGCATTGCGATATCGATTACTAAATGCATATATAAAAAAAATCTATTTTATCCCTAAATATAAGATTACGGAATTCTTCCAAATGTACTGTCGTTATGACGCCATGGCTTTATATCAACTTCAATACGGTAAAGAAGGTTAATTAACTTAAATATGTTAAACTAATGATTTGAGGCATTTCGATATTGATTGCTAATTGCGTGTATACAACAAAATCGACTTTATACCTAAATATAAGATTACGGAATTCTTCTTTATGCACTGCCGTTATGCCGCCATGACTTTATATCACCTTCAATACGTTTAAGAAGGTTAGTTTACTTAATTATGTTAAACTAATGGTTTGAGGCATTTCGATATCGATTGCTAAATGTGCATATACAAGAAAATCGACTTTATACCTAAATATAAGATAACGGAATTCTTCTAAATGCACCGCCGTTATGCCGTTATGGCCTTATGTTAAGTTCAGTTCGTTAAAGAAGGTTTAATAACTTAAATATGTTAAACTAATAATTTGAAGTATTTTGATATCCATTGCAAAATGCGTATATACAACACAATCGATTTTATACCTAAATATAAGATTACGGAATTCTTCTACATGCACTGCCGTTATGCCGATATGGCTTTATGCCAACTTCATTTCGTTAAAGAAGGTTTATTAACTTAAACATTTTAAACTAATGATCTGAAGCATTTTGATATCGATTGCTAAATGTGTATATACAAGAAAATCGACTTTATACCTAAATATAAGATTACGAAATTCTTCCAAATGTACTGTCGTTATGCCGCTATGGCGCTATATCACCTTCAATACGTTAAAGAAGGTTAATTAACTCAAATATGTTAAACTATTTATTTGAAGCATTTCAATATCGATTGCTAAATGCGTGTATATAACAAAATCGACTTTATACCTAAATATAAGATTACGGAATTCTTCCAAATGTACTGTCGTTATGACGCCATGGCTTTATATCAACTTCAATACGGTAAAGAAGGTTAATTTACTTAATTATGTTAAACTAATGGTTTGAAGCATTTCGATAACGATTGCTAAATGTGCATGTACAACAAAATCGACTTTATGCCTAAATATAAGATTACGTAGTTCTTCTAAATGCACTGCCGTTATGCTGTTTAGGCTTTTGTAGACTTCAGTAAGATAAAGAGGATAATTAACTTAAATATGTTAAACTAATGATTTGAAGCATTTCGATATCGATTGCTAAATGTGCATGTACAACAAAATCGACTTTATACCTAAATATAAGATAACGTAGTTCTTCTAAATGCACTGCCGTTATGCGAAGAAGGCTTTTGTAGACTTCAGTAAGATAAAGAGGATAATTAACTTAAATATGTTAAACCAATGATTTGAAGCATTTCGATATCGATTGCTACGTGTGTTTATACAAGAAAATCGATCTTATACCTAAATATAAGATAACGGAATTCTTCCAAATGCACTGCCGTTATGGCGTTATGGCCTTACTTTAAGTTCAGTTCGTTAAAGAAGGTTTATTAACTTAAATATTTTAAAATAATGATTTGAAGCATTTTGATATACTTTGCAAAATGCGTATATACAACCAAATCGAATTTATACTTAAATATAAGAATTCGGAATTCTTCTACATGCACTGCCGTTATGCCGCCATGGCTTTATATCACCTTCAATACGTTAAAGAAGGTTACTTAACTTAAATATGATAAACTAATGATTTGAAGCATTTCGATATCGATGTGCTAAATGTGCATATACAACAAAATCGACTTTGTACCTAAATACAAGATTACGGAATTCTTCCAAATGCACTGAAGTTATGCCGCCATGGCTTTATGTAAACTTCAGTAAGATAAAAAATCTTAATTAACTTAAATATGTTAAACTAATGTTTTGAAACATTTCGATATCGATTGCTAAATGCGTATATACAACAAAATCGACTTTATACCTAAATATAAGATTACGGAATTCTTCCAAATGCACTGTCTTTATGCCGCCATGGCTTTATATCACCTTCAATACGTTAAAGAAAGTTAATTAACTTAAATATGTTAAACTAATGATTTGAAGCATTTCGATATCGATTGCAAATTGCGTATATACAAAAAAACCGACTTTATACCTAAATATAAGATTACGGAATTCGTCTAAATTCACTGCCGTTATGCCGCCATGGCTTTATGCCAACTTCAATTCGTTAAAGAAGGTTTATTAACTTAAATATGATAAACTTATGATTTAAAGCATTTCGATATCGATTGCTAAATGTGTACGTACAACAAAATCGACTTTATACCTAAATATAAGAAATACGGAATTCTTCTACATGCACTGGCTTTAAGCTGCCATGGCTTTATGTAAACTTCAGTTCGTTAAAGAAGCTTTATTAACTTAAATTTGTTAAAATAAAGATTTGAAGCATTTCGATATCGATAGCTAAATGTCTATATACTAGAAAGTCGAATTTATGCTTAAGTATAAGATTACGGAATTCTTCTAAATACACTGCAGTTATACCGTTAAGGCTTTATGAAAACTTCAGCAAGATAAAAAAGGCTAATTAACCTAAATATGTTAAACCAGTTGTTTGAGGCTTTTCGATATCGATTGCTAAATGTGTATATACAACAAAAACGATTTTATATCTAAATATAAGATTACGGAGTTCTTCTAAATTCTCTGCCGTTATGCCAACTTCAGTTCGTTAAAGAAGGTTTATTAACTTAAATATTTTAATCTAATGATTTGAAGCATTTCGATATCGATTGCTACATGTGTTTATACAAGAAAATCGACCTTATACCTAAATATAAGATAACGGAACTCTTCCAAATGCACTGCGGTTATGCCGTTATGGCCTTACGTTAAGTTCAGTTCGTTAAAGAAGGTTTATTAACTTAAATATTTTAAACTAATGAGTTCAATCATCTCGATATCGATTGCTAAATGTGCATATACAACAAAATCGACTTTGTACCTAAATACAAGATTACGGAATTCTTCCACATATACTGTCGTTAGGTCGCCATGGCTTTATATCACCTTCAATACGTTAAAGAAGGTTAATTAACTTAAATATGTTAAACTAATGATTTGAAGCATTTCGATATCGATTGCTAAATGTGTATATACAACAAAATCGACTTTATACCTTAATGTAAGATTACGGAATTCTCACAAATGCACTGTCGTTATGCCGCCATGGCTTTATATTACCTTCAATACGTTAAAGAAGGTTAATTAACTTAAATATGTTAAACTAATGATTTGAAGCATTTCAATATCGATTCCAAAATGCGTATATACAGCAAAATCGACTTTATACCTAAACATAAGATTACGGAATTCTTTTAAATTCACTGCCGTTATGCCGCCATGGCTGTATGCCAACTTCGGTTCGTTAAAGAAGGTTAATTAACTTAAATATGTTAAACTAATGATTTTAAGCATTTCGATATCGATTGCTAAATGAGTTTATACAAGAAATTCGACTTTATACCTAAATATAAGATAACGTAGTTCTTCTAGACTTCAGTAAGAAAAAGAGGGTTAATTAGCTTAAATATGTTAAACTAATGATTTGAAGCATTTCGATATCGATTGCTAAATGCGTATATACAACAAAATCGAATTTATACCTAAATATAAGATTACGGAATTCTTCCAAATGCACTGTCGTTATGCCGCTATGGCTTTATATCACCTTCAATACGTTAAAGAAGGTTAATTAATTTAAATATGTTAAACTAATGGTTTGAAGCATTTCGATATCGATTGCTAAGTGTGTATATACAAAAAAATCGACTTTATACCTAAATATAAGATTACGGAATTCTTCTAAATGCACTGCCGTTATGCCTTTATGGCCTTACGTTAAGTTCGTTTCGTTAAAGAAGGTTTATTAACTTAAATATTTTAGACTTATGAGTTGAATCATCTCGATATCGATTGCTAAATGTGCGTATATAACAAAATCGACTTTGTACCTAAATATAAGATAACGGAATTCTTCCAAATGCACTGCCGTTATGCCGTTATGGCCTTACTTTAATTTCAGTTCGTTAAAGAAGGTTTATTAACTTAAATATTTTAAACTAATGATTTGAAGCATTTTGATATACATTGCAAAATGTGTATATACAACAAAATCGACTTTATACCTAAATATAAGATTACGGAATTCTTCTAAATGCACTGCCGTTATGCCTTTATGGCCTTACGTTAAGTTCGTTTCTTAAAGAAGGTTTATTAACTTAAATATTTTAAACTATTGATTTGAAGCATTTCGATATCGATTGCTAAATGTGTATATACAACAAAATCGACTTGGTACCTAAATATAAGATTACGGAATTCCTCTAAATTCACTGCCGTTATGCCGCCATGGCTTTATGCCAACTTCAGTTCGTTAAAGAAGGTTTATTAACTTAAATATTTTAAACTAATGAGTTGAATCATCTCGATATCGATTGCTAAATGTGCATATACAAGAAAATCGACTTTATACCTAAATATAAGATTACGGAATTCTTCTAAATGCACTGCCGTTATGCCTTTATGGCCTTACGTTAAGTTCGTTTCGTTAAAGAAGGTTTATTAACTTAAATATGTTAAACTAATGATTTTAAGCATTTCGATATCGATTGCTAAATGAGTTTATACAAGAAATTCGACTTTAAACCTAAATATAAGATAACGTATTTCTTCAAGACTTCAGTAAGAAAAAGAGGGTTAATTAGCTTAAATATGTTAAACTAATGATTTGAAGCATTTCGATATCGATTGCTAAATGCGTATATACAACAAAATCGAATTTATACCTAAATATAAGATTACGGAATTCTTCCAAATGTACTGTCGTTATGCCGCTATGGCTTTATATCAACTTTAATACGTTAAAGAAGGTTAATTAATTTAAATATGTTAAACTAATGGTTTGAAGCATTTCGATATCGATTGCAAATTGCGTATATACAACAAAATCGACTTTGTACCTAAATACAAGTTAACGGAATTCTTCCACATGCACTGCCGTTATGCCTTTATGGCCTTACGTTAAGTTCAGTTCGTTAAAGAAGGTTTATTAACTTAAATATTTTAAACTAATGATTTGAAGCATTTAGATATCGATTGCTAAATGCGTATATACAACAAAATCGACTTTATACCTAAATTTAAGATTACGGAATTCTTCCAAATGCACTGCCGTTATGCCAACTTCAGTTCGTTAAGGAAGGTTTGTTAACTTAAATATTTTAAACTAATGATTTGAAGCATTTAGATATCGATTGCTACATGTGTTTATACAACAAAATCGACCTTATACCAAAATATAAGATAACAGGGAAATTTTTCCAAATGCACCGCCGTTATGCCGTTATGGCCTTATTTAATTTCAGTTCGTTAAAGAAGGTTTATTAACTTAAATATTTTAAACTAATGAGTTTTAAGCATCTTGATATCATTGCAAAATGTGCATATACAACCCAAAAACGACTTTATACCTAAATACAAGATTACGGAATTCTTCCAAATGCACTGCCGTTATGCCGTTTTTGGCCTTACGTTAACTTCGTTTTTTAAAGAAGGTTTATTAACTTAAATATTTTAAACCATTATTTGAAGCATTTCGATATCGATTGCTAAATGAACATATACAAGAAAATCGACTTGATACCTAATATAAGATTACGGAATTCCTTTCCCAAAAGCAATGCCGTTATGCCGCCATGGCTTTATATCAACCCTTTAATTCGTTAAAGAAGGTTAATTAACTTAAATATTTTAAACTAATGAGTTTTAAGGATCTTTAATATCGATTGCAAAATGCGCATATACAACAAAATCGACTTTATACCTAAATATAAGGGTTACGGAATTCTTCTAAATGCACTGCAGTTATGCCGCCATGGCCCTTTCGCCAAGTTCGTTTCGTTAAAGAAGGTTAATTAACTTAAATATGTTAAACTAATGATTTTAAGCATTTCGATATCGATTGCTAAATGAGTTTATACAAGAAATTCGACTTTAAACCTAAATATAAGATAACGTATTTCTTCAAGACTTCAGTAAGAAAAAGAGGGTTAATTAGCTTAAATATGTTAAACTAATGATTTGAAGCATTTCGATATCGATTGCTAAATGCGTATATACAACAAAATCGAATTTATACCTAAATATAAGATTACGGAATTCTTCCAAATGTACTGTCGTTATGCCGCTATGGCTTTATATCAACTTTAATACGTTAAAGAAGGTTAATTAATTTAAATATGTTAAACTAATGGTTTGAAGCATTTCGATATCGATTGCAAATTGCGTATATACAACAAAATCGACTTTGTACCTAAATACAAGTTAACGGAATTCTTCCACATGCACTGCCGTTATGCCTTTATGGCCTTACGTTAAGTTCAGTTCCTTAAAGAAGGTTTATTAACTTAAATATTTTAAACTAATGATTTGAAGCATTTAGATATCGATTGCTAAATGCGTATATACAACAAAATCGACTTTATACCTAAATTTAAGATTACGGAATTCTTCCAAATGCACTGCCGTTATGCCAACTTCAGTTCGTTAAGGAAGGTTTGTTAACTTAAATATTTTAAACTAATGATTTGAAGCATTTAGATATCGATTGCTACATGTGTTTATACAAGAAAATCGACCTTATACCAAAATATAAGATAACAGAATTCTTCCAAATGCACCGCCGTTATGCCGTTATGGCCTTATGTTAAGTTCAGTTCGTTAAAGAAGGTTTATTAACTTAAATATTTTAAACTAATGAGTTGAATCATCTCGGTATCGATTGCTATATGTGCATATACACCAAAATCGACTTTGTACCTAAATACAAGATTACGGAATTCTTCCAAATGCACTGCCGTTATGCCGTTATGGCTTTATGTTAACTTCTGTTCGTTAAAGAAGGTTTATTAACTTAAATATGTTAAACCAGTTATTTGAAGCATTTCGATATCGATTGCTAAATGAACATATACAAGAAAATCGACTTTATACCTAACTATAAGATTACGGAATTCTTCCAAATGCAATGTCGTTATGCCGCCATGGCTTTATATCACCTTCAATACGTTAAAGAAGGTTAATTAACTTAAATATTTTAAACTAATGATTTGAAGGATTTCAATATCGATTGCAAAATGCGTATATACAACAAAATCGACTTTATACCTAAATATAGGATTACGGAATTCTTCTAAATTCACTGAAGTTATGCCGCCATGGCTGTATGCCAACTTCGGTTCGTTAAAGAAGGTTAATTAACTTAAATATGTTAAACTAATGATTTTAAGCATTTCGATATCGATTGCTAAATGAGTTTATACAAGAAATTCGACTTTATACCTAAATACTTATAAGATAACGGAATTCTTCTAAATGCACTGCCGTTATGCCGTTATGGCCTTATGTTAACTTCTGTTCGTTAAAGAAGATTTATTAACTTTAATGTGTTAAGCTAATGAGTTGAATCATCTCGATATCGATTGCTAAATGTGCATATACAAGAAAATCGACTTTATTCCTAAATATAAGATTACGGAATTCTTCAAATGCACTGCCGTTATGCCGTTAAGGCTTTTGTAGACTTCATTAAGATAAAGAGGGTTTATTAACTTGAATATGTTAAACTAATGATTTAAAGCATTTCAATATCGATTGCTAAATGTGTACATACAACAAAATCGAATTTATACCTAAATATAAGATTACGGAATTCTTCTACATGCACTGCCGTTATGCCGCCATGGCTTTATATCACCTTCAATACGTTAAAGAAGATTTATTAACTTAAATGTGTTAAACTAATGAGCTGAATCATCTCGATATTGATTGCTAAATGTGCATATACAAGAAAATCGACTTTATACCTAAATATAAGATTACGGAATTCTTTCAAATGCACTGCCGTTATGCCGTTAAGGCTTTTGTAGACTTCATTAAGATAAAGAGGGTTTATTAACTTGAATATGTTAAACTAATGATTTAAAGCATTTCAATATCGATTGCTAAATGTGTATATACAACAAAATCGACTTTTTACCTAAATATAAGATTACGGAATTCTTCTACATGCACTGCCGTTATGCCGCCATGGCTTTATATCACCTTCAATACGTTAAAGAAGGTTAATTAACTTAAATATGTTAAACTAATGATTTGAAGCATTCGATATCGATTGCTAAATGTGTATATACAAGAAAATCGACTTTTTACCTAAATATAAGATTACGGGATTCTTCTACATGCACTGCCGTTATGCCGCCATGGATTTATGCCAACTTCAGTTCGTTAAAGAAGGTTTATTAACTCAAATATGTCAAACTAATGATTTGAAGCATTTCGATATCGATTGCTACATGTGTTTATACAACAAAATCGACTTTATACCTAAATATAAGATGGCGGAATGCTTTCAAATGTACTGTCGTTATGCCGCCATGGCTTTATATCACCTTCAATACGTTAAAAAAGGTTAATGAACTTAAATATGTTAAACTAATGACTTGAAGCATTGATATCCATTGCTAAATGTGTATATACTACAAAATCGACTTTATACCGAAATATAAGATTACGGAATTCTTCCAAATGCACCACCGTTATACCGTTATGGCTTTTTGTAAACTTCAGTAAGATAAAGAAGGTTAATTAACTTAAATATGTTAAACTAATGATTTAAAGCATTTCGATATCGATTGCTTAATGTGTATATACAAGAAAATCGACTTTTTACCTAAATATAAGATTACGGAATTCTTCTAGATGTACTGTCGTTATGCTGCCATGGCTTTATATCAACTTCAATATGTTAAAGAAGCTTAATTAACTTAAATATGTTAAACTAATGACTTGAAGCATATCGGTATCGATTGCTAAATGTGTATATACAAGAAAATCGACTTTATACCTAAATATATGATTACGGGATTCTTCTAAATGCACTGCCGTTATGCCGCCATGGCTTTATGCCAACTTAAGTTCGTTAAAGAAGTTTTATTATCTCAAATATGTTAAACTAGTGATTTGAAGCATTTCGATATCGATTGCTAAATGTTTGTATAAAAGAAAATCGTTTTTATACCTAAATATAAAATAGCGGAATTCTTCTAAATGGCGTTATGTTAACTTCAGTACGTTAAAGAAGGTTAATTAATTTAAATATGTTAAACTAATGATTTGAAGCATTTCGATATCGATTGCTAAATGTTTATATACAAGAAAATCGTTTTTATACCTAAATATAAAATAGCGGAATTCTTCTAAATGGCTTTAAGTTAACTCCAATACGTTAAAGAAGGTTAATTAACTTAAATATGTTAAACTTATGATTTGAAGCTTATTGATATCCATTGCAAAATGCGTATATACAACAAAATCGACTTTATACCTAAATATAAGATTACGGAATTATTCTACATGCACTGTCGTTATGCCGCCATGGCTTTATATCACCTTCAATACGTTAAAGAAGTTTACTTAACTTAAATATGTTGAACTAATAATTTGAAGCATTTCGATATCGATTGCTAAATGTGCATGTACAACGAAATCGACTTGATATCTAAATATAAGATTACGTAGATCTTCTAAATGCACTGCCGTTATACCGTTATGGCTTTATGTAAACTTCAGTAAGATAAGGAAGGTTAATTAACTTAAATATGTTAAACTAATGATTTGAAGCATTTCGATATCGATTGCTTAATGTGTATATACAAGAAAATCGACTTGATACTTAATATAAGATTACGGAATTCTTCTAAATGCACTGTCGGTATGCCGATATGGCTTTATGCCAACTTCATTTCGTTAAAGAAGTTTTATTAACTTCAATATTTTAAACTAATGATTTGAAGTATTTTGATATCGAATGCTAAATGTGTATATACAAGAAAATCGACTTTATACCTAAACATAAGATAACGGAATTCTTCTAAATGGCTTTATGTTAACTTCAGTTCGTTAAAGAAGGTTTATTAACTTAAATATGTTAAACTAATGATTTGAAGCATTTCGATATCGATTGCTAAATATGTATATACAACAAAATCGAATTTATACCTAAATATAAGATTACGGAATTCTTCTACATGCACTGCCGTTATGCCGCCATGGCTTTATATCACCTTCAATACGTTAAAGAAGTTTAGTCAACTTAAATATGTTAAACTAATGATTTGAAGTATTTTGATATCGATTGCTAAATGTGTATATACAAGAAAATCGAATTTATACCTAAATATAAGTTAACGGAATTCTTCTAAATGGCTTTATGTTAACTTCAGTTCGTTAAAGAAGGTTTATTAACTTAAATTTGTTAAGCTCATGATTTGAAGAATTTCGATATCGATTGCTAAATGAGTATAAACAAGAAAATCGACTTTATTCCTAAATATAAGATTACGTAATTCTTTCAAATGCACTGCCGTTATGCCGTTAAGGCTTTTGTAGACCTCAGTATGATATAGAGGGTTAATTAACTTAAATATGTTAAACTAATGATTTGAAGCATTTCGATATCGATTGCTAAATGTGTATATATAAGAAAATCGACTTTATACCTAAATATAAGATTACGGAATTCTTTTACATGCAATGCGGTTATGGCTTTATGTTAACTTCTGTTCGCTAAAGAAGGTTTATTAACTTAAATATGTTAAACCTCTTATTTGAAGCATTTTGATATCGATTGCTAAATGCATATATAAAAAAAATCGACTTTATACCTAAATATAAGATTACGTAATTCTTCCAAATGTGCTGTCGTTATGCCGCTATGGCTTTGTATCACCTTCAATAAGCTAAAGAAGGTTAATTAACTTAAATATGTTAAACTAATGATTTGAAGCATTTCGATATCCATTGCAAAATGCGTATATACAACAAAATCGACTTTATACCTAAATATAAGATTACGGAATTCTTCTACATGCACTGCCGTTATGCCGCCATGGCTTTATATCACCTTCAATACGTTAAAGAAGGTTACTTAACTTAAATATGTTAAACTAATGATTTGAAGCATTTCGATATCGATTGCTAAATGTGTATGTACAACAAAATCGACTTTATACCTAAATATAAGATTAAGGAATTCTTCCAAATGTACTATCGTTATGCCGCTATGGCTTTGTATCAAATTCAATACGCTAAAGAAGGTTAATTGACTTAAATATGTTAAACTAATGATTTGAAGCATTTCGATTTCGATTGCTGAATGAGTATATACAAGAAAATCGACTTTATCCCTAAATATAAGATTACGGAATTCTCCTACATGCACTGCCGTTATGCCGCCATGGCTTTATATCACCTTCAATACGTTAAAGAAGGTTACGTAACTTAATTATGTTAAACTAATGATTTGAAGCATTTCGATATCGATTGCTAAATGCGATGTACAACAAAATCGACTTTATACCTAAATATAAGATTACGTAGTTCTTCTAAATGCACTGCCGTTATGCCGCCACGGCTTTATGCCAACTTTAGTTCGTTAAAGAAGGTTTATTAACTTAAATATTTAAACTAATGATTTGAGCCATTTCGATATCGATTGCTAAATACGTATATACAACAAAATCGACTTTATACCTAAATATAAGTTAACGGAATTCTTCCAAATGCACTGCCGTTATGCCGCCATGGCTTTATGCCAACTTCAGTTCGTTAAAGAAGATTTATTAACTCAAATATGTCAAACTAATGATTTGAAGCATTTCGATATCGATTGCTACATGTGTTTATACAAGAAAATCGACCTTATACCTAAATATAAGATAACGGAATTCTTCCAAATGCACTGCCGTTATGCCGTTATGGCCTTACGTTAAGTTCAGTTCGTTAAAGAAAGTTTATTGACTTAAATATGTTAAATTAATGAGTTGAATCATCTCGATATCGATTGCTAAATGTGCATATACAACAAAATCGACTTTATACCTAAATATAAGATTACGGAATTCTTCCAAATGCACTGAAGTTATGCCGCTATGGCTTTATGTAAACTTCAGTAAGATAAAAAATCTTAATTAACTTAAATATGTTAAACTAATGATTTGAAGCATTTCGATATCGTTTGCTAAATGCATATATACAAGAAAATCGACTTTATACCTAAATATAAGATTAAGGAATTCTTCCAAATGTACTGTTGTTAAGCCGCCATGGCTTTATATCACCTTCAATACGTTAAAGAAGGTTAATTAACTTAAATATGTTAAACTAATGATTTGAAGCATTTCGAAATCGATTGCTAAATGCATATATACAAGCAAATCGACTTTATACCTAAATATAAGATTACGGAATTCTTCTACATGCACTGTCGTTATGCCGCCATGGCTTTATATCAACTTTAATATGTTAAAGAAGGTTAATTAACTTAAATATGTTAAATATTTGATTTGAAGCATTTCGATATCGATTGCTAAATGTGCACATATATACAAAAAAATCGAATTTATACCTAAATATTAGATTACGGAATTCTTTTATGAAATTCTTCTAAATGCACTGCCGTTATGCCGCCATGGCTTTATGTTAACTTCAGTGCGTTAAAGAAGCTTTATTAACTTAAATATGTTAAACTAATGATTTGAAGCATTTCGGTATCGATTGCTTAATGTGTATATACAAAAAAAGCGACTTTATACCTACATATAAGATAACGGATTTCTTCCTAATGCACTGCCGTTATGACGTTATGGCTTTATGTTAACTTCAGTTCGTTAGAGAAAGTTTTTTAACTTAAATATGTTAAACCAGTTATTTGAAGCTTTTCGACAACGATTTCTTAATGCATATATACAAGAAAATCGACTTTATACCTTAATATAAGATTACGGAATTCTTCTAAATGCACTGCCGTTATGCCGTTATGGCTTTTGTATACCTCAGTTCGTTAGAGAAGGTTTTTTAACTTAGATATGTTAAACCAGTTATTTGAAGCATTTCGACAACGATTTCTTAATGCATATATACAAGAAAATCGACTTTATACCTAAATATAAGATTACGGAATTCTTCCAAATGCACTGCTGTTATACCGTTAAGGCTTTTGAAGACTTAAGTAAGATAAAGGTGGTTAATTAACTTTAATATGTTAAACTAATGATTTGAAGCATTTCGATATCCATTGCTAAATGAGTATATACAAAAAAATCGACTTTATACCTAAATATAAGATAACGTAGTTCTTCTAAATGTACTGTCGTTATGGCGCCATGGCTTTATATCAACTTCAGTATGTTAAAGAAGGTTAATTAACTTAAATATGTTAAACCTCTTATTTGAAGCATTGCGATATCGATTGCTAAATGCGCATGTACAACAAAATCGACTTTATACCTAAATATAAGATTACGGAATTCTTCTACATGCACTGCCGTTATGCCGCCATGGATTTATGCCAACTTCAGTTCGCTAAAGAAGCTTTATTAACTTAAATATGCTAAACTAATGATTTGAAGCATTTCGATATCGATTGCTAAATGCGTATATACAACAAAATCGACTTTATACCTAAATATAAGATAACGTAGTTCTTCTAAATGTACTGTCGTTATGCCGCCATGGCTTTATATCACCTTCAATACGTTAAAGAAGGTTAATTAACTTAAATATGTTAAACTAATGATTTGAAGCATTTTGATATAGATTGCTAAATGTGTATGTACAACAAAATCGACTTTTGCCTAAATATAAGACTACGGAATTCTTCCAAATGCACTGCCGTTATACCGTTAAGGCTTTTGTAGACTTAAGTAAGATAAACGTGGTTAATTAACTTAAATATGTTAAACTATTGAGTTGAAGCATCTCGATATCGATTTCTAAGTGTGTATATACAACAAAATCGACTTTATACCTAAATATAAGAATACGGAATTCTTCCAAATGCACTGTCGTTATACTTTTATGGCTTTATGTAAACTTTAATAAGCTAAAGAAGGTAAATTAACTTAAATATGTTAAACTAATGATTTGAAGCATTTCAATATCGATTGCTAAATGTGTATATACAAAAATTCGATTTTATACCTAATTATAAGCTTACGGAATTCTTCTAAATGCACTGCCGTTATGCCGCCATGGCTTTATGCCAACTTAAGTTCGTTAAAGAAGGTTTATTAACTCAAATATGTTAAACTAATGATTTGAAGCATTTCGATATCGATTGCTAAATGTTTATATACAAGAAAATCGTTTTTATACCTAAATGTTAGATAGCGGAATTCTTCTAAATGGCTTTATGTTAACTTCAGTTCGTTAAAGAAGGTTTATTAACTCAACTTTGTTAAACTAATGATTTGAAGCATTTCGATATCGATTGCTAAATGTTTATATACAAGAAAATCGTTTTTATACCTAAATATGAGATAACGGAATTCTTCTAAATGGCTTTATGTTAACTTCAATGCGTTATAGAAGGTTAATTAACTTAAATATGTTAAACTAATGATTTGAAGAATTTTGATATCCATTGCAAAATGCGTATATACAACAAAATCGACTTTATACCTAAATATAAGATTACGGAATTCTTCTACATGCTCTGCCGTTATGCCGCCATGGCTTTATATCACCTTCAATACCTTAAAGAAGGTTACTTAACTTAAATATGTTAAACTAATGATTTGAAGCATTTCGATATTGATTGCTAAATGTGCATGTACAACGAAATCGACTTTATATCTAAATATAAGATTACGTAGTTATTCTAAATGCACTGCCGGTAGACCGTTAAGGCTTTTGTAGACTTAAGTAAGATAAAGATGGTTAATTAATTTAAATATGTTAAACTAATGATTTGAAGCATTTCGATATCGATTGCTTATTGCATATATACAAGAAAATCGACTTGATACTTAATATCAGATTACGGATTTCTTCTAAATGCACTGTCGTTATGCCGATATTGCTTTATGCCAACTTCATTTCGTTAAAGAAGGTTTATTAACTTAAATATTTTAAACTAATGATTTGAAGCATTCTGATATCGATTGCTAAATGTGTATATACAAGAAAATCGACTTTATACCTATATAAAAGATAACGGAATTCTTCTACATGCACTGCCGTTATGTCGCCATGGCTTTATGTTAACTTCAGTGCGTTAAAGAAGCTTTATTAACTTAAATTTGTTAAACTAATGATTTAAAGAATTTCGATATCGATTGCTAAATGAGTATAAACAAGAAAATCGATTTTATTCCTAAATATAAGATTACTTAATTCTTCTAAATGCACAGCCGTTGTGCCGTTAAGGCTTTTGTAGACTTCAGTATGATAAAGAGGGTTAATTAACTTAAATATGTTAAACTAATGATTTCAAGCATTTCGATATCGATTGCTAAATGTGTATATATAAGAAAATCGACTTTATATCTAAATATAAGATTACGGAATTCTTCTAAATGCAATGCGGTTATGGCTTTATGTTAACATCTGTTCGTTAAAGAAGGTTTATTAACTTAAATATGTTAAACCTCTTATTTGAAGCATTGCGATATCGATTGCTAAATGCATATATAAAAAAAATCGACTTTATACCTAAATATAAGATTACCGAATTCTTCCAAATGTACTGTCGTTATGACGCCATGGCTTTATATCACCTTCAATACGTTAAAGAAGGTTAAATAACTTAAATATGTTAAACTAATGATTTGAAGCATTTCGATATCGATTGCTAAATGCGCATGTACAACAAAATCGACTTTATACCTAAGTATAAGATTACGTAGTTCTTCTAAATGCACTGCCGTTATGCCGTTAAGGCTTTTGTAAACTTCACTAAGATAAAGAGGGTTAATTAACTTAAATATGTTAAACTAATGATTTGAACCATTTCGATATCGATTGCTAAATGAGTATAAACAAGAAAACTGACCTTATACCTAAATATAAGATTACGTAGTTCTTCTAAATGCACTGCCGTTATGCCGTAAAGGCTTCCGTGGACTTCAGTAAGATAAAGAGTGTTAATTATGCAAATGCACTGCCGTTATGCCGTTATGGCCTTACGTTAAGTTCAGTTCGTTAAAGAAGGTTTATTAACTTAAATATGTTAAACTAATGAGTTGAATCATCTCGATATCGATTGCTAAATGTGCATATACAACAAAATCGACTTTGTACCAAAATACAAGATTACGGAATTCTTCCAAATGCACTGAAGTTATGCCGCCATGGCTTTATGTAAACTTCAGTAAGATAAAAAATCTTAATTAACTTAAATATGTTAAACTAATGATTTGAAGCATTTCGATATCGATTGCAAAATGCGTATATACAACAAAATCGACTTTATACCTAAATATAAGATTACGTGGTTCTTCTAAATGCACTGCAGTTATACCGTTAAGGCTTTATGTAGACTTCAGTAAGATAGAGAAGGTTTATTAACTTAAATATGTTAAACTAATGAGTTGAATCATCTCGATATCGATTGCTAAATGCGTATATAAAACAAAATCGACTTTATACCTAAATATAAGATTACGGAATTCGTCCAAATGCACTGCCGTTATGCCGCCATGGCTTTATATCACCTTCAATACGTTAAAGAAGGTTAACTAACTTAAATATGTTAAACTCATGATTTGAAGCATTTCAATATCGATTGCAAAATGCGTATATACAACAAAATCGACTTTATACCTAAATATAAGATTACGGAATTCTTCTAAATTCACTGCCGTTATGCCGCCATGGCTTTATGCCAACTTCAGTTCGCTAAAGAAGCCTAATTAACTTAAATATGGTAAACTAATAATTTTAAGCATTTCGATATCGATTGTTAAATGTGTATATACAAGAAAATCGACTTTATACCTAAATATAAGATTACGGATTTCTTCTATATGCACAGCCGTTAAGGCTTTTGTAGACTTCAGTAAGATAAAGATTGTTACTTAACTTAAATATATTAAACTAATGATTTGAAGTATTTCGATATCGATTGCTAAATGCATATATAAAAGAAAATCGACTTTATACCTAAATATAAGATTACGGAATTCTTCCAAATGTACTGCTGTTATGCCGCCATGGCTTTATATCACCTTCAATACGTTAAAGAAGGTTAATTAACTTAAATATGTTAAACTAATGATTTGAAGCATTTCGATATCGATTGCTAAATGCGTATATACAACAAAATCGACTTTATACCTAAATATAAGATTACGGAATTCTTCTAAATTCACTACCGTTATGCCGCCATGGCTTTTTCTTAACTTCAGTGCGTTAAAGAAGGTTTATTAACTTAGATATGTTACAGCAGTTATTTGAAGCATTTCGAAATCGATTGCTTAATGCAAATATACAAGAAAATCGACTTTATACCTAAATATAAGATTACGGAATTCTTCCAAATGTACTGTCGTAATGCCGCCATGGCTTTATATCAACTTCAATATGTTAAAGAAGGTTAATTAACTTAATTATGTTAAATATTTGATTTGAAGCATTTCGATATCGATTGGTAAATGTGCACATATATACAAAAAAATCTAATTTATACCTAAATATAAGATTACGGAATTCTTTTACGGAATTCTTCTAAATGCACTGCCGTTATGCCGCCATGGCTTTATGTTAACTTCAGTGCATTAAAGAAGCTTTATTAACTTAAATATGTTAAACTAATGACTTGAAGCATTTCGATATCGATTGATAAATGTGTATATACAAGAACATCGACTTTATACCTAAATATAAGATAACGGAATTCTTCTGAATGCACTGCTGCTATGCCGCCATGGCTTTTTCTTAACTTCAGTGCGTTAAAGAAGGTTTGTTAACTTAGATATGTTACAGCAGTTATTTGAAGCATTTCGAAATCGATTGCTTAATGCAAATATACAAGAAAATCGACTTTATACCTAAATATAAGATTACGGAATTCTTCCAAATGTACTGTCGTAATGCCGCCATGGCTTTATATCAACTTCAATATGTTAAAGAAGGTTAATTAACTTAATTATGTTAAATATTTGATTTGAAGCATTTCGATATCGATTGGTAAATGTGCACATATATTCAAAAAAATCTAATTTATACCTAAATATAAGATTACGGAATTCTTTTACGGAATTCTTCTAAATGCACTGCCGTTATGCCGCCATGGCTTTATGTTAACTTCAGTGCATTAAAGAAGCTTTATTAACTTAAATATGTTAAACTAATGACTTGAAGCATTTCGATATCGATTGATAAATGTGTATATACAAGAACATCGACTTTATACCTAAATATAAGATAACGGAATTCTTCTGAATGCACTGCTGCTATGCCGTTATGGCTTTATGTTAACTTCAGTTCATTAAAGAAGGTTTATTAACTTAAATATGTTAAACTAATGATTTGAAGCATTTTGGTATCGATTGCTAAATGCGTATATAAGTTATTTATTTATTTATTACATTAAAATACAAAAACTTTTTAGCAGCGATCCATGTGTGTTTTATTGAAAGTCAAACTTAGGACTAAATACAAAAATTTTCTTACGCTTAACTTATGCTAGCAAGTCACGTTGAATTGAAGTCGTTGTTGTTGCTGTTGTTGGAAAGCAGCACTGACGTTCTCAGGTAGCGGCGGTGCTGTCTCATCATTTACTTCGGATGCGCGTGTGGTGTCGTTTAGCCGTGGGATAGCGACCGCTGTCCAAGTCGCATGCTTACGTAAGCTTTACCTGTAAAAGCTGTGTAAGCCAATTTCGGCGTATGGTGCGTTAACTCCTCCCCCTTTAGAACATGCAGCGTCCTCGTTGGATGTCCTTGAAATATCGTCAAGTATAGGGGTTGGTCCTTTCGTTGGTGTAAGATTAGTATTGACCTGAATACGAAATTTTGTTTTTCGTTTGAGGAGGATCTTCCTTGCTATAATTACAAACAGGGCAAAAAGTAATAGTATTATTGCTGTGGATCCAGTGAATAGGCTGATTTTGTATTTAGAGTTGATGGCATTGATTTGTTGGATATTTGCAACGTTAAGGTCCTTCAAATATTGCAGAGAGAGGACTTCTTCGAGATGTGCTGTAACTTCTGCTGATTTGATGATAGCTGGTAGGGGTTGTGCAAGAACTTGAATTCTATTTGTATAATTCTTGTTTTCAATAGTTAAACTTGCGTTATCGTATTTTATCAGGAAGGTTCCTTGTAGACTGATAACCTCATTGTCTATCTTCAGAGACCCATTATAGCCGTTGATAAGCAATAAACCAGGTGTTACCTCTTCTATTGTTGGTATGTGGTGGTTATTGACTAAAGTGCAGTTGGATGCGTAACCCTTTAGTTGATTTGGAACGCAGCTGCTTTTCGTGACTTTTTCTAAATTATCTTGCTTACAAATTATTAAATCGTTAACATTATTACAGCTATTTTTGACACCAAATATGTCTTTATTACAAACAATTAAATTTTCCTATTTAAGTTTAATAGCCTTATTTCCTAGATTTACAGGTTTTGTTATTATTGATTTACAAAGCTCTTGACTTGTCAAGGGAAATTTTACAATATAAATGATAGATGATAAATTTGATGCAATTTTGACATCGCTAAATTCTATAGCTTCGATTACATTTATGTAAGACGTATTTTTTTTTTCTAATGTTTCCTTGATTACAACTAATTCTTCATTTGATAACATAAACGAGTTTACAATTCCAGCTTTCACCCACTGGATAGAATAATCTATATTTGTTAGCTCTTCTTTAATTAAATTTGGTTTTCTCTCAATACCTTTTTCTTCTTCTAATTTGACAATGTCATTTGAATTAATTTCATTTAATATTACATTAGAAATATACGTCAGATTGTTTATTCTTTCTAAAATAGACTTATTAATTATTACTTGTTGGTTATTATTAACTAACAGGTTATTTATTTTGTTGTTTAATATTATCAAATCTTCATGGTCTGGGGATCCGGCCAACCATTTCCAGGCTGTGCCAAGAGAATCTATTGCTCGCTTGGTTCTTTTGGGTTTGAGCTGGGATAATAGGGATCGGATGGATTTTTCTTCTTGGGATAAGAATGAATAGCTACGGCCTTTCCTTGTTACGTAATGTTCTATTGAGGAATGTATTTCGTTGAGCACGGAGTCATATTGGTCGAGGTTAATGGTGTGTATCAATCTGAATGTTCCGGTCTGGACCTTTGCTGTTCCTATTTCTATCGTTACTAAGTGGCTGTTCGTATAGTCCAAAATTTTAACTTCTGCGTTGCACAAGGCAAGCAAGATCCTGAAAAATTGAGTGTATTATTTTTTTATGAAACTTTTGTGAACGGTGCGACCTGATTTAGTTACAATCGTATTGCCTTTATCTTCTTGAACTATTTCTTTTTTATAACGGGGCGTTAATTTATTGCCTAGTCTTTTATTTATTTGAACGTAAATAGCGTCTTCGTTATTGTATGTCTTAAAATCAGTTCTATTCTTATTATGAAGTTCTAGGTCTTTTTCTTGTTTGTTTTTGAGATTTTTAATATTTTCTTGTCTGTCTAATTCGAAAGGATTAGGTCCGACTGTTCTTCCAAAAAATACTTCTACAGGCTTTCTTTTTGTGGTGGAATGAATGGAATAATTATATTTATACAAAGACCTATTAAGAAGATCTTCAAAGTCGGTATGGGTTTTCTCTGCCTTAGTACATCTCAGTACTTCGGTGAGTATTGAATGGAATCGCTCTATCTGTCCGTTTATTGAACTTTTGTACGGTGGGGTTTTGAAAATTTCTATTCCATATTGGTTTTCCAACATGAAGGTTATAGAAGCTGAGCTTAATGATTTTTCATTGTCAATCACGATTTTCTCAGGAATTCCAAATGATGTCAAGATTTCTCTTAAGGGTGTTTTTATATCTTCGGATGCTCTAGAAGGTACGACTTTTGCTTGAGCATATTTTGAGAACTTATCTATTGCT
This sequence comes from Bactrocera correcta, assembly GCA_027475135.1. NCBI lineage: Eukaryota > Metazoa > Arthropoda > Insecta > Diptera > Tephritidae > Bactrocera > Bactrocera correcta. Next base: position 15,504,037 of record CM050324.1, read on the forward strand.
GTGAGCACTATCTTGCTATTAGTGTAGTAAAGGTCTATGTGGACAAGTTGGCCTGGGTAATTGGGAATCGGAGTAGCTTTCAGGATGGGTTTTACGGGGTGTCTTTCATATTTATTTTCTAAGCAGATTTTACACTGTTTTGTAATTCGTTTTATTTTGGCGTTCATTTGTGGGAAATAGCATCTTTCTAAAAGTTGTGCTTTATTTTCTGTGGAGTTGCGATGAGCTCTATTATGTTCGTTGATTATTTCCGTTTCTTGTGCGGATTCATCTATAATGTCCTTTGTAAATTTTCGGGTGTAACGTACCCTGTATTTACTAAAATGAATTTGATAAATTGTTTGGATTTTGCCTAGGATGCTGTCTTCAGTTTTTATGCAATTTGTTACTGAAGGATTGAGATATCTATTTAATATGGTAGCAAGACTTTCTTCCGTAAAATCTCTTTCAATTATGATATGCCTGTGATAGGTAGGAAAGGGTATTTTAAATTGGTATGAAGATGGTTCACCTGTTGAAATAAAGATTTGATTTTTAAAGGCATTGATTGGGGCGTCAGTATATGGAATTAAGGTTTGAGCTGAACTTTCGTCACTGTGTTGTGTTGCTGACATGGAATTTATTTGCTGTGGTGGTCTAGAAAGTGCGTCTGCCACAATATTGTTACTGCCAGGTTTGTATTTAATCTCATGATTATACTCTTCTAATATCGATTTCCATCTTTTCAGCTTATTGTTGGTGTTTTTGTTACTGAGTGAATGTGTTAACGGTTGATGATCTGTGAAAATTTTTACTGTGGTTGATCCATAAAGGTAATTCCTAAAAGTTTTTAAAGCCCATATTATGGCTAGAAGTTCTTTTTCGTTAGTCGCGTAGTTTTCTTCAGTCTTTGTCAGTGTTCTGGAAATGAACGTTATGGGTTTGCCGTCCTGCTCTAGGACTGCTCCTATTGCGTGGTTTGATGCGTCGGTTGTCAAGTGAAATTCTTTTTCGAAGTCTGGGTATTGTAACATGACGTCAGAAGATACTAGTGATTTTTTTTAATTTATTAAATGCATCTATTGCTTTATTATCGAGAGTAATTTTAATTTTTGATGAAAGATTTTTGGACATACGTCCCTCTTCCCCTCTCAAAAGTACGGTTAGAGGTTTGGCAAGTTTTGCATAGTCTTTAATAAAACGGCGGTAATAACCGGATAGTCCTAGAAAGGATCGGAGTTCTTTTAAAGTTTGTGGGGGTGGAAAGTCTAAAATTGCTTTTACTTTTGTTGGATTTGTTTTTATTCCGTTTTGAGAAATGACACATCCTAAAAACTCAACTTCCGTCTTTAAGAATTCGCATTTGTCAAGCTGGATTTTCATGTTAGCTTTTTGTAGAGTTCGGAAAATTGTTTCAACATTTTTTAGATGGGAGTCTTCGTCTTTGCCAAAAATGATTATGTCGTCTATGTAAACGAAGCATATTTTGCCGATATATTCTCTGAGTATATCGTCTAATGCTCTTTGAAAAATTGAGGGTGCGTTTTTTAGGCCGAAGGGAAGTCTGGTAAATTCATATTTACCATTGTTGACTGAGAAAGCTGTCTTCGCAATATCCGATTCAACTAATGGAATCTGATGGAAGCCACTTTTCAGGTCAAGAACTGTAAAGAATTTGTTTTGTCCGAGTTGAGAGAGTACCTCATTTGTATCTGGGATAGGATAACGATCGGCTATCGTAACTGTATTAAGTTTGCGGTAGTCAATTACCATTCTGTACTTCTTTGTGCCAGATGCATCAACTTTTTTCGGTACTATCCTGATTGGGGAGTTATAGGGGGATCGAGAAGGCCTTATTATACCATCCTCGAGTAATTTTGTCAATTGTTTTTCGACTTCATCCTTAAGGGACATGGGATAAGGGTAATATCTGGAATATACTGGATCTTGAGTGATCGTCTTAATTTCGGCCCTTACAACGGTAGTGTAAGTTAATTTTTCGTCTGGGTCGGAAAAAAGTTGCGGGTATCTGTTACATAAATTTCGAAGTTTTTCTGTCTGTCCAAGTGTGAGATGTTCCGTTCTAATTTCGATATTATTTATTGATTTTGCTGTTTGCTGTTTGATGACGACTTTTATGTTATTTTTTAATAGCATATAATTTTTTGAAGTGAAAATTATTGCTTCTAAATGCTTAAGGCTGTCATTACCTAGAATTCCATGAAAGGATTTAAGGGTAGGTAGAATGAAAAATTTTAGATTTTCGTCGTTAAGTCCAAAAAGGTTAAGAAAAGTGTGATGCGTGATTTCGATGTTCCCTCCTACTGAGCTGGCATAGAAATTTTCGTTGTTTGAAATGGGGATTTTGGCAAGTTGGGGTTGAATATAGTTCTTGTTAGAAACTGTGTCTATTAAGAATTTCAGGATTTCTCCGTTACCATCTTTACATTGAAAGTAGGGTAACGTTGAATTTGTTAACCTAAAAAATGAATGTCGGTGAATTCGCTAGAATCTTCTGCCGGGGTATTGTCGTGTGAAGTGTACTGATTATAGTAATCTTCCCATGGTTGTCCGTCTTGCTCTTCGTTCTGCTGTTCTGGGTCATTAATAGTATTGTCAATGGGTTCAATATGGTTAACTCTGTGCTGTTTGTATGGTTGGTGTACTTGGTTTGAAATCGTGTTCGGTCGCTTTCCGGCGAAGCCGTTACTGTTCGGTCTGTTCATGTAATTTACTTGTTTTGTCCTTTGCGAATCATCTATTTCCATTGGAATTGGGGGTTTGGGTTGAATTGGTCTTGGTGGTAGGTTCTGTTGGTAATTGGGTCTAGGTGGCGGATTTTGATATTGATTGGGTCTAGCTGGTGGGTTTTGGTATTGATTGGGTCTTGGTGGTTGATTTTGCGGGTAGGTTATGTATCGTTGGTATTGAGGATACTGTTGATATTGGGGCTGTAAAGTTTTATATGCTGTTTGTTGCATGAGAGGCATTGGATGTGGTATGTGGGCAAGACTTGGGTAAAAGGCTTGCGTTGAGTGCTGTTGCTTCCTTGGTGGAAGTGGTGGTGGGTGTGATTTCCGGGATGTGGGTTGGTTCCCGAAGGCGTGCTGAGTTCTGAAGTTTTGGTTCTCCAATCTCATACACAACTGGAGTGCTTGGGGTAGATCGGTCGGCTCTTTGATTCCAAGTAATTTTGGAAGTTCGCCGTTTAGTCCCCTAACAAATGTGTCCAATGCTTTATCGCGGTAGGTTTTCGTCAGTATGTTTACGGACTCTGGTCCTATTTCGAGGCAAGAATAATTGTTTAAAATTAAGGAAAGATGTGAGAACACATCTTGGTAAAATTCGTTTATTGTTTTATTGCCTTGATATAAAGAAGACATTTGGTATTCTAAAGAACTGATGTCGCGTTTGTCGGCGTAATGTGTATTGAGGCATTTCGAAATGGCCTCCCAGTCCAGAGGAGTGTTGTAGGATTCCAAAGCGACGTCGGCATTCCCCGTGATTTTATTTCGTATGACATTTAAAATGCCGAAATAACGTGGAGTACCTTTTTCGCTATTGTATATTTTCAGGATTCTCTCAACACTTTTTTTCCAAGAAGCGAACTCTCTTGGATCACCAGAAAAGTCTCTTAAGCACCTTACAACGTCTGGTATCCTATCGAGTCCTGTCAAGTTTCCTGCATGTCTGGGGTCTATTGTTTGATCCGTTACTATTGTGCTTGTTGGGTGGATAATATTCTGAATCAATGATGGTGCTTCTGCCGAAATCACCTGGTATACTATATTGCGAATTATATTGGCTAATTCTGGGGTTACCTGGGGGTTAGTGGATGGTGGTGGTACATTGGTATTAAGGATGGGGGGTCTGATAATGGATTCGGGATTGCTCATTTTGAAGTTTTTTAACTCGAAAAATTTGATGAAGGTTTGAGAATAATCAAAAAATTAAAATTGAAGTTATGTTTTATTCTTATGTTACCAATTTGTAACTACGTTTTGTTTTTATTGGATTTATCAATCTCTGGAGGGTCCCATTGGTGAATCGCAGAGTTGTCTTTAGTGTTATAAGAACTGGAACTGATCCGGGTTCTTTATTTTATTTTATTATAAGCTGTTCAAGCTTTTTGTTATAGTTTAGATTGAAAAAATTCTATTTTGTATTTTTTTTCTAGATCTACGCTAACAATTCGCTTCTGTGTAATAAGTTGCTTAATTTATTATAAGTTTCTCTCGACTAAATTTCACTAAATGATTTACTGTTTCACTTTTTTTATTTAATTAAACTCTTATTTCTATTCACTTAAATTCTTAATTTACGTTCTTACATTAAAGTCCAACGGCGCATTGGATTTTTCCTTTTTGCCGGGGCTACTTGGGGTCCAACGTTGCGCACTCTTCGTTGGGTGCGGGCTTTCTTCCACCGAAGTTATACCTTTTGGTTCTGCTGTCACGTCCTGTTTAGTAGTTTGAGCCGCAGCGCGAGGCACTTCTTAAGGGCCTTTACTCGATTAACTTATTCAGTCGCGACTAGCACGTTGGGCGCCAGTTATTTATTTATTTGATTACATTAAAATACAAAAACTATTTAGCAGCGAGCCATGTGTGTTTTATTGAAGGTCAAACTTAGGACTACATATAAAAATTTTCTTACGCCTAACTTATGCTAGCAAGTCACGTTGAATTGAAGTCGTTGTTGTTGTTGTTGTTGGAAAGCAGCACTGACGTTCTCAGGTAGCGGCGGTGCTGTCTCATCATTTACTTCGGATGCGCGTGTGGTGTCGTTTAGCCGTGGGATAGCGACCGCTGTCCAAGTCGCATGCTTACGTAAGCTTTACCTGTAAAAGCTGTGTAAGCCAATTTCGGCGTATGGTGCGTTAACTTATACAAGGAAATTGACTTTATACCTAAATATAAGATAACGGAATTCTTCTAAATGCACTGCCGTTATGGCTTTATGTTAACTTCAGTTCGTTAGAGAAAAGGTTTTTTTGACTTAAATATGTTAAACCAGTTATTTGAAGCATTTCGACAACGATTTCTTAATGCATATATACAAGAACATCGACTTTATACCTAAATATAAGATTACGGAATTCTTCTAAATGTACTGTCGTTATGCCGCCATGGCTTTATATCACTTTCAATACGTTAAAGAAGGTTAATTAACTTAAATATGTTAAACTAATGATTTGAAGCATTTCGATATCGATTGCTAAATGTTTATATACAAAATAATCGAATTTATACCTAAATGTAAGATTACGGAATTCTTCTACATGCACTGCCGTTATGCCGCCATGGCTTTATGTTAACTTCAGTGCGTTAAAGAAGCTTTACTAACTTAAATATGTTAAACAAATGATTTGAAGCATTTCGATACCGATTTCTTAATGCATATATACAAGAAAATCGACTTTATACCTAAATATAAGATTACGTAATTCTTCTAAATGCACTGCCGTTATTCCGTTAAAGCTTTCGTAGATAGTAAGATAGAGAGGGTTAATTAACTTAAATATGTTAAACTAATGATTTGAAGCATTTTGATATCCATTGCAAAATGCGTATATACAAGAAAATCGATTTATACCTACATATAAGATTACGGAATTTTTCCAAATGCACTGTCGTTACGCCGCCATGGCTTTACATCAACTTCAATACGTTAAAAAAGGTTAATTAACTTAAATATGTTAAACTAATGATTTGAAGCATTTCGATATCGATTGCTAAATGCGTATATACAAGAAAATCGACTTTATACCTAAATATAAGATAACGGAATTCTTCTAAATGCACTGCCGTTATGGCTTTATGTTAACTTCAGTTCCTTAGAGAAGGTTTTTTAACTTAAATATGTTAAACCAGTTATTTGAAGCATTTCGACAACGATTTCTTAATGCATATATACAAGAAAATCGACTTTATACCTAAATATAAGATTACGGAATACTTCTAAATGTACTGTCGTTATGCCGCCATGGCTTTATATCAACTTCAATACTTTAAAGAAGGTTAATTAACTTAAATATGATAAACTTATGATTTGAAGCATTTCGATATGGATTGCTAAATGTGTACGTACAACAAAATCGACTTTATACCTAAATATAAGAAATACGGAATTCTTCTACATGCACTGCCGTTATGCCGCCATGGCTTTATGTTAACTTCAGTGCGTTAAAGAAGCTTTACTAACTTAAAGATGTTAAACAAATGATTTGAAGCATTTCGATACCGATTTCTTAATGCATATATACAAGAAAATCGACTTTATACCTAAATATAAGATTACGTAATTCTTCTTAATGCACTGCCGTTACGGCGTTATGGCTTTATGTTAACTTCAGGTCGTTAGAGAAGATTTTTTAACTTAAATATGTTAAACCAGTTGATTGAAGCATTTCGATAACGATTTCTTAATGCATATATACAAGAAAATCGACTTTATTACTAAATATAAGATTACGGAATTCTTCCAAATGTACTGTTGTTATGCCGCCATGGCTTTATATCCACTTCAATACGTTAAAGAAGGTTAACTAACTTAAATATGTTAAACTAATGATTTGAAGCATTTCGATATCGATTGCTAAATGTGTACATATATACAAAAAAATCGAATTTATACCTAAACATAAGATTACGGAATTCTTCTACATGAACTTCCGTTTTGCCGCCATGGCTTTATGTTAACTTGAGTGCGTTAAAGAGCTTTACTAACTTAAATATGTTAAACTAATGATTTGAAGCATTTCGATATCGATTGCTAAATGTGTATATACAAGAAAATCGACTTTATACCTAAATATAAGATTACGGAATTCTTCCAAATGCACTGTCGTTATGCCGCCATGGCTTTCATGTTAACTTCAGTGCGTTAAAGAAGCTTTATTAACTTAAATATGTTAAACTAATGATTTGAAGCATTTCGATATCGATTGCTAAATGTGTATATACAAGAAAATCGACTTTATACCTAAATATAAGATAACGGAATTCTTCCAAATGCACTGCCGTTACGGCGTTATGGCTTTATGTTAACTTCAGGTCGTTAGAGAAGATTTTTTAACTTAAATATGTTAAACCAGTTGATTGAAGCATTTCGATAACGATTTCTTAATGCATATATACAAGAAAATCGACTTTATTACTAAATATAAGATTACGGAATTCTTCCAAATGTACTGTTGTTATGCCGCCATGGCTTTATATCACCTTCAATACGTTAAAGAAGGTTAACTAACTTAAATATGTTAAACTAATGATTTGAAGCATTTCAATATCGATTGCAAAATGCGTATATACAACAAAATCGACTTTATACCTAAATATAAGATTACGGAATTCTTCCAAATGCACTGTCGTTATGCCGCCATGGCTTTATGTTAACTTCAGTGCGTTAAAGAAGCTTTATTAACTTAAATATGTTAAACTAATGATTTGAAGCATTTCGATATCGATTGCTAAATGTGTATATACAAGAAAATCGACTTTATTACTAAATATAAGATTACGGAATTCTTCCAAATGTACTGTTGTTATGCCGCCATGGCTTTATATCCACTTCAATACGTTAAAGAAGGTTAACTAACTTAAATATGTTAAACTAATGATTTGAAGCATTTCGATATCGATTGCTAAATGTGTACATATATACAAAAAAATCGAATTTATACCTAAACATAAGATTACGGAATTCTTCTACATGAACTTCCGTTTTGCCGCCATGGCTTTATGTTAACTTGAGTGCGTTAAAGAGCTTTACTAACTTAAATATGTTAAACTAATGATTTGAAGCATTTCGATATCGATTGCTAAATATGTATATACAAGAAAATCGACTTTATACCTAAATATAAGATTACGGAATTCTTCCAAATGCACTGTCGTTATGACGCCATGGCTTTCATGTTAACTTCAGTGCGTTAAAGAAGCTTTATTAACTTAAATATGTTAAACTAATGATTTGAAGCATTTCGATATCGATTGCTTAATGAGTATATACGAGCAAATCGACTTTATACCAAATATAAGATTACGGAATTCTTCCAAATGTACTGTCGTAATGCCGCCATGGCTTTATATAACTTCAATATGTTAAAGAAGGTTAATTAACTTATATATGTTAAATATTTGATTTGAAGCATTTCGATATCGATTGGTAAATGTGCATATATACAAAAAATCGACTTTATACCTAAATATAAGATTACGGAATTCTTCTCAAATGCACTGCCGTTATGCCGCCATGGCTTTATGTTAACTTCAGTCGTTAAAGAAGTTTATTAACTTAAATATGTTAAACTAGTGATTGAAGCATTTCGATATCGATTCTTAATGCATATATACAAGAAAATCGACTTTATACCTAAATATAAGATTACGGAATTCTTCCAAATGTACTGTCGTTATGCCGCCATGGCCCCCCCCCCCCCCTTTTTTTTTTTTTTTTTTTTTTTTTTTTTTTTTTTTTTTCCTAAATATAAGATTACGGAATTCTTCCAAATGCACTGTCGTTATGCCGCCATGGCTTTATGTTAACTTCAGTGCGTTAAAGAAGCTTTACTTTAAATTAAATATGTTAAACTAATGATTTGAAGCATTTCGATATCGATTGCTAAATGTGTATATACAAGAAAATCGACTTTATACCTAAATATAAGATTACGGAATTCTTCCAAATGCACTGCCGTTATGCCGCCAAAGCTTTCGTAGATAGTAAGATAGAGAGGGTTAGTTAACTTAAATATGTTAAACTAATGACTTAAAGCATTTCGATATCGATTGCTAAATGTGTATATACAAGAAAATCGACTTTATACCTAAATATAAGATTACGGAATTCTTCTGAATGCCCTGTCGTTATGCCGCCATGGCTTTACATCACCTTCAATACGTTAAAGAAGGTTAATTAACTTAAATATGTTAAACTAATGATTTGAGGCATTTCAATATCGATTGCAAAATGCGTATATACAACAAAATCGACATTATACCTAAATATAAGATTACGGAATTCTTCCAAATGCACTGTCGTTATGCCGCCATGGCTTTATATCACCTTCAATACGTTAAAGAAGGTTAATTAACTTAAATATGTTAAACTAATGATTTGAGGCATTTTGATATCGATTGCAAAATGCGTATATACAACAAAATCGACTTTATACCTAAATATAAGATTACGGAATTCTTCCAAATGCACTGTCGTTATGCCGCCATGGCTTTATATCACCTTCAATACGTTAAAGAAGGTTAATTAACTTAAATATATTAAACTAATGATTTGAGGCATTTCAATATCGATTGCAAAATGCGTATATACAACAAAATCGACTTTATACCTAAATATAAGATTACGGAATTCTTCTAAATTCACTGCCGTTATCCCGCCATGGCTTTTTCTTAACTTCAGAGCGTTAAAGAAGGTTTATTAACTTAGATATGTTACACCAGTTATTTGAAGCATTTCGACAACGATTTCTTAATGCATATATACAAGAAAATCGACTTTACACCTAAATATAAGATTACGGAATTCTTCCAAATATACTGTTGTTATGCCGCCATGGCTTTATATCACCTTCAATACGTTAAAGAAGGTTAATTAACTTTAATATGTTAAACTAATGATTTGAAGCATTTCGACAACGATTTCTTAATGCATATATACAAGAAAATTGAGTTTACACCTAAATATAAGATAACGGAATTCTTCTAAATGCACTGCCGTTATGCCGTTATGGCTTTATGTTAACTTCAGTTCGTTAGAGAAGGTTTTTTAACTTAAATATGTTAGACCAGTTATTTGAAGCATTTCGACAACGATTTCTTAATGCATATATACAAGAAAATTGACTTTACACCTAAATATAAGATTACGAAATTCTTCCAAATATACTGTTGTTATGCCGCCATGGCTTTATATCACCTTCAATACGTTAAAGAAGGTTAATTAACTTTAATATGTTAAACTAATGATTTGAAGCATTTCGATATCGATTGCTAAATGTGTACATATATACAAAAAAATCGAATTGATACCTAAATATAAGATTACGGAATTCTTCTACATGAACTGCCGTTTTGCCGCCATGGCTTTATCTTAACTTCAGTGCGTCAAAGAAGCTTTATTAACTTAAATATGTTAAACTAATGACTTGAAGCATTTCGATATCGATTGATAAATGTGTACATACAAGAAAATCGACTTTATACCTAAATATAAGATAACGGAATTCTTCTGAATGCACTGCCGTTATGCCGTTATGGCTTTATGTTAACTTCAGTTCGTTAAAAAAGGTTTATTAACTTAAATATGTTTAACTAATGATTTGAAGCATTTTGATATCGACTGCTAATTGCGTATATACAAGAAAATCGACTTAATACCTAAATATAAGATTACGGAACACTTCCAAATGCACTGCCGTTATGCCGTTAAGGCTTTTGTAGACTTCTGTAAGATAAAGAGGATTAATTAACTTAAATATGTTAAACTAATGATTTAAAGCATTTCGATATCGATTGCTAAATGTGTATATACAAGAAAATCGACTTTATACCTAAATATAAGATAACGGAATTCTTCCAAATGCACTGCCGTTATGCCGTTATGGCTTTATGTTAACTTCAGTTCGTTAGGGAAGGTTTTTTAACTTAAATATGTTAAACCAGTTATTTGAAGCATTTCGACAACGATTTCTTAATGCATATGTACAAGAAAATCGACTTTATACCTAAATATAAGATAACGGAATTCTTCTAAATGTACTGTCGTTATGCACCATGGCTTTATATCAACTTCAATACTTTAAAGAAGGTTAATTATTCTAAATATGTTAAACTAAAGATTTGAAGCATTTCGATATCGATTGCTAAATGCGTATATACAAGAAAATCGACTTTATACCTAAATATAAGATTACGGAATTCTTCTAAATTCACTATCGTTATGCCGCCATGGCTTTATGTTAACTTCAGTGCGTTAAAGAAGGTTTATTGACTTAGGTATGTACACCCGTTATTTGAAGCATTTCGAAATCGATTGCTTAATGCATATATACAAGAAAATCGACTTTATACCTAAATATAAGATTACGGAATTCTTCCAAATGTACTATCGTTATGCCGCCATGGCTTTATATCAACTTCAATATGTTAAAGAAGGTTAATTGACTAAAAAATGTTAAACTAATGATTTGAAGCATTTCGATATCGATTGCTAAATGCGTATATACAAGAAAATCGACTTTATACCTAAATATAAGATTACGGAATTCTTCTAAATTCACTATCGTTATGCCGCCATGGCTTTATGTTAACTTCAGTGCGTTAAAGAAGGTTTATTGACTTAGGTATGTACACCCGTTATTTGAAGCATTTCGAAATCGATTGCTTAATGCATATATACAAGAAAATCGACTTTATACCTAAATATAAGATTACGGAATTCTTCCAAATGTACTGTCGTTATGCCGCCATGGCTTTATATCAACTTCAATATGTTAAAGAAGGTTAATTGACTTAAATATGTTAAATATTTGATTTGAGGCATTTCGATATCGATTGCTGATTGTGTACATATATACTAAAAAATCGAATTTATACCTAAATATAAGAATACGGAATTCTTCCAAATGCACTGCCGTTATGCCGCCATGGCTTCATGTTAATTTCAGTGCGTTAAAGAAGCTTTATTAAATTAAATATGTTAAACTAATGATTTGAAGCATTTCGATATCGATTGCTAAATGTGTATATACAAGAAAATCGATTTTATACCTAAATATAAGATAACGGAATTCTTCTGAATGCACTGCCGTTATGGTTTTATGTTAACTTCAGTTCGTTAAGGTAGGTTTACTAACTTAGATACAAGAAAATCGACTTTATACCTAAATATAAGATTACGGAATTCTTCCAAATGTACTGTCGTTATGCCGCCATGGCTTTATATCAACTTCAATATGTTAAAGAAGGTTAATTGACTTAAATATGTTAAATATTTGATTTGAGGCATTTGGATATCGATTGCTGATTGTGTACATATATACTAAAAAATCGAATTTATACCTAAATATAAGAATACGGAATTCTTCCAAATGCACTGCCGTTATGCCGCCATGGCTTCATGTTAATTTCAGTGCGTTAAAGAAGCTTTATTAATTAAATATGTTAAACTAATGATTTGAAGCATTTCGATATCGATTGCTAAATGTGTATATACAAGAAAATCGATTTTATACCTAAATATAAGATAACGGAATTCTTCTGAATGCACTGCCGTTATGGTTTTATGTTAACTTCAGTTCGTTAAAGTAGGTTTACTAACTTAGATATGTTACACCTGTTATTTGACGCATTTCGAAATCGATTGCTTAATGCATATATACAAGAAAATCGACTTTATACCTAAATATAAGATTACGGAATTCTTCCAAATGTACTGTCGTTATGCCGCCATGGCTTTATATCAACTTCAATATGTTAAAGAAGGTTAATTTACTTAAATATGTTAAATATTTGATTTGAAACATTTCGATATCGAGCTAAATGTGTACATATATACAAAAAAAAACGAATTTATACCTAAATATAAGATTACGGATTTCTTCTACATGCACTGCCGTTATGCCGCCATGGCTTTATGTTAACTTCAGTGCGTTAAAGAAGCTTTACTAACTTAAATATGTTAAACTTATGATTTGAAGCATTTTGATATCGATTGTTAAATGCGTATATACAAGAAAATCGACTTTATACCTAAATATAAGATAACGGAATTCTTCTAAATGCACTGCCGTTATGGCGTTATGGCTTTATGTTAACTTCAGGTCGTTAGAGAAGGTTTTTTAACTTAAATATGTTAAACCAGTTATTTGAAGCATTTCGACAATGATTTCTTAATGCATATATACAACCAAATCGACTTTGTACCTAAATACAAGATTGTTATAAATGTACTGTCGTTATGCCGCCATGGCTTTATATCAACTTCAATACTTTAAAGAAGGTTAATTAACTTAAATATGTTAAACTAATGATTTGAAGCATTTCGATATCGAATGCTAAATGTGTACATATAAACAAAAAAATCGAATTTATACCTAAATGTAAGATTACGGAATTCTTCTACATGCACTGCCGTTATGCCGCCATGGCTTTATGTTAACTTCAGTGCGTTAAAGAAGCTTTACTAAATTAAATATGTTAAACTAATGATTTGAAGCATTTCGATATCGATTGCAAAATGTGTATATACAACAAAATCGACTTTATACCTAAATATAAGATTACGGAATTCTTCCAAATGTACTGTTGTTATGCCGCCATGGCTTTATATCACATTCAATACGTTAAAGAAGGTTAATTAACTTAAATATGTTAAACTAATGATTTGAAGCATTTCGATAACGATTGCTAAATGTGTACATATATACATACAAGAAAATCGACTTTATACCTAAATATAAGATTACGGAATTCTTCCAAATGTACTGTTGTTATGCCGCCATGGCTTTATATCACATTCAATACGTTAAAGAAGGTTAATTAACTTACATATGTTAAACTAATGATTTGAAGCATTTCGATATCGATTGCTAAATGTGTATATACAACAAAATCGACTTTATACCTAAATATAAGATTACGGAATTCTTCTACATGCACTACCGTTATGCCGCCATGGCTTTATGTTAACTTCAGTGCGTTAAAGATTGTTAATTAGCTTAGATACGTTACACCAATGATTTGAAGCATTTTGATACCGACTGCTGAATGTGTATATACAAGAAAATCGACTTCTTACCTAAATATAAGATTACGGAATTCTTCCAAATGCACTGCCGTTATACCGCTTTGGCTTTATGTAAACTTCAGTAAGATAAAGAAGGTTTGTTAACTTAAATATGTTAAACTAATGATTTTAAACATTTCGATATCGATTGCTAAATGTGTATATACAAGAAAATCGACTTTATACCTAAATATAGAACAACGAAATTCTTCTAAATGCACTGCCGTCATGCCGTTATCGCTTTATGTTAACTTCAGTTCGTTAGAGAAGGTTTTTTAACTTAAATATGTTAAACCAGTTATTTGAGGCATTTCAACAACAATTTCTTAATGCATATATACAAGAAAATCGACTTTATACCTAAATATAAGTTTAAGGAATTCTTCCAAATGTACTGCCGTTATATCGTTAAGGCTTTTGTAGACTTAAGTAAGATAAAGATAGTTAATTAACTTAAATATGTTAAACTATTGAATTGAAGCATTTTGATACCGACTGCTGAATGTGTGTATACAAGAAAATCGACTTTATACCCAAATATAAGGTAACGGAATTCTTCTAAATGCACTGCCGTTATGCCGTTATGACTTTATGTTAACTTCAGTTCGTTAGAGAAGGTTTTTTAACTTAAATATGTTAAACCAGTTATTTGAGGCATTTCGACAACAATTTCTTAATGCATATATACAAGAAAATCGACTTTATACCTAAATATAAGATTACGGAATTCTTCCAAATGTACTGTCGTTATGGCGCCATGGCTTTATATCAACTTCAATATTTTAAAGAAGGTTAATTATTTTAAATATGTTAAACTTATGATTTGAAGCATTTCGATATCGATTGCCAAATGCATATATACAAGAAAATCGACTTTATTACTAAATATAAGATTACGGAATTCTTCCAAATGTACTGTTGTTATGCTGCCATGGCTTTATATCACTTTCAATACGTTAAAGAAGGTTAATTAACTTAAATATGTTAAACTAATGATTTGAAGCATTTCGATATCGATTGCTAAATGCGTATATACAAGAAAATCGACTTTCTACCAAAATATAAGATAACGGAATTCTTCTAAATGCACTGCCGTTATGCCGTTATGGCTTTATGTTAACTTCAGTTCGTTAGAGAAGGTTTTTTAACTTAAATATGTTAAACCAGTTATTTGAAGCATTTCGACAACGATTTCTTAATGCATATATACAAGAAAATTGACTTTACACCTAAATATAAGATTACGGAATTCTTCCAAATATACTGTTGTTATGCCGCCATGGCTTTATATCACCTTCAATACGTTAAAGAAGGTTAATTAACTTTAATATGTTAAACTAATGATTTGAAGCATTTCGATATCGATTGCTAAATGTGTACATATATATGGGGATTACTAAAGTGAACACCACCCACACTCCCCGTCAGTATATTAAAACACAATATTTAAACGTTCAACCAGTGTTTATTTTTTAAAACAAGGTCTTGAATATAGTTCTAAAGATTATATGTAGTACACACATACGCACTAGCATAAACGTTTTCGCAGACAACGGCTCGGCACGACTTACAGTTCACGGCAACTCAAACTCAACTGAACTTTGGCTGGTTTGTCTTTGTTCGTGTTTCGTCAAAAGTTCGTCCAGTTAAAGGGTTGCGTCATTGTGTTTTTTGTCAGCGTTGTATTGTTGACCACTTCTAGTCCGGTGTTCGGATCCCACATTCGGCCCTCCTGACTTATCATTCGGCTCGAATGATGGGCTGTTATATAATTCTGTTGGTCGCTCCCACCGCTTCATATATTCAGCAACAGTTGATGTTTGTCT
Organism: Bactrocera correcta; assembly: GCA_027475135.1. Classification (NCBI taxonomy): domain Eukaryota; kingdom Metazoa; phylum Arthropoda; class Insecta; order Diptera; family Tephritidae; genus Bactrocera; species Bactrocera correcta. The sequence continues at coordinate 15,519,651 of CM050324.1, forward strand.
AGGACCCTCATGATCGCCAACCTTTCGCACCTCGTATCTAGCGTGCGGTAATACTTTCGTAACTTTGTATGGACCTAAATACTTCGGCTTCAACTTAACCCCTACACCATACTGAGTCCGCTTAATTGCTACTAACTCATTCACATGGTACTTGAGCTCTTGTTTCCGCTTCCCATTAAAGTTACGTCGATTTTCTTGCTGGATTTTACTAATATTCTCTTGCGCCTCTTTGCGGAGGGATTCTCTTTCCTGATCAAACTCTACCATAGCTTCTTCGTCTAAGAACTCTTTCAAATCTGGTGCCACACTCAGTCTCATTTCAATACCTGTCAACAATCTAAAAGGTGAGACTTTCGTACTCCTAGGTGGGCTATTGTTAATCGCTTGCTGAACTCTATCTAACTGTTTGTATCACTGGGCTGGATTCTCTACATATAACTTAGATAACATTGGTATCACGATTTTGTGGATACGCTCCACCTGGCCATTACCTCTCGGAACTCCTGTAGCTATCATTAAATGTTGTATACCCTCGCTCTCACAATATTCAGAAAACAAATGTGACGTAAATGCAGCACCTCGATCAGTTATTATGCGTCTTGGATTCCCAAAGACTGCTGCTTGTCGCTTCAGCTTATCTACAACCCCATCTGCGGCAGTGGTTCGCGTTGGGTATAGCCACACAAACTTAGAAAACGCATCGACGACAACGAAGATATAATTGTACCACTTATTTGTTTCCGTCATCGGCCCTACATGATCGACATGATACGTCCCTAAAGGCCTGTCCTCTTTGCTTATTGGCGTTAAAAATCCTTCTTTTTTCCCCGACTTATTCTCAGTAATAATGCAAGCTACGCAACTTTTTACTATACTTGATGCTTTAGCTAACAACTGTGGTATATAAAATGATCTCTCGACTATATCTTTGGTTCTCTTTGGTGAGAAATGACCTTGATTATGTCCAATTTTTATTATCTCGTCTTCCATCGACACAGGTACAACTATCAATTCCTTAATGGGATCTTTATAGAGCACCCCGTGTTTCACGAAAAAGTCCTCATAACTGTCCTTTTCCAGGACTTTAACAACCGCTTTCACCCAAGGGTCCATTAACTGCGCTTGACGCAATCTGTGCTGTAGGGAGTCCTCTAACATCAAACAACAAACTCGACTCAACGCGTCTACATGCCTCATCTTACTTCCGCTTCTGTGTTCTATCTGATAGTTGAAATCTTGTAAAAATAACGCCCATCGGGAAACTCTTAAAGGAATGTCCCTTTTCCGCATCGTCATAGCGAACGCGTTACAATCTGTCACTATCTTGAAGCTTATGCCTAACAAATATATCCTCCACTTTTTCAAAGCTGCTACAATCGCAAGTACCTCCAGCTCGTATGAATGATACTTCTCTTCAGCTGGCGTTGTCTTGCGGCTCATATACTGTATGGGGTGGAAAAGTTGATCGTCAGAGTTCTTTTGAAGAAGAACACCCCCATATCCGTGCATTGATGCATCCGTATGCACCTCTGTCAACGCTTTCGGGTTATACAACCGCAAAACGGGAGCATTCACTAATGCTGCTTTAAGCTGTTGAAAAGCTGCTAACTGTTCGGCACCAAGTACAAACTGAGCATCTTTACGTAAAAGATCTGATAGAGGTTTTGCAATCATTGCATAACTCTCAATGAATCGCCGAAAATAAGAAGTCAACCCAAGGAAACGCTGTACTGTCTTCTGATCACGGGGTATAGGAAAATTTTCAACCGCCCTAGTCTTCCCTTCTGACGGTTTTATAGTACCATCTTCTATTATATACCCCAAAAAATCTACTTTCCTCTTGAGAAATTGACATTTACTCCACTTTATTCGCAAGTTATACTCGGCTGCTCTAACCAACACACGCTCGAGCTTATGGATTCCCTCATCTATGTCCCTAGCGGGTATTACAAGGTCATCCATGTAAGCAATAACCGTTCCCTCTTCCACCAAGTCCCTCAAAATCGCAAAAATATATTTAGAAAACACAGCAGGCGAGTTCGATATCCCAAAGGGTACATACCGAAACTCATAATGCCCGTTATGTGTCACAAACGCAGTGAACTTCCTGGAATTTACCTCCACAGGTACATGGAAGAACCCGTTTGCCAAATCTAAGGTCGTGAAGACCTTCGTTCCTTGCAGCCTCTCAATCACATCATCTAATAATGGCATTGGAAAGTGGTCCCTCATTATCTTGCTGTTTATACGCCTATAGTCACAGCATAGACGTTTTGTTCCGTCCTTTTTGGCAACAAGTACAATGGGCGACGCGTACTCTGATGTGCTCGATTGGATAATTCCCTCCTTAAGCCACTTCCCTACCTGTTCTTCTACCACTTCCTTGTCCGCGTATGATATACGTCTAGGCCCTTCGTAAACAGGATAATCGTCGGTCAACATAATTTTCATTTCAACAGGTGACTCCTTGCTTTTTACTGGGGCATAATTTTTAATCAAGGATTCTACTGCGTTTGCTTCTGACAATTGAAGGTGGGATAAGTCTATATCAGGCTCTCTAGCCTCTTCAACTACGGCCACAGCGCACAACCCTTTAAATTCTGTCTCAATATCTCCATACCTTCCTTCAGCCTCATTCGAATCTAAGTAACTTTTGGCCACAACTGTACCCAACCCCTTTTCCACTGTCTGATTTGCTTCAGACTTCTCAACTTTTGCCCTGAACTCAACCGAACCTTCTGACACAACCAAATCAACCAACTTTAATACACTGACACCAATTACTGCTGAGTATCGCATGTCACATTCTCTAGTCACATGAAACGTGATATTAAGTTCCATACCATCGACAAATACCAGAATTTTGAAGCTACCTAGTGTCGTTAATTTAGCGTTTCCGACACCTACCATGTGTCGTTTGTCATTGCTCAATTCGATGTCGTCATCTAACAACAACAAAATATCGCGGCGAATTAAGCAAAGGTCACATCCGGTATCGATTAAAGCGGAAAATGTTGTACCCCCTAAGGTTATATCCTTAAAAATGCATCCTCCGGTTTCATCGACCTGCTTCCTTTGGATACTTAATGTATTCACATTGCCTTTCTCTCTTTTAACCTCAACCTGTTGCTGTTGACAATCTATAGCACGATGCCCTGGCTGACCACATTTGAAACATTTAATTTGATTTTGACGACAATCTTTTGCGATGTGCGAGGCATCTCCGCACTTGAAACAACGTCTTATATGATCTTTCTTGTTTTCCAGATTAGTAAACGATTTGCTCCCTTCACCTGATCGACCTGAACCTGAACTATTTACCTGCTGCCGACCTGCTCGCACTTTCTCATATACACTAAGCTGCATCTTAAGCTCTTCAACTGTCTTGGCCTGATATAAGTTACTTTTGTTGGCATTGGAGTCGGGAATGCCCTCGATAAAATATGTCACTAAACTCAACTCATCTAATGTTATCGGCTTTCCGATTTCCATGAGAACGTATGAATATTCGCGGTAACCCTCATTTGGACGCTTGCGGCGATTTCTAAGCATGCGATGCACTTCAATAGATGAAACAATAATGCCAAATTCTGACTTTAATGCCTGCTTTAATGAATTCCAATCTGTAATACCACGTTGGCTCCGCACAAAAATTTTAGCCGCTCCCTTCAACAACTGTTTAGCATATATAAATTTTTGTAAATTGTTCCAGTGAACCGCGGTGGCGTTTTCCTCAAACTCTTCTAACCACTCCTCTACACCCGGAGAGCTAGAACCATTAAACATTGACAAAGAGTCTTCAATATCACGCAGTGTGAACGTTGCACGTTCATTCGTCGGACCATGATTCACACTTGGCGGGGAGGAACCAACATCTTCATACTCAGAAACATATTCATCTTCATCACCGTCAGCAGTTAGACCGAAATGCTGAAGCAGTCTGTCTTGCAAAACTATCTTACGTCCTGTAGTCACCAATCCCAATTCAGTCAGTTTTTGTTTCAACCCACTCACATTCAAATTTAAAATTTCACGCCGTTCCATGGTATTCAGTCGTTGTCAGCGATAACAATAAAAATATTAATTTTACACAGTTTTAAAATATAATGTTAAACAAGTATGTTCTGAAAGTGTTAGAGCATTTAAAAAATTAGTGTGCTTTCGTTTTCTCTTAAAGCTAACAATCGTATAGAATTATACTTTAAATTCAAATTGTTTCACTACTTTGTATCAAATTCTTCACTTAGTTTTAACAACTGCAATTCATAAAAATCTTAAAATTTCACATCAATTGAATTATGTATTTATCAAAATAATGTTTTTTATTTAATTCTACAATTTCAACTCAACTTAACTCTTTATTTTAATTTCCCTTGTATTAACTTGAAGAATTATGACAATTTAATTATTGTTTAAATGTACATACAAAAATGTTGAAATTAATACGTCTGGCAATTCGTTTGCATTTATCAATTCTTTAGCTACTACTTTCTACTCATCTGCTTCCCGCAACTCGACGAAATTCTCTGAACTTTGCTGCTCTCCTTATATCGACGCTCTCCTCTCCAGCTACTGCCACGCAACCGTGTCGTAAACCCAAAGTAACGAAATTTCACCGCCTCCAGCAATATTTTCAAAACACAGTTTGTTTGTGCTTTACAGCCACCGCCACACAAACTCTGCATACAAGCCTTTGTACAGAATTCACGCAACTCGTAAACTCGCTGCAGCAAAACGCTTCTATTTCGCACTTACAGCCACCGCCGTGCAAAATCTCTTCTAATACAATTGAATAGAACTCGTTACATTGCCTCTCTCATTTATGTTGCGATCGCTGCTACACAAGTGCACTGCTCTTATTCGTTCGCTGTCTCGTTACTGCTCAGCCTCAGCCGATATCATTTACATGCATCCACCGTTGCTAGTATCGGTGCCGATTCGTCGCTGATTTCAAATTTTAGCCGTTCGTTACGCGTCATGTACAATCTCAGCGTTATGTACAACTTGGCGTTATGAACAACTTGGCGTTATGTACAACTTGGCGTTATGTACAACTTGGCGTTATGTACTGTACCCACATACGAAACGAATTTTTGCAGATTTGTAAATTTTTTTATGCTGCTTATTGATATTTTAAAGAATATTCAATTTGAGCGATTTAGATGCGCGTAATGTTTTATTGCACTGCTCGACAATTTTTCCTTTACCCGGCTTATTTTACTGTAAGCGTCACTTTTCACGTACCGATTCGATCTCACACCTGACACCACTTATGGGGATTACTAAAGTGAACACCACCCACACTCCCCGTCAGTATATTAAAACACAATATTTAAACGTTCAACCAGTGTTTATTTTTTAAAACAAGGTCTTGAATATAGTTCTAAAGATTATATGTAGTACACACATACGCACTAGCATAAACGTTTTCGCAGACAACGGCTCGGCACGACTTACAGTTCACGGCAACTCAAACTCAACTGAACTTTGGCTGGTTTGTCTTTGTTCGTGTTTCGTCAAAAGTTCGTCCAGTTAAAGGGTTGCGTCATTGTGTTTTTTGTCAGCGTTGTATTGTTGACCACTTCTAGTCCGGTGTTCGGATCCCACATATATACAAAAAAATCGAATTGATACCTAAATATAAGATTACGGAATTCTTCTACATGAACTGCCGTTTTGCCGCCATGGCTTTATCTTAACTTCAGTGCGTCAAAGAAGCTTTATTAACTTAAATATGTTAAACTAATGACTTGAAGCATTTCGATATCGATTGATAAATGTGTACATACAAGAAAATCGACTTTATACCTAAATATAAGATAACGGAATTCTTCTGAATGCACTGCCGTTATGCCGTTATGGCTTTATGTTAACTTCAAATCGTTAAAAAAGGTTTATTAACTTAAATATGTTTAACTAATGATTTGAAGCATTTTGATATCGACTGCTAATTGCGTGTATACAAGAAAATCGACTTAATACCTAAATATAAGATTACGGAACACTTCCAAATGCACTGCCGTTATGCCGTTAAGGCTTTTGTAGACTTCTGTAAGATAAAGAGGATTAATTTACTTAAATATGTTAAACTAATGATTTAAAGCATTTCGATATCGATTGCTAAATGTGTATATACAAGAAAATCGACTTTATACCTAAATATAAGATAACGGAATTCTTCTAAATGCACTGCCGTTATGCCGTTATGGCTTTATGTTAACTTCAGTTCGTTAGGGAAGGTTTTTTAACTTAAATATGTTAAACCAGTTATTTGAAGCATTTCGACAACGATTTCTTAATGCATATATACAAGAAAATCGACTTTATACCTAAATATAAGATAACGGAATTCTTCTAAATGTACTGTTGTTATGGCACCATGGCTTTATATCAACTTCAATACTTTAAAGAAGGTTAATTATTCTAAATATGTTAAACTAAAGATTTGAAGCATTTCGATATCGATTGCTAAATGCATATATACAAGAAAATCGAATTTATTACTAAATATAAGATTACGGAATTCTTCTAAATGTACTGTCGTTATGCCGCCATGGCTTTATATCAACTTCAATACTTTAAAGAAGGTTAATTAACTAAAATATGTTAAACTAATGATTTGAAGCATTTCGATATCGATTGCTAAATGCGTATATACAAGAAAATCGACTTTATACCTAAATATAAGATTACGGAATTCTTCTAAATTCACTATCGTTATGCCGCCATGGCTTTATGTTAACTTCAGTGCGTTAAAGAAGGTTTATTGACTTAGGTATGTACACCCGTTATTTGAAGCATTTCGAAATCGATTGCTTAATGCATATATACAAGAAAATCGACTTTATACCTAAATATAAGATTACGGAATTCTTCCAAATGTACTGTCGTTATGCCGCGATGGCTTTATATTAACTTCAATATGTTAAAGAAGGTTAATTTACTTAAATATGTTAAATATTTGATTTGAGGCATTTCGATATCGATTGCTGATTGTGTACATATATACTAAAAAATCGAATTTATACCTAAATATAAGAATACGGAATTCTTCCAAATGCACTGCCGTTATGCCGCCATGGCTTCATGTTAATTTCAGTGCGTTAAAGAAGCTTTATTAAATTAAATATGTTAAACTAATGATTTGAAGCATTTCGATATCGATTGCTAAATGTGTATATACAAGAAAATCGATTTTATACCTAAATATAAGATAACGGAATTCTTCTGAATGCACTGCCGTTATGGTTTTATGTTAACTTCAGTTCGTTAAGGTAGGTTTACTAACTTAGATACAAGAAAATCGACTTTATACCTAAATATAAGATTACGGAATTCTTCCAAATGTACTGTCGTTATGCCGCCATGGCTTTATATCAACTTCAATATGTTAAAGAAGGTTAATTTACTTAAATATTTGATTTGAAACATTTCGATATCGAGCTAAATGTGTACATATATACAAAAAAAAACGAATTTATACCTAAATATAAGATTACGGAATTCTTCTACATGCACTGCCGTTATGCCGCCATGGCTTTATGTTAACTTCAGTGCGTTAAAGAAGCTTTACTAACTTAAATATGTTAAACTTATGATTTGAAGCATTTTGATATCGATTGTTAAATGCGTATATACAAGAAAATCGACTTTATACCTAAATATAAGATAACGGAATTCTTCTAAATGCACTGCCGTTATGGCGTTATGGCTTTATGTTAACTTCAGGTCGTTAGAGAAGGTTTTTTAACTTAAATATGTTAAACCATTATTTGAAGCATTTCGACAATGATTTCTTAATGCATATATACAACCAAATCGACTTTGTACCTAAATACAAGATTGTTATAAATGTACTGTCGTTATGCCGCCATGGCTTTATATCAACTTCAATACTTTAAAGAAGGTTAATTAACTTAAATATGTTAAACTAATGATTTGAAGCATTTCGATATCGAATGCTAAATGTGTACATATAAACAAAAAAATCGAATTTATACCTAAATGTAAGATTACGGAATTCTTCTACATGCACTGCCGTTATGCCGCCATGGCTTTATGTTAACTTCAGTGCGTTAAAGAAGCTTTACTAAATTAAATATGTTAAACTAATGATTTGAAGCATTTCGATATCGATTGCAAAATGTGTATATACAACAAAATCGACTTTATACCTAAATATAAGATTACGGAATTCTTCCAAATGTACTGGTGTTATGCCGCCATGGCTTTATATCACATTCAATACGTTAAAGAAGGTTAATTAACTTAAATATGTTAAACTAATGATTTGAAGCATTTCGATAACGATTGCTAAATGTGTACATATATACATACAAGAAAATCGACTTTATACCTAAATATAAGATTAGGGAATTCTTCCAAATGTACTGTTGTTATGCCGCCATGGCTTTATATCACATTCAATACGTTAAAGAAGGTTAATTAACTTACATATGTTAAACTAATGATTTGAAGCATTTCGATATCGATTGCTAAATGTGTATATACAACAAAATCGACTTTATACCTAAATATAAGATTACGGAATTCTTCTACATGCACTACCGTTATGCCGCCATGGCTTTATGTTAACTTCAGTGCGTTAAAGATTGTTAATTAGCTTAGATACGTTACACCAGCTATTTGAAACATTTCGAAATCGATTGCTTAATGCATATATACAAGAAAATCGACTTTATACCTAAATATAAGATTACGGAATTCTTCCAAATGTACTGTTGTTATGCCGCCATGGCTTTATATCACTTCAATACGTTAAAGAAGGTTAATTAACTTACATATGTTAAACTATGATTTGAAGCATTTCGATATCGATTGCTAAATGTGTATATACAACAAAATCGAATTTATACCTAAATATAAGATTACGGAATTCTTCTACGTGCACTACCGTTATGCCGCCATGGCTTTATGTTAACTTCAGTGCGTTAAAGATTGTTAATTAACTTAAATACGTTACACCAGCTATTTGAAGCATTTCGAAATCGATTGCTAAATGTGTATATACAAGAAAATCGACTTTATACCTAAATATAAGATTACGGAATTCTTCCAAATGTACTGTCGTTATGCCGCCATGGCTTAATATCAGCTTCAATATGTTGAAGAAGGTTAACTAACTTAAATATGTTAAATATTTAATTTGAAGCATTTCGATATCGATTGCTAAATGTGTACATATATACAAAAAAATCGAATTTATACCTAAATATAAGATTAGGAATTCTTCTACGGAATTCTTCTAAACGCACTGCCGTTATGCCGCCATGGCTTTATGTTAACTTCAGTGCGTTAAAGAAGCTTTATTAACTTAAATATGTTAAACTAATGATTTGAAGCATTTCGAAAGCGATTGCTAAATGTGTATATACAAGAAAATCGACTTTATACCTAAATATAGAACAACGGAATTCTTCTGAATACACTGCCGTTATGCCGTTATGGCTTTATGTTAACTTCAGTTCGATAAAGAAGGTTTATTAACTTGGATATGTTACACCAGTTATTTGAAGCATTTCGAAATCGATTGCTTAATGCATATATACAAGAAAATCGACTTTATACCTAAATATAAGATTACGGAATTCTTCCAAATGTACTGTCGTTATGCCGCCATGGCTTTATGTAAACTTCAGTAAGATAAAGAAGGTTTGTTAACTTAAATATGTTAAACTAATGATTTTAAACATTTCGATATCGATTGCTAAATGTGTGTGTACAACAAAATCGACTTTTTACGTAAATATAAGATTACGGAATTCTTCCAAATGCACTGCCGTTTTATCGTTATGACTTTATGTAAATTTCAGTAAGATAAAGAAAGTTAATTAACTTAAATGTGTTAAACTAATGATTTGAAGCATTTTGATACCGACTGCTGAATGTGTATATTCAAGAAAATCGACTTCTTACCTAAATATAAGATTACGGAATTCTTCCAAATGCACTGCCGTTATACCGCTATGGCTTTATGTAAACTTCAGTAAGATAAAGAAGGTTTGTTAACTTAAATATGTTAAACTAATGATTTTAAACATTTCGATATCGATTGCTAAATGTGTATATACAAGAAAATCGACTTTATACCTAAATATAGAACAACGAAATTCTTCTAAATGCACTGCCGTCATGCCGTTATCGCTTTATGTTAACTTCAGTTCGTTAGAGAAGGTTTTTTAACTTAAATATGTTAAGCCAGTTATTTGAAGCATTTCGACAACGATTTCTTATATGCATATATACAAGAAAATCGACTTTATACCTAAATATAAGATTACGGAATTCTTCCAAATGTACTGTCATTATGCCGTTATGGCTTTATGTTAACTTCAGTGCGTTAAAGAAGGTTAATTAACTTAAACATGTTAAACTAATGATTTGAAGCATTTCGATATCGATTGCTAAATGTGTATATACAACAAAATCGAATTTTTACCTAAATATAAGATTACGGAATTCTTCTAAATGCACTGTTGTTATGCCGCCATGGCTTTATGTTAACTTCAGTGCGTTAAAGAAGCTTTATTAACTTAAATATGTTAAACTAATGACTAGAAGCATTTCGATATCGATTGATAAATGTGTATATACAAGAAAATCGACTTTATACCTAAATATAAGATATCGGAATTCTTCTGAATGCACTGCCGTTATGCCGTTATGGCTTTATGTTAACTTCAGTTCGTTAAAGAAGGTTTATTAACTTAAATATGTTAAACTAATGATTTGAAGCATTTTGATATCGATTGCTAAATGCGTATATACAAGAAAATCGACTTTATACCCAAATATAAGGTAACGGAATTCTTCTAAATGCACTGCCGTTATGCCGTTATGGCTTTATGTTAACTTCAGTTCGATAGAGAAGGTTTTTTAACTTAAATATGTTAAACCAGTTATTTGAGGCATTTCGACAACAATTTCTTAATGCATATATACAAGAAAATCGACTTTATACCTAAATATAAGGTTACGGAATTCTTCCAAATGTACTGTCGTTATGGCGCCATGGCTTTATATCAACTTCAATATTTTAAAGAAGGTTAATTATTTTAAATATGTTAAACTTATGATTTGAAGCATTTCGATATCGATTGCCAAATGCATATATACAAGAAAATCGACTTTATTACTAAATATAAGATTACGGAATTCTTCCAAATGTACTGTTGTTATGCTGCCATGGCTTTATATCACTTTCAATACGTTAAAGAAGGTTAATTAACTTAAATATGTTAAACTAATGATTTGAAGCATTTCGATATCGCTTGCTAAATGCGTATGTACAAGAAAAACGACTTTCTACCTAAATATAAGATAACGGAATTCTTCTAAATGCACTGCCGCTATGCCGTTATGGCTTTATGTTAACTTCAGTGCATTAAAGATTGTTAATTAGCTTAGATACGTTACACCAGCTATTTGAAGCATTTCGAAATCGATTGCTTAATGCATATACACAAGAAAATCGACTTTATACCTTAATATAAGATTACGGAATTCTTCCAAATGTACTGTTGTTATGCCGCCATGGCTTTATATCACATTCAATACGTTAAAGAAGGTTAATTAACTTACATATGTTAAACTAATGATTTGAAGCATTTCGATATCGATTGCTAAATGTGTATATACAACAAAATCGACTTTATACTTAATATAAGATTACGGATTTCTTCCACATGCACTACCGTTATGCCGCCATGGCTTTATGTTAACTTCAGTGCGTTAAAGATTGTTAATTAGCTTAGATACGTTACACCAGCTATTTGAAGCATTTCGAAATCGATTGCTTAATGCATATATACAAGAAAATCGACTTTATACCTAAATATAAGATTACGGAATTCTTCCAAATGTACTGTCGTTATGCCGCCATGGCTTAATATCAGCTTCAATATGTTGAAGAAGGTTAACTAACTTAAATATGTTAAATATTTGATTTGAAGCATTTCGATATCGATTGCTAAATGTGTACATATATACAAAAAAATCGAATTTATACCTAAATATAAGATTAGGAATTCTTCTACGGAATTTTTCTAAACGCACTGCCGTTATGCCGCCGTGGCTTTATGTTAACTTCAGTGCGTTAAAGAAGCTTTATTAACTTAAATATGTTAAACTAATGATTTGAAGCATTTCGAAAGCGATTGCTAAATGTGTATATACAAGAAAATCGACTTTATACCTAAATATAGAACAACGGAATTCTTCTGAATACACTGCCGTTATGCCGTTATGGCTTTATGTTAACTTCAGTTCGATAAAGAAGGTTTATTAACTTGGATATGTTACACCAGTTATTTGAAGCATTTCGAAATCGATTGCTTAATGCATATATACAAGAAAATCGACTTTATACCTAAATATAAGATTACGGAATTCTTCCAAATGTACTGTCGTTATGCCGCCATGGCTTTATATTAACTTCAATACGTTAAAGAAGGTTAATTAACTTAAACATGTTAAACTAATGATTTGAAGCATTTCGATATCGATTGCTAAATGTGTGTGTACAACAAAATCGACTTTTTACGTAAATATAAGATTACGGAATTCTTCCAAATGCACTGCCGTTATATCGTTATGACTTTATGTAAATTTCAGTAAGATAAAGAAAGTTAATTAACTTAAATGTGTTAAACTAATGATTTGAAGCATTTTGATACCGACTGCTGAATGTGTATATTCAAGAAAATCGACTTCTTACCTAAATATAAGATTACGGAATTCTTCCAAATGCACTGCCGTTATACCGCTATGGCTTTATGTAAACTTCAGTAAGATAAAGAAGGTTTGTTAACTTAAATATGTTAAACTAATGATTTTAAACATTTCGATATCGATTTCTAAATGTGTATATACAAGAAAATCGACTTTATACCTAAATATAGAACAACGAAATTCTTCTAAATGCACTGCCGTCATGCCGTTATCGCTTTATGTTAACTTCAGTTCGTTAGAGAAGGTTTTTTAACTTAAATATGTTAAGCCAGTTATTTGAAGCATTTCGACAACGATTTCTTATATGCATATATACAAGAAAATCGACTTTATACCTAAATATAAGATTACGGAATTCTTCCAAATGTACTGTCATTATGCCGCCATGGCTTTATATTAACTTCAATACGTTAAAGAAGGTTAATTAACTTAAACATGTTAAACTAATGATTTGAAGCATTTCGATATCGATTGCTAAATGTGTATATACAACAAAATCGAATTTTTACCTAAATATAAGATTACGGAATTCTTCTAAATGCACTGTTGTTATGCCGCCATGGCTTTATGTTAACTTCAGTGTGTTAAAGAAGCTTTATTAACTTAAATATGTTAAACTAATGACTAGAAGCATTTCGATATCGATTGATAAATGTGTATATACAAGAAAATCGACTTTATACCTAAATATAAGATATCGGAATTCTTCTGAATGCACTGCCGTTATGCCGTTATGGCTTTATGTTAACTTCAGTTCGTTAAAGAAGGTTTATTAACTTAAATATGTTAAACTAATGATTTGAAGCATTTTGATATCGATTGCTAAATGCGTATATACAAGAAAATCGACTTTATACCCAAATATAAGGTAACGGAATTCTTCTAAATGCACTGCCGTTATGCCGTTATGGCTTTATGTTAACTTCAGTTCGATAGAGAAGGTTTTTTAACTTAAATATGTTAAACCAGTTATTTGAGGCATTTCGACAACAATTTCTTAATGCATATATACAAGAAAATCGACTTTATACCTAAATATAAGGTTACGGAATTCTTCCAAATGTACTGTCGTTATGGCGCCATGGCTTTATATCAACTTCAATATTTTAAAGAAGGTTAATTATTTTAAATATGTTAAACTTATGATTTGAAGCATTTCGATATCGATTGCCAAATGCATATATACAAGAAAATCGACTTTATTACTAAATATAAGATTACGGAATTCTTCCAAATGTACTGTTGTTATGCTGCCATGGCTTTATATCACTTTCAATACGTTAAAGAAGGTTAATTAACTTAAATATGTTAAACTAATGATTTGAAGCATTTCGATATCGATTGCTAAATGCGTATATACAAGAAAATCGACTTTCTACCTAAATATAAGATAACGGAATTCTTCTAAATGCACTGCCGCTATGCCGTTATGGCTTTATGTTAACTTCAGTTCGTTAGAGAAGGTTTTTTAACTTAAATATGTTAAACCAGTTATTTGAAGCATTTTGATATCGATTGCTAAATGCGTATATACAAGAAAATCGACTTTATACCTAAATATAAGGTAACGGAATTCTTCTAAATGCACTGCCGATATGCCGTTATGGCTTTATGTTAACTTCAGTTCGTTAAAGAAGGTTTTTTAACTTAAATATGTTAAACCAGTTATTTGAGGCATTTCGACAACAATTTCTTAATGCATATATACAAGAAAATCGACTTTATACCTAAATATAAGACTACGGAATTCTTCCAAATGTACTGTCGTTATGGCGCCATGGCTTTATATCAACTTCAATATTTTAAAGAAGGTTAATTATTTTAAATATGTTAAACTTATGATTTGAAGCATATCGATATCGATTGCCAAATGCATATCTACAAGAAAATCGACTTTATTACTAAATATAACATTACGGAATTCTTCCAAATGTACTGTTGTTATGCCGCCATGGCTTTATATCACTTTCAATACTTTAAAGAAGCTTTATTAACTTAAATATGTTAAACTAATGATTTGAAGCATTTCAAAATCGATTGCTAAAGGTGTATATACAAGAAAATCGACTTTATACCTAAATATAGAACAACGGAATTCTTCTACATGCACTGCCGTTATGCCGTTATGGCTTTATGTTAACTTCAGTTCGTTAAAGAAGGTTTATTAACTTAAATATGTTAAACTAATGATTTGAAGCATTTCGATATCGATTGCTAAATGAGTATATACAAGAAAATCGACTTTATACCTAAATATAAGATTACGTAATTCTTCTAAATGGACTGCCGTTATGCCGTTAAAGCTTTCGTAGATAGTAAGATAGAGGGGGTTAGTTAACTTAAATATGTTAAACTAATGATTTGAAGCATTTTGATATCCATTGCAAAATGCGTATATACAAGAAAATCGATTTTATGCCTAAATACAAGATTACAGATTTCTTCTAAATGCACTGCCGTTATGCCGTTAAGGCTTTTGTAGACTTCAGTAAGATAAAGATTGTTAATTAACTTAAATATGTTAAACTAATGATTTGAAGCATTTCGATATCGATTGCTAAATGCATATATACAAGAAAATCGAATTTATTACTAAATATAAGATTACGGAATTCTTCCAAATGTACTGTTGTTATGCCGCCATGGCTCTAAATCACTTTCAACACGTTAAAGAAGGTTAATTAACTTAAATATGGTAAACCAATGATTTGAAGCATTTCGATATCGATTGCTAAATGCGTATATACAAGAAAATCGACTTTATACCTAAATATAAGATTACGAAATTCTTCCAAATGTACTGTCGTTATGCCGCCATGGCTTTATAGCAACTTCAATATGTAAAAGAAGGTTAATTGACTTAAATATGTAAAATATTTGCTTTGAAGCATTTCGATATCGATTGCTAAATGTGTACATATATACAAAAAAATCGAATTTATACCTAAATATAAGAATACGGAGTTCTTCTAAATGCACTGCCGTTATGCCGCCATGGCTTTCATGTTAACTTCAGTGCGTTAAAGAAGCTTTATTAACTTAAATATGTTAAACTAATGATTTGAAGCATTTCGATATCGATTGCTAAATGTGTATATACAAGAAAATCGACTTCATACCTAAATATAAGATAACGGAATTCTTCCAAATGCACTGCCGTTATGGCGTTATGGCTTTATGTTAACTTCAGGTCGTTAGAGAAGATTTTTTAACTTAAATATGTTAAACCAGTTGTTTGAAGCATTTCGATAACGATTTCTTAATGCATAAATACAAGAAAATCGACTTTATTACTAAATATAAGATTACGGAATTCTTCCAAATGTACTGTTGTTATGCCGCCACGGCTTTATATCCACTTCAATACGTTAAAGAAGGTTAATTAACTTAAATATGTTAAACTAATGATTTGAAGCATTTCGATATCGATTGCTAAATGTGTACATATATACAAAAAAACCGAATTTATACCTAAACATAAGATTACGGAATTCTTCTACATGAACTTCCGTTTTGCCGCCATGGCTTTATGTTAACTTGAGTGCGTTAAAGAGCTTTACTAACTTAAATATGTTAAACTAATGATTTGAAGCATTTCGATATCGATTGCTAAATGAGTATGTACGAGCAAATCGACTTTATACCAAATTATAAGATTACGGAATTCTTCCAAATGTACTGTCGTAATGCCGCCATGGCTTTATATCAACTTCAATATGTTAAAGAAGGTTAATTAACTTATATATGTTAAATATTTGATTTGAAGCATTTCGATATCGATTGGTAAATGTGCACATATATACAAAAAAATCTAATTTATACCTAAATATAAGATTACGGAATTCTTTTACGGAATTCTTCTAAATGCACTGCCGTTATGCCGCCATGGCTTTATGTTAACTTCAGTGCGTTAAAGAAGCTTTATTAACTTAAATATGTTAAACTAATGACTTGAAGCATTTCGATATCGATTGATAAATGTGTATATACAAGAAAATCGACTTTATACCTAAATATAAGATAACGAAATTCTTCTGAATGCACTGCCGTTATGCCGTTATGGCTTTATGTTAACTTCAGTTCGTTAAAGAAGCTTTATTAACTTAAATATGTTAAACTAATGATTTAAAGCATTTTGATATCGATTGCTAAATGCGTATATACAAGAAAATCGACTTTATACTTAAATATAAGATAACGGAATTCTTCTAAATGCACTGCCGTTATGCCGTTATGGCTTTATGTTAACTTCAGTTCGTTAGAGAAAAGGTTTTTTTAACTTAAATATGTTAAACCAGTTATTTGAAGCATTTCGACAACGATTTCTTAATGCATATATACAAGAAAATCGACTTTATACCTAAATATAAGATTACGGAATTCTTCTAAATGTACTGTCGTTATGGCGCCATGGCTTTATATAAACTTCAATACTTTAAAGAAGGTTAATTATTTCAAATATGATAAACTAATGATTTGAAGCATTTCGATATCGATTGCTAAATGCATATATACAAGAAAATCGACTTTATTACTAAATATAAGATTACGGAATTCTTCCAAATGTACTGTTGTTATGCCGCCATGGCTTTATATCACTTTCAATACGTTAAAGAAGGTTAATTAACTTAAATATGTTAAACTTATGATTTGAAGCATTTCGATATCGATTGCTAAATGTGTATATACAAAATAATCGAATTTATACCTAAATGTAAGATTACGGAATTCTTCTACATGCACTGCCGTTATGCCGCCATGGCTTTATGTTAACTTCAGTGTGTTAAAGAAGGTTTACTAACTTAAATATGTTAAACTAATGATTTGAAGCATTTCGATAACGATTGCTAAATGAGTATATACAAGAAAATCGACTTTATACCTAAATATAAGATGACGTAATTCTTCTAAATGCACTGCCGTTATGCCGTTAAAGCTTTCGTAGATAGTAAGATAGAGAGGGTTAGTTAACTTAAATATGTTAAACTAATGATTTGAAGCATTTTGATATCCATTGCAAAATGCGTATATGCAAAAAAATCGACTTTATACCTAAATGTAAGATAACGGAATTCTTCTGAATGCACTGTCGTTATGCCGCCATGGCTTTACATTACGTTCAATACGTTAAAGAAGGTTAATTAACTTAAATATGTTAAACTAATGATTTGAGGCATTTCAATATCGATTGCAAAATGCGTATATACAACAAAATCGACATTATACCTAAATATAAGATTACGGAATTCTTCCAAATGTACTGTTGTTATGCCGCCATGGCTTTATATCACCTTCAATACGTTAAAGAAGGTTAATTAACTTAAATATGTTAAACTAATGATTTGAGGCATTTTGATATCGATTGCAAAATGCGTATATACAACAAAATCGACTTTATACCTAAATATAAGATTACGGAATTCTTCAAAATGCACTGTCCTTATGCCGCCATGGCTTTATTTCACCTTCAATACGTTAAAGAAGGTTAATTAACTTAAATATATTAAACTAATGATTTGAGGCATTTCAATATCGATTGCAAAATGCGTATATACAACAAAATCGACTTTATACCTAAATATAAGATTACGGAATTCTTCTAAATTCACTGCCGTTATGCCGCCATGGCTTTATGCCAACTTCAGTTCGTTAAAGAAGGCTAATTAACTTAAATATGTTAAACTAATGATTTTAAGCATTTCGATATCGATTGCTAAATGAGTATATACAAGAAAATCGACTTTATACCTAAATATAAGTTTACGGAATTCTTCCAAATATACTGTTGTTATGCCGCCATGGCTTTATATCACCTTCAATACGTTAAAGAAGGTTAATTAACTTTAATATGTTAAACTAATGATTTGAAGCATTTCGATATCGATTGCTAAATGCGTATATACAACAAAATCGACTTTATACCTAAATATAAGATTACGGAATTCTTCTAAACTCACTACCGTTATCCCGCCATGGCTTTTTCTTAACTTCAGTGCGTTAAAGAAGGTTTATTAACTTAGATATGTTACACCAGTTATTTGTAGCATTTCGACAACGATTTCTTAATGCATATATACAAGAAAATCGACTTTACACCTAAATATAAGATTACGGAATTCTTCCAAATATACTGTTGTTATGCCGCCATGGCTTTATATCACCTTCAATACGTTAAAGAAGGTTAATTAACTTAAGTATGTTAAACTAATGATTTGAAGCATTTCGACAACGATTTCTTAATGCATATATACAAGAAAATTGACTTTACACCTAAATATAAGATAACGGAATTCTTCTAAATGCACTGCCGTTATGCCGTTATGGCTTTATGTTAACTTCAGTTCGTTAGAGAAGGTTTTTTAACTTAAATATGTTAGACCAGTTATTTGAAGCATTTCGACAACGATTTCTTAATGCATATATACAAGAAAATCGACTTTACACCTAAATATAAGATTACGGAATTCTTCCACATATACTGTCGTTATGCCGCCATGGCTTTATATCACCTTCAATGCGTTAAAGAAGGTTAATTAACTTTAATATGTTAAACTAATGATTTGAAGCATTTCGAAATCGATTGCTTAATGCATATATACAAGAAAATCGACTTTATACCTAAATATAAGATTACGGAATTCTTCCAAATGTACTGTCGTTATGCCGCCATGGCTTAATATCAGCTTCAATATGTTGAAGAAGGTTAATTAACTTAAATATGTTAAATATTTGATTTGAAGCATTTCTATATCGATTGCTAAATGTGTACATATATACAAAAAAATCGAATTTATACCTAAATATAAGATTAGGAATTCTTCTACGGAATTCTTTTAAACGCACTGCCGTTATGCCGCCATGGCTTTATGTTAACTTCAGTGCGTTAAAGAAGCTTTATTATTTTAAATATGTTAAACTAATGATTTGAAGCATTTCGAAATCGATTGCTAAATGTGTAAATACAAGAAAATCGACTTTATACCTAAATATAGAACAACGGAATTCTTCTGAATACACTGCCGTTATGGCTTTATGTTAACTTCAGTTCGATAAAGAAGGTTTATTAACTTAGATATGTTACACCAGTTATTTGAAGCATTTCGAAATCGATTGCTTAATGCATATATACAAGAAAACCGACTTTATAACTAAATATAAGATTACGGAATTCTTCCAAATGTACTGTCGTTATGCCGCCATGGCTTTATTTTAACTTCAATACGTTAAAGAAGGTTAATTAACTTAAATATGTTAAACTAATGATTTGAAGCATTTCGATATCGATTGCTAAATGCGTATATACAAGAAAATCGACTTTATTACTAAATATAAGATTACGGAATTCTTCCAAATGTACTGTTGTTATGCTGCCATGGCTTTATATCACTTTCAATACGTTAAAGAAGGTTAATTAACTTAAATATGTTAAACTAATGATTTAAAGCATTTCGATATCGATTGCTAAATGCGTATATACAAGAAAATCGACTTTCTACCTAAATATAAGATAACGGAATTCTTCTAAATGCACTGCCGCTATGCCGTTATGGCTTTATGTTAACTTCAGTTCGTTAGAGAAGGTTTTTTAACTTAAATATGTTAAACCAGTTATTTGAAGCATTTTGATATCGATTGCTAAATGCGTATATACAAGAAAATCGACTTTATACCTAAATATAAGGTAACGGAATTCTTCTAAATGCACTGCCGATATGCCGTTATGGCTTTATGTTAACTTCAGTTCGTTAAAGAAGGTTTTTTAACTTAAATATGCTAAACCAGTTATTTGAGGCATTTCGACAACAATTTCTTAATGCATATATACAAGAAAATCGACTTTATACCTAAATATAAGACTACGGAATTCTTCCAAATGTACTGTCGTTATGGCGCCATGGCTTTATATCAACTTCAATATTTTAAAGAAGGTTAATTATTTTAAATATGTTAAACTTATGATTTGAAGCATATCGATATCGATTGCCAAATGCATATCTACAAGAAAATCGACTTTATTACTAAATATAACATTACGGAATTCTTCCAAATGTACTGTTGTTATGCCGCCATGGCTTTATATCACTTTCAATACGTTAAAGAAGCTTTATTAACTTAAATATGTTAAACTAATGATTTGAAGCATTTCAAAATCGATTGCTAAAGGTGTATATACAAGAAAATCGACTTTATACCTAAATATAGAACAACGGAATTCTTCTACATGCACTGCCGTTATGCCGTTATGGCTTTATGTTAACTTCAGTTCGTTAAAGAAGGTTTATTAACTTAAATATGTTAAACTAATGATTTGAAGCATTTCGATATCGATTGCTAAATGAGTATATACAAGAAAATCGACTTTATACCTAAATATAAGATTACGTAATTCTTCTAAATGGACTGCCGTTATGCCGTTAAAGCTTTCGTAGATAGTAAGATAGAGGGGGTTAGTTAACTTAAATATGTTAAACCAGTTGATTGAAGCATTTCGATAACGATTTCTTAATGCATATATACAAGAAAATCGACTTTATTACTAATTATAAGATTACGGAATTCTTCCAAATGTACTGTCGTAATGCCGCCATGGCTTTATATCAACTTCAATATGTTAAAGAAGGTTAATTAACTTATATATGTTAAATATTTGATTTGAAGCATTTCGATATCGATTGGTAAATGTGCACATATATACAAAAAAATCTAATTTATACCTAAATATAAGATTACGGAATTCTTTTACGGAATTCTTCTAAATGCACTGCCGTTATGCCGCCATGGCTTTATGTTAACTTCAGTGCAATAAAGAAGCTTTATTAACTTAAATATGTTAAACTAGTGACTTGAAGCATTTCGATATCGATTGATAAATGTGTATATACAAGAAAATCGACTTTATACCTAAATAGAAGATAACGGAATTCTTCTGAATGCACTGCCGTTATGCCGTTATGGCTTTATGTTAACTTCAGTTCGTTAAAGAAGCTTTATTAACTTAAATATGTTAAACTAATGATTTAAAGCATTTTGATATCGATTGCTAAATGCGTATATACAAGAAAATCGACTTTATACCTAAATATAAGATAACGGAATTCTTCTAAATGCACTGCCGTTATGCCGTTATGGCTTTATGTTAACTTAAGTTCGTTAGAGAAAAGGTTTTTTTAACTTAAATATGTTAAACCAGTTATTTGAAGCATTTCGACAACGATTTCTTAATGCATATATACAAGAAAATCGACTTTATACCTAAATATAAGATTACGGAATTCTTCTAAATGTACTGTCGTTATGGCGCCATGGCTTTATATCAACTTCAATACTTTAAAGAAGGTTAATTATTTCAAATATGATAAACTAATGATTTGAAGCATTTCGATATCGATTGCTAAATGCATATATACAAGAAAATCGACTTTATTACTAAATATAAGATTACGGAATTCTTCCAAATGTACTGTTGTTATGCCGCCATGGCTTTATATCACTTTCAATACGTTAAGGAAGGTTAATTAACTTAAATATGTTAAACTTATGATTTGAAGCATTTCGATATCGATTGCTAAATGCGTATATACAAGAAAATCGACTTTATACCTAAATATAAGAAAACGGAATTCTTCTAAATGCACTGCCGGTATGCCGTTTTGGCTTTTTG
This sequence comes from Bactrocera correcta, assembly GCA_027475135.1. Lineage (NCBI taxonomy): Eukaryota > Metazoa > Arthropoda > Insecta > Diptera > Tephritidae > Bactrocera > Bactrocera correcta. Next base: position 15,542,062 of record CM050324.1, read on the forward strand.
TTAACTTCAGTTCGTAAGAGAAGGTTTTTTAACTTAAATATGTTAAGCCAGTTATTTGAAGCATTTCGACAACGATTTCTTAATGCATATATACAAGAAAATCGACTTTATACCTAAATATAAAATTACGGAATTCTTCTAAATGTACTGTCGTTATGCCTTCAATACTTTAAAGAAGGTTGATTAACTAAAATATGTTAAACTAATGATTTGAAGCATTTCGATATCGATTGCTAAATGTTTATATACAAAATAATCGAATTTATACCTAAATGTAAGATTACGGAATTCTTCTACATGCACTGCCGTTATGCCGCCATGGCTTTATGTTAACTTCAGTGTGTTAAAGAAGGTTTACTAACTTAAATATGTTAAACTAATGATTTGAAGCATTTCGATATCGATTGCTAAATGAGTATATACAAGAAAATCGACTTTTTTCCTAAATATAAGATTACGTAATTCTTCTAAATGCACTGCCGTTATGCCGTTAAAGCTTTCGTAGATAGTAAGATAGAGAGGGTTAGTTAACTTAAATATGTTAAACTAATGACTTAAAGCATTTCGATATCGATTGCTAAATGTGTATATACAAGAAAATCGACTTTATACCTAAATATAAGATTACGGAATTCTTCTGAATGCCCTGTCGTTATGCCGCCATGGCTTTACATCACCTTCAATACGTTAAAGAAGGTTAATTAACTTAAATATGTTAAACTAATGATTTGAGGCATTTCAATATCGATTGCAAAATGCGTATATACAACAAAATCGACATTATACCTAAATATAAGATTACGGAATTCTTCCAAATGCACTGTCGTTATGCCGCCATGGCTTTATATCACCTTCAATACGTTAAAGAAGGTTAATTAACTTAAATATGTTAAACTAATGATTTGAGGCATTTTGATATCGATTGCAAAATGCGTATATACAACAAAATCGACTTTATACCTAAATATAAGATTACGGAATTCTTCCAAATGCACTGTCGTTATGCCGCCATGGCTTTATATCACCTTCAATACGTTAAAGAAGGTTAATTAACTTAAATATATTAAACTAATGATTTGAGGCATTTCAATATCGATTGCAAAATGCGTATATACAACAAAATCGACTTTATACCTAAATATAAGATTACGGAATTCTTCTAAATTCACTGCCGTTATACCGCCATGGCTTTATGCCAACTTCAGTTCGTCAAAGAAGGCTAATTAACTTAAATATGTTAAACTAATGATTTAAAGCATTTCGATATCGATTGCTAAATGAGTATATACAAGAAAATCGACTTTATACCTAAATATAAGATTAAGGAATTCTTCCAAATATACTGTTGTTATGCCGCCATGGCTTTATATCACCTTCAATACGTTAAAGAAGGTTAATTAACTTTAATATGTTAAACTAATGATTTGAAGCATTTCGATATCGATTGCTAAATGCGTATATACAACAAAATCGACTTTATATCTAAATATAAGATTACGGAATTCTTCTAAACTCACTACCGTTATCCCGCCATGGCTTTTTCTTAACTTCAGAGCGTTAAAGAAGGTTTATTAACTTAGATATGTTACACCAGTTATTTGAAGCATTTCGACAACGATTTCTTAATGCATATATACAAGAAAATCGACTTTACACCTAAATATAAGATTACGGAATTCTTCCAAATATACTGTTGTTATGCCGCCATGGCTTTATATCACCTTCAATACGTTAAAGAAGGTTAATTAACTTAAATATGGTAAACCAATGATTTGAAGCATTTCGATATCGATTGCTAAATGCGTATATACAAGAAAATCGACTTTATACCTAAATATAAGATTACGAAATTCTTCCAAATGTACTGTCGTTATGCCGCCATGGCTTTATAGCAACTTCAATATGTAAAAGAAGGTTAATTGACTTAAATATGTAAAATATTTGCTTTGAAGCATTTCGATATCGATTGCTAAATGTGTACATATATACAAAAAAATCGAATTTATACCTAAATATAAGAATACGGAGTTCTTCTAAATGCACTGCCGTTATGCCGCCATGGCTTTCATGTTAACTTCAGTGCGTTAAAGAAGCTTTATTAACTTAAATATGTTAAACTAATGATTTGAAGCATTTCGATATCGATTGCTAAATGTGTATATACAAGAAAATCGACTTCATACCTAAATATAAGATAACGGAATTCTTCCAAATGCACTGCCGTTATGGCGTTATGGCTTTATGTTAACTTCAGGTCGTTAGAGAAGATTTTTTAACTTAAATATGTTAAACCAGTTGTTTGAAGCATTTCGATAACGATTTCTTAATGCATAAATACAAGAAAATCGACTTTATTACTAAATATAAGATTACGGAATTCTTCCAAATGTACTGTTGTTATGCCGCCACGGCTTTATATCCACTTCAATACGTTAAAGAAGGTTAATTAACTTAAATATGTTAAACTAATGATTTGAAGCATTTCGATATCGATTGCTAAATGTGTACATATATACAAAAAAACCGAATTTATACCTAAACATAAGATTACGGAATTCTTCTACATGAACTTCCGTTTTGCCGCCATGGCTTTATGTTAACTTGAGTGCGTTAAAGAGCTTTACTAACTTAAATATGTTAAACTAATGATTTGAAGCATTTCGAGTATGTACGAGCAAATCGACTTTATACCAAATTATAAGATTACGGAATTCTTCCAAATGTACTGTCGTAATACCGCCATGGCTTTATATCAACTTCAATATGTTAAAGAAGGTTAATTAACTTATATATGTTAAATATTTGATTTGAAGCATTTCGATATCGATTGGTAAATGTGCACATATATACAAAAAAAATCTAATTTATACCTAAATATAAGATTACGGAATTCTTTTACGGAATTCTCCTAAATGCACTGCCGTTATGCCGCCATGGCTTTATGTTAACTTCAGTGCGTTAAAGAAGCTTTATTAACTTAAATATGTTAAACTAATGACTTGAAGCATTTCGATATCGATTGATAAATGTGTATATACAAGAAAATCGACTTTATACCTAAATATAGGATAACGAAATTCTTCTGAATGCCCTGCCGTTATGCCGTTATGGCTTTATGTTAACTTCAGTTCGTTAAAGAAGCTTTATTAACTTAAATATGTTAAACTAATGATTTAAAGCATTTTGATATCGATTGCTAAATGCGTATATACAAGAAAATCGACTTTATACCTAAATATAAGATAACGGAATTCTTCTAAATGCACTGCCGTTATGCCGTTATGGCTTTATGTTAACTTCAGTTCGTTAGAGAAAAGGTTTTTTTAACTTAAATATGTTAAACCAGTTATTTGAAGCATTTCGACAACGATTTCTTAATGCATATATACAAGAAAATCGACTTTATACCTAAATATAAGATTACGGAATTCTTCTAAATGTACTGTCGTTATGGCGCCATGGCTTTATATAAACTTCAATACTTTAAAGAAGGTTAATTATTTCAAATATGATAAACTAATGATTTGAAGCATTTCGATATCGATTGCTAAATGCATATATACAAGAAAATCGACTTTATTACTAAATATAAGATTACGGAATTCTTCCAAATGTACTGTTGTTATGCCGCCATGGCTTTATATCACTTTCAATACGTTAAAGAAGGTTAATTAACTTAAATATGTTAAACTTATGATTTGAAGCATTTCGATATCGATTGCTAAATGTGTATATACAAAATAATCGAATTTATACCTAAATGTAAGATTACGGAATTCTTCTACATGCACTGCCGTTATGCCGCCATGGCTTTATGTTAACTTCAGTGTGTTAAAGAAGGTTTACTAACTTAAATATGTTAAACTAATGATTTGAAGCATTTCGATATCGATTGCTAAATGAGTATATACAAGAAAATCGACTTTATACCTAAATATAAGATGACGTAATTCTTCTAAATGCACTGCCGTTATGCCGTTAAAGCTTTCGTAGATAGTAAGATAGAGAGGGTTAGTTAACTTAAATATGTTAAACTAATGATTTGAAGCATTTTGATATCCATTGCAAAATGCGTATATGCAAAAAAATCGACTTTATACCTAAATGTAAGATAACGGAATTCTTCTGAATGCACTGTCGTTATGCCGCCATGGCTTTACATTACGTTCAATACGTTAAAGAAGGTTAATTAACTTAAATATGTTAAACTAATGATTTGAGGCATTTCAATATCGATTGCAAAATGCGTATATACAACAAAATCGACATTATACCTAAATATAAGATTACGGAATTCTTCCAAATGTACTGTTGTTATGCCGCCATGGCTTTATATCACCTTCAATACGTTAAAGAAGGTTAATTAACTTAAATATGTTAAACTAATGATTTGAGGCATTTTGATATCGATTGCAAAATGCGTATATACAAAAATATCGACTTTATACATAAATATAAGATTACGGAATTCTTCAAAATGCACTGTCCTTATGCCGCCATGGCTTTATTTCACCTTCAATACGTTAAAGAAGGTTAATTAACTTAAATATATTAAACTAATGATTTGAGGCATTTCAATATCGATTGCAAAATGCGTATATACAACAAAATCGACTTTATACCTAAATATAAGATTACGGAATTCTTCTAAATTCACTGCCGTTATGCCGCCATGGCTTTATGCCAACTTCAGTTCGTTAAAGAAGGCTAATTAACTTAAATATGTTAAACTAATGATTTTAAGCATTTCGATATCGATTGCTAAATGAGTATATACAAGAAAATCGACTTTATACCTAAATATAAGTTTACGGAATTCTTCCAAATATACTGTTGTTATGCCGCCATGGCTTTATATCACCTTCAATACGTTAAAGAAGGTTAATTAACTTTAATATGTTAAACTAATGATTTGAAGCATTTCGATATCGATTGCTAAATGCGTATATACAACAAAATCGACTTTATACCTAAATATAAGATTACGGAATTCTTCTAAACTCACTACCGTTATCCCGCCATGGCTTTTTCTTAACTTCAGTGCGTTAAAGAAGGTTTATTAACTTAGATATGTTACACCAGTTATTTGAAGCATTTCGACAACGATTTCTTAATGCATATATACAAGAAAATCGACTTTACACCTAAATATAAGATTACGGAATTCTTCCAAATATACTGTTGTTATGCCGCCATGGCTTTATATCACCTTCAATACGTTAAAGAAGGTTAATTAACTTAAGTATGTTAAACTAATGATTTGAAGCATTTCGACAACGATTTCTTAATGCATATATACAAGAAAATTGACTTTACACCTAAATATAAGATAACGGAATTCTTCTAAATGCACTGCCGTTATGCCGTTATGGCTTTATGTTAACTTCAGTTCGTTAGAGAAGGTTTTTTAACTTAAATATGTTAGACCAGTTATTTGAAGCATTTCGACAACGATTTCTTAATGCATATATACAAGAAAATCGACTTTACACCTAAATATAAGATTACGGAATTCTTCCACATATACTGTCGTTATGCCGCCATGGCTTTATATCACCTTCAATGCGTTAAAGAAGGTTAATTAACTTTAATATGTTAAACTAATGATTTGAAGCATTTCGAAATCGATTGCTTAATGCATATATACAAGAAAATCGACTTTATACCTAAATATAAGATTACGGAATTCTTCCAAATGTACTGTCGTTATGCCGCCATGGCTTAATATCAGCTTCAATATGTTGAAGAAGGTTAATTAACTTAAATATGTTAAATATTTGATTTGAAGCATTTCTATATCGATTGCTAAATGTGTACATATATACAAAAAAATCGAATTTATAACTAAATATAAGATTAGGAATTCTTCTACGGAATTCTTTTAAACGCACTGCCGTTATGCCGCCATGGCTTTATGTTAACTTCAGTGCGTTAAAGAAGCTTTATTATTTTAAATATGTTAAACTAATGATTTGAAGCATTTCGAAATCGATTGCTAAATGTGTAAATACAAGAAAATCGACTTTATACCTAAATATAGAACAACGGAGTTCTTCTGAATACACTGCCGTTATGGCCTTATGTTAACTTCAGTTCGATAAAGAAGGTTTATTAACTTAGATATGTTACACCAGTTATTTGAAGCATTTCGAAATCGATTGCTTAATGCATATATACAAGAAAACCGACTTTATAACTAAATATAAGATTACGGAATTCTTCCAAATGTACTGTCGTTATGCCGCCATGGCTTTATTTTAACTTCAATACGTTAAAGAAGGTTAATTAACTTAAACATGTTAAACTAATGATTTGAAGCATTTCGATATCGATTGCTAAATGTGTGTGTACAACAAAATCGACTTTTTACGTAAATATAAGATTACGGAATTCTTCCAAATGCACTGCCGTTATATCGTTATGACTTTATGTAAATTTCAGTAAGATAAAGAAAGTTAATTAACTTAAATGTGTTAAACTAATGATTTGAAGCATTTTGATACCGACTGCTGAATGTGTATATACAAGAAAATCGACTTCTTACCTAAATATAAGATTACGTAATTCTTCCAAATGCACTGCCGTTATACCGCTATGGCTTTATGTAAACTTCAGTAAGATAAAGAAGGTTAATTGACATAAATATTTTTGACTAATGATTTGAAGCATTTTGATACCGATTGCTGAATGTGTATATACAAGAAAATCGACTTTTTACCTAAATATAAGATTACCGAATTCTTCTACATGCACTGCCGTTATGCCGCCATGATTTTATGTTAACTTAGTGCGTTAAAAAAGCTTAATTAACTTAAATATGTTAAACTAATGATTTGAAGCATTTCGATATCGATTGCTAAATGTGTCGTATACAACAAAATCGAATTTATAACTAAATATAAGATTACGGAATTCTTCCAAATGCACTGTCGTTATGCCGTTAAAGCTTTCGTAGATAGTAAGATGAAGAGGGTTAATTAACTTAAATATGTTAAACTAATGATTTGAAGCATTTCTATATCGATTGCTAAATGCGCATATACAACCAAATCGACTTTATACCTAAATATAAGATAACGGAATTCTTCTAAATGCACTACCGTTATGCCGCCATGGCTTTATGTTAACTTCTGTTCGTTAAAGAATGTTTATTAACTTAAATATATTAAACCAGTTATTTGAAGCATTTCGATATCGATTGATAAATGTGTATATACAAGAAAATCGACTTTATACCTAAATATAAGATATCGGAATTCTTCTGAATGCACTGCCGTTATGCCGTTGTGGCTTTATGTTAACTTCAGTTCGTTAAAGAAGGTTTATTAACTTAAATATGTTAAACTTATGATTTGAAGCATTTCGATATCGATTGTTAAATAGGTATATACAAGAAAATCGATTTTATACCTAAATATAAGATAACGGAATTCTTCTAAATGCACTGCCGTTATGCCGTTATGGCTTTATGTTAACTTCAGTTCGTTAGAGAAGTTTTTTAACTTAAATATGTTAAACCAGTTATTTGAAGCATTTCGATATCGATTGCTAATGCGTATATACAAGAAAATCGACTTTATACCTAAATATAAGATACGGAATTCTTCTAAATGCACTGCCGTTATGCCGTTATGGCTTTATGTTAACTTCAGTTCGTTAAAGAAGGTTTATTAACTTAAATATGTTAAACTATATTTGAAGCATTTCGATATCGATTGTCTAAATGCATATATACAAGAAAATCGACTTTATACCTAAATATAAGATTACGGAATTCTTCTAAATGTACTGTCGTTATGCGCCATGGCTTTATATCAACTTCAGTACTTAAAGAAGGTTAATTAACTTAAATATGTTAAACTAATGATTTGAAGCATTTCGATATCGATTGCTAAATGCGTATATACAAGAAAATCGACTTTATACTAATATAAGATAACGGAATTCTTCTAAATGCACTGCCGTTATGCCGTTATGGCTTTATGTTAACTTCAGTTCGTTAAAGAAGGTTTACTAACTTAAATATGTTAAACCAGTTATTTGAAGCATTTCGAATCGATTGCTTAATGCATATATACAAGAAAATCGACTTTATACCTAAATATAAGATTACGGAATTCTTCTAAATGTACTGTCGTTATCGCCATGGCTTTATATCAACTTCAGTACGTTAAAGAAGGTTAATTACTTAAATATGTTAAACTATTATTTGAAGCATTTCGATATCGATTGCTAAATGCATATATACAAGAAAACGACTTTATACCTAAATATAAGATTACGGAATTCTTCCAAATGTACTGTCGTTATGCCGCCATGGCTTTATATCAACTTCAATACGTTAAAGAAGGTTAACTAACTTAAATATGTTAAACTATTGATTTGAAGCATTTCGATATCGATTGCTAAATGTGTATATACAAAAAAAAATCGAATTTATACCTAAATATAAGATAACGGAATTCTTCTAATGCACTGCCGTTATGCCGTTATGGCTTTATGTTAACTTCAGTTCGTTAAAGAAGTTTACTAACTTAGATATGTTACACCAGTTATTTGACGCATTTCGAAATCGATTGCTTAATGCATATATACAAGAAAACCGACTTTATACCTAAATATAAGATTACGGAATTCTTCCAAATGTACTGTCGTTATGCCGCCATGGCTTTATATCAACTTCAATATGTTAAAGAAGGTTAATTTACTTAAATATGTTAAATATTTTATTTGAAGCATTTCGATATCGATTGCTAAATGCATATATACAAGTAAATCGACTTTACACCTAAATATAAGATAACCGAATTCTTCTGAATGCACTGCCGTTATGCCGTTATGGCTTTATGTTAACTTCTGTTCGTTAAAGAAGGTTTATTAACTTAAATATATTAAACCAGTTATTTGAAGCATTTTGATATCGTTTGCTAAATGCATATATACAAGAAAATCGACTTTATACCTAAACATAAGATTACGGAATTCTCCTAAATGCACTGCCGTTATGCCGTTTAGGCTTTGTGTAGACTTCAGTAAGCTAAAAAAAGTTTATCAACTTAAATTTGTTAAACTAATGATTTGAAGCATTTCGATATCGATTGCTTAATGCGTATATACAAGACAATCGACTTTATACTTAAATATAAGATTACGTAATTCTTCTAAATGCACTGCCGTTATGCCGTTAAGGCTTTTGTTGACTTCAGTATGATAAAGAGGGTTAATTAACTTAAACATGTTAAACTAATGATTTGAATCATTTCGATATCGATTGATAAAAACATATAGAAAAAAAATCGGCTTTATACCTAAACATAAGATTACGGAATTCTTCCAAATGTACTGTCGTTATGCTGTTATGGCTTTCTTTTGACTTCAGTGCGTTAAAGAAGCTTTATGAACTTAAATATGTTAAACTAATGATTTGAAGCATTTCGATATCGATTGCTAAATGTGTATATACAAGAAAATCGACTTTATACCTAAATGTAAGATTACGGATTTCTTCTAAATGCACTGCCGTTATGCTGTTATGGCTTTCTTTTGACTTCAGTGCGTTAAAGAAGCTTTATGAACTTAAATATGTTAAACTAATGATTTGAAGCATTTCGATATCGGTTTCTAACTGTGTATATACAAGAAAATCGACTTTATACCTAACTATGAGATTACGGAATTCTTCCAAATGTACTGTCGTTATGCCGCCATGGCTTTATATTAACTTCAATACGTTAAAGAAGGTTAATTAACTTAAACATGTTAAACTAATGATTTGAAGCATTTCGATATTTGATTGCTAAATCTGTGTATACAACCAAAACGAATTTTTACCTAAATATAAGATTACGGAATTCTTCCAAATGCACTGTCGTTATACCGCTATGGCTTTATGTAAACATCAGTAAGATAAAGAAGGTTTATCAACTAAAATATGTTAAACTAATGATTTGAAGCATTTCGATATCGATTGCTAAATATGTATATACAAGAAAATCGATTTTATACTTAGCATAAGATTACGAAATTCTTCTAAATGCAATGCCGTTATGCCGCCATGACTTTATGCCAACTTCAATTCGTTAAAGAAGGTCTATTAACTTAAATATGTTAAACTAATGATTTGAAGCATTCTGATATCGATTGCTAAATGCGTATACACAAGAAAATCGACTTTATACTTAAATATAAGATAACGGAATTCTTCTGAATACACTGCCGTTATGCCGTTATGGCTTTATGTTAACTTCAGTTCGTTAAAGAAGGTTTATTAAATTAGATATGTTACACCACAAGAAAATCGACTTTATACTTAACATAAGATTACGAAATTCTTCTAAATGCACTGCCGTTATGCCGCCTTGGCTTTATGCCAACTTCAGTTCGTTAAGGAAGGTTTATTAACTTAAATATGTAAAACCAGTTAATTAAAGCATTTCGAAATCGATTGCTTAAAGCATATATACAAGAAAATCGACTTTATACCTAAATATTAGATTACGGAATTCTTCCAAATGTGCTGTCATTATGCCGCCATGGCTTTATATCAACTTCAATATGTTAAAGAAGGTTAATTAACTTAAATATGTTAAATATTTTATTTGAAGCATTTCGATATCGATTGCTAAATGCATATATACAAGTAAATCGACTTTACACCTAAATATAAGATAACCGAATTCTTCTGAATGCACTGCCGTTATGCCGTTATGGCTTTATGTTAACTTCTGTTCGTTAAAGAAGGTTTATTAACTTAAATATATTAAACCAGTTATTTGAAGCATTTTGATATCGTTTGCTAAATGCATATATACAAGAAAATCGACTTTATACCTAAATATGAGATTACGGAATTCTTCCAAATGTACTGTTGTTATGCCGCCATGTCTTTATATCACCTTCAATACGTTAAAGAAGGTTAATTAACTTAAATATGTTAAACTAATGATTTGAAAATTTTCGATATCATTTGTAAATGTGTACATATATACAAAAAAATCGATTTTATACCTAATTATAAGATTACGGAATTCTTCCAAATGCACTGCCGTTATGCCGCCATGTCTTTATGTTAACTTCAGTGCGTTAAAGAAGCTTTACTAATTTAAATATGTTAAACTAATGATTTGAAGCATTTCGATATCGATCGCTAAATGAGTATATACAACAAAATCGACTTTATACCTAAATATAAGATTTCGTAATTCTTCTAAATGCACTGCCGTTATGCCGTTAAAGCTTTCGTAGATAGAATGATAAAGAGGGTTTATTAACTTAAATATGTTAAACGATTGATTTGAAGCATTTCGATATCGAGTGCTAAATGTGCATATACAAGAAAATCGACTTTATACCTAAATATAAGATAGAGGAATTCTTCTAAGTGCACTGCCGTTATTCCGTTATGGCTTTTGTATACCTCAGTTCGTTAAAGAAGCTTTATTAACTTAAATATGTTAAACTAATGATTTGAAGCATTTTGATATCCATTGCTAAATGTGTATATACAAAAAAATCGACTTTATACCTAAATATAAGATTACGGAATTCTTCTTAATGCACTGCCGTTATGCCGCCATGGATTTATGCCAATTTCAGTTCGTTAAAGAAAGTTTATTAGCTTAAATATGTTAAACTAATGATCTGAAGCATTTCGGTATCGATTGCTTAATGTGTATATACAAGAAAATCGACTTTACACCTAAATATAAGATTACGGAATTCTCCTAAATGCACTGCCGTTATGCCGTTTAGGCTTTGTGTAGACTTCAGTAAGCTCAAAAAAGTTTATCAACTTAAATTTGTTAAACTAATGATTTGAAGCATTTCGATATCGATTGCTTAATGCGTATATACAAGACAATCGACTTTATACTTAAATATAAGATTACGTAATTCTTCTAAATGCACTGCCGTTATGCCGTTAAGGCTTTTGTTGACTTCAGTATGATAAAGAGGGTTAATTAACTTAAACATGTTAAACTAATGATTTGAATCATTTCGATATCGATTGATAAAAACATATAGAAAAAAAATCGGCTTTATACCTAAACATAAGATTACGGAATTCTTCCAAATGTACTGTCGTTATGACGCTATGGCTTTAATATCACCTTCAATACGTTAAAGAAGGTTAATTAACTTAAATGTGTTAAACTAATGATTTGAAGCATTTCGATATTGATTGCTAAATGCGTATATACAACAAAATTGACTTTATACATAAATATAAGATTACGGAATTCTTCTACATGCACTGCCGTTATGCCAACATGGCTTTATATCACCTTCAATACGTTAAAGAAGGTTACTTAACTTAAATATGTTAAACTAATGACTTGAAGCATTTCGATATCGATCGCTTAATGTGCATGTACAACAAAATCGACTTTATACCTATATATAAGATTACGGAATTCTTCTAAATGCACTGTCGCTATGCCGCCATGGCTTTATATCACCTTCAATACGTTGAAGAAGGTTACTTAACTTAATTATGTTAAACTAATGATTTGAAGCATTTCGATATCGATTGCTAAATGTGCATGTACAACAAAATCGACTTTATACCTATATATAAGAATACGGAATTCTTCTAAATGCACTGTCGTTTTGCCGCCATGGCTTTATATCACCTTCAATACGTTGAAGAAGGTTACTTAACTTAAATATGTTAAACTAATGATTTGAGGCATTTCGATATCGATCGCTAAATGTGCATGTACAACAAAATCGACTTTATACCTATATATAATATTACGGAATTCTTCTAAGTGCACTGTCGTTTTGCCGCCATGGCTTTATATCACCTTCAATACCTTAAAGAAGGTTACTTAACTTAATTATGTTAAACTAATGATTTGAAGCATTTCGATATCGATTGCTAAATGTGCATGTACAACAAAATCGACTTTATACCTAAATATAAAACTACGTAGTTCTTCTTAATGCACTGTCGTTATGCCGTTAATGCTTTTGTAGTTTTCAGTAAAATAAAGAGGGTTAATTAACTGAAATATGTTAAACTAATGATTTGAAGCATTTCGATATCGATTGCTAAATGAGTATATACAAGAAAATCGAACTTATACCTACATATGAGATTACGTAGTTCTTCTAAATGCAATGCAGTTATGCCGTTAAGGCTTTTGTGAAGTTTAGTAAGATAAAGAGGGTTGATTAACTTAAATATGTTAAACTAATGATATGAAGCATTTCGATATCGATTGCTAAATGTGTATATCCAACAAAATCGACTTTATACCTATATATAAGATTACGGAATTCTTCTAAATGCACTGTCGTTATGCCGCCATGGCTTTATATCACCTTCAATACGTTGAAGAAGGTTACTTAACTTAAATATGTTAAACTAATGATTTGAAGAATTTTGATATCGATTGCTAAATGTGTACGTACAACAAAATCGACTTTATACCTAAATATAAGATTACAGAATTCTTCTACATGCACTGCCGTTATACCGCCATGTTAAACTAATTATTTGAAGCATTTCGATATCGATCGCTAAATGTGCATGTACAACAAAATCGACTTTATACCTAAATATAAATTTACAGAATTCTTCTACATGCACTGCCTTTATGCCGTCATGGCTTTATATCACCTTCAATACGTTAAAGAAGGTTAATTAACTTAAACATATTAAACTAATGATTTGAAGTATTTCGATATCGATTGCTAAATGTGTACGTACAACACAACGACTTTATACCTAAATATAAGAAATACGGAATCCTTCTACAAGCACTGGCGTTATGCCGACATGGCTTTATGTAAACTTCAGCTCGTAAAAGAAGCTTTATTAACTTAAATATGTTAAACTAAACATTTGAAGCATTTCGATATCGATAGCTAAATGTGTATATACAAGAAAATCGAATTTATGCTTAAGTATTAGATTACGGAATTCTTCTAAATACACTGCAGTTGTACCGTTAAGGCTTTGTGAAAACTTCAGCAAGATAAAGTAGGCTATTAACTAAAATATGTTAAACCAGTTGTTTGAAGCATTTCGATATTGATTGCTAAATGCGTATATACAGCAAAATTGACTTTATACATAAATATAAGATTACGGAATTCTTCTACATGTACTGCCGTTATGCCGCCATGGCTTTATATCACCTTCAATACGTTAAAGAAGGTTACTTAACTTAATTATGTTAAACTAATGATTTGACGCATTTCGATATCGATTGCTAAATGTGTATATACAAAAAATCGACTTTATACCTAAATATAAGATTAGGAATTCTTCTAATGCACTGTCGTTATTTCCGCCATGGCTTTATATCACCTTCAATACCTTAAAGAAGGTTACTTAACTTAATTATGTTAAACTAATGATTTGAAGCATTTCGATATCGATTGCTAAATGTGCATATACAACAAAATCGACTTTATACCTAAATATAAAACTTTCGAATTCTTCTAAATGCACTGTCGTTATGCCGTTAATGCTTTTGTAGTTTTCAGTAAAATAAAGAGGGTTAATTAACTTAAATATGTTAAACTAATGATTTGAAGCATTTCGATATCGATTGCTAAATGAGTATATACAAGAAAATCGAACTTATACCTAAATATAAGATTACGTAGTTCTTCTAAATGCAATGCAGTTATGCCGTTAAGGCTTTTGTGAACTTCAGTAAGATAAAGAGGGTTGATTAACTTAAATATGTTAAACTAATGATATTTAAGCATTTCGATATCGATTGCTAAATGTGTATATACCCAAAAAAATCGACTTTATACCTATATATAAGATTACGGAATTCTTCTAAATGCACTGTCGTTATGCCGCCATGGCTTTATATCACCTTCAATACGTTAGAAGAAGGTTACTTAACTTAAATATGTTAAACTAATGATTTGAAGAATTTTGATATCGATTGCTAAATGTGTACGTACAACAAAATCGACTTTATACCTAAATATAAGATTACAGAATTCTTCTACATGCACTGCCGTTATGCCGAAGGCTTTTGTAGCTTCAGTCGTAAAGAGGGTTAATTAACTTAAATATGTTAAACTAATTATTTGAAGCATTTCGATATCGATCGCTAAATGTGTCATGATATACAAGAAAATCGACTTTATACCTAAATATAAGATTGCGGAATTCTTCCAAATGTACTGTCGTTATGCCGCCATGGCTTTATGCGAACTTCAGTTCGATAAAGAAGGCTTATTAACTTAAATACTTTTAAACTAATGAAACTTCAGTAAGATAAAGAATGTTAGTTAACTTCAATATGTTAAACTAAAGATTTGAAGCATTTCGCTATCGATTGCTAAATGCGTATATACAACAAAATCGACTTTATACCTAAATATAAGATTACGGAATTCTTCCAAATGTACTGTCGCTATGCCGCCATGGCTTTATTCGCCTTCAATACGTTAAAGAAGATTAGTTAACTAAATATGTTAAACTAATGATTTGAAGCATTTCGATATCGATTGCTTAATGTGTATATACAACAAAATCGACTTCATACCTAAATATAAGATTACGGAATTCTTCTAAATAACTGCCGTTATGCCGCCATGGCTTTATGCGAACTTCAGTTCGTTAAAGAAGGTTTATTAACTTAAATATTTTAAACTAATGAAACTTCAGTAAGATAAAGAATGTTAGTTAACTTAAATATGTTAAACTAATGATTTGAAGCATTTCGATATCGATTGCTAAATGCGTATATACAACAAAATCGACTTTATACCTAAATATAAGATTACGAAATTCTTCCAAATGCACTGCCGTTAGGGTTTTTGAGACTTCAGTAAGATAAAGAGGGTTAATTAACTTAAATATGTTAAACTAATGATTTGAAGCATTTCGAAGTCGATTGCTAAATATGTTAATACAAGAAAATCGACTTTGTACCTAAATATAAGATTACGGAATTCTTCCAAATGCACTGCTGTTAAGGCTTTGGTCGACTTCAGTAAGATAAAGAGGGTTAATTAACGTAAATATGTTAAACTAATGATTTGAAGCATTTCTATATCGATTGCTAAATGTGTACGTACAACAAAATCGACTTTATTCCTACATATAAGTTTACGGAATTCTTCCAAAGGCACTGCCGTTATGCCGTTAGGGCTTTTGAGACTTCGGTATGATAAAGAGGGTTAATTAACTTAAATATGTTAAACTAATGATTTGAATCATTTCGATATCGATTGCTAAATGCATATATACAAGAAAATTGACTTTATACCTAAATATAAGATTACGGAATTCTTCCAAATGTACTGTCGCTATGCCGCCATGGCTTTATATCACCTTCAATACGTTAAAGAAGATTAATTAACCAAATATGTTAAACTAATGATTTGAAGCATTTCGATATCGATTGCTAAATGTGTATATACAAGAAAATCGAATTTATACCTAAATATAAGATTACCCGGGAAATTTTCCTAAATTCATTGCCGCTATACCGTTAAGGCTTTGTGTAGACTTCAGTAAGCTAATAAAAGTTAATAACTTAAATATGTTAAACTAATGATCTAAGGCATCTCGATATCGATTGCTTTATGCGTATTACAACAAAATCGATTTTATACCTAAATATAAGATAACGGAATTCTTCTACATGCACTGCCGTTATGCCGCCACGGCGTTATGTTAACTTCAGTGCGCTAAAAAAGCTTTATTAACTTAAATATGATAAGCTAATTATTTGAAGCATTTCGATATCGATTGCTAAATGCGTATATACAACAAAATCCACTTTATACCTAAATATAAGATTACGAAATTCTTCCAAATGCACTGCCATTATGCCGTTAAGGCTTTTGTAGACTTCAGTGAGATAAAGAGGGTTAATTAACTTAAATATGTTAAACTGATGATTTGAAGCATTTCGAAGTCGATTGCTAAATATGTTAATACAAGAAAATCGACTTTGTACCTAAATATAAGATTACGGAATTCTTCCAAATGCACTGCCGTTATGCCGTTAAGGCTTTGGTAGACTTTAGTAAGATAAAGAGGGTTAATTAACTTAAATGTGTTAAACTAATTATTTGAAGCATTTCGATATCGATTGCTAAATGCGTATATACAAGAAAATCGACTTTATACCTAAATATAAGTTTACGGAATTCTTCCAAATGCACTGCCGTTATGCCGTTAGGGCTTTTGTAGACTTCTGTAAGATAAAGAGGGTTAATTAACTTAAATATGTTAAACTAATGATTTGAAGCATTTCGATATCGATTGCTAAATGCATATATACAAGAAAATCGACTTTATACCTAAATATAAGATTACGGAATTCTTCTGCACGCACTGCCGTTATGCCGCCATGGCTTTATGTTAACTTCAGTGCGTTAAAAAAGCTTTATTAACTTAAATATGTTGAACCAGTTATTGTAAGTATCTCGACATCGATTGCTAAATGCATATATACAAAAAAATGAACTTTATACCTAAATATAAGATTACGGAATTCTTCCAAATGTACTGTTGTTATGCCGACATGGCTTTGTATTAACTTTAATACGTTAAGGAAGGTTAATTAACTTAAACATGTTAAACTAATGATTTGAAGCATTTCGATATCGATTGCTAAATGTGTATGTACAACAAAATCGACTTTGTACCTAAGTATAAGATTACGGAATTCTCCTAAATTCACTGCCGTTATACCGTTAAGGCTTTGTGTAGACTTCGGTAAGCTAAAAAAAAGTTTTTTAACTTAAATATGTTAAACTAATGATTTGAAGTATTTCGATATCGATTGCTAAATGTGTGTATACAAGAAAATCGATTTTATACCTAAATATAAGGTTACGGAATTCTTTTACATGCATTGCCGTTATGCCGCCATGGCTATATGTTAAGTTCTGTGCGTTAAAGAAGCTTTATTAACTTAAGTATGTTAAACTAATGATTTGAAGCATTTTGATATCGATTGCTAAGTGCGTATATACAACAAAATCGACTTTATACCTAAATATAAGATTACGGAATTCTTCTACATGCACTGCCGTTATACCGCCATGGCTTTATATCAGCTACAATACGTTAAAGAAGGTTAATTAACTTAAATATGTTAAACTAATGATTTGAAGCATTTCGAAGTCGATTGCTAAATGTGTATATACAAGAAAATCGACTTTATACCTAAATATAAGATTACGGAATTCTTCTAAATGCACTGCCGTTATGCCGTTAAGGCTTTTGTAGACTTCAGTAAGATAAAGAGGGTTAATTAACTTAAATATGTTAAACTAATGATTTGAATCATTTCGATATCGATTGCTAAATGCATATATACAAGAAAATTGACTTTATACCTAAATATAAGATTACGGAATTCTTCCAAATGTACTGTCGCTATGCCGCCATGGCTCTATATCACCTTCAATACGTTAAAGAAGGTTAATTAACTCAAATATGTTAAACTATTTATTTGAAGCATTTCAATATCGATTGCTAAATGCGTGTATATAAAAAAATCGACTTTATACCTAAATATAAGATTACGGAATTCTTCCAAATGTACTGTCGTTATGCTGCCATGGCTTTATATCAACTTCAATATGTTAAAGAAGGTTAATTAACTTAAATATGTTAAACTAATGATTTAAAGCATTTCGTTATTGATTGCTAAATGTGTATATACAAAAAATCGACTTTATACCTAAATATAAGATTACGGAATTCTTCTAAATGCACTGCCGTTATGCCGCCATGGCTTTATATCACCTTCAATACGTTAAAGAAGGTTAATTAACTTAAATATGTTGAACCAGTTATTCTAAGCATCTCGACATCGATTGCTAAATGCATATATACAAAAAAATCAACTTTATACTTAAATATAAGATTACGGAATTCTTCCAAATGTACTGTCGTTATGCCGACATGGCTTTGTATTAACTTTAATACGTTAAGGAAGGTTAATTAACTTAAACATGTTAAACTAATGATTTGAAGCATTTCGATATCGATTGCTAAATTTGTATATACAACAAAATCGACTTCTTACCTAAATATAAGATTACGTAATTCTTCTAAATGGAGTTATGTTAACTTCTGTTCGTTAAAGAAGGTTTGTTAACTTAAATATGTTACACCAGTTATTTGAAGCATTTCGATATCGATTGCTAAATGCATATATACAAAAAAAATCGACTTTATACCTAAATACAAGATTACGGAATTCTTCCAAATGTACTATCGTTATGCCGCCATGGCTTTATATCACCTTCAATAAGTTAAAGAAAGTTTATTTACTTAAATATGTTAAACTAATGATTTGAAGCATTTCGATATCGATTGCTAAATGTGCATGTACAATAAAATCAACTTTTTACCTAAATATAAGATTACGAAATTCTTCCAAATGCACTGCCGTTATATCGTTATGGCGTTATGTAAACTTCAGTAAGATAAAGAAAGTTCATTAACTTAAATATTTTAGACTAATGTATTGAAGCATTTTGATACCGATTGCTGAATGTGTATATACAAGAAAATCGACTTTATACCTAAATATAAAGTAACGGAATTCTTTTAAATGCACTGCCATAATGCCGTTAAGGCTTGTGTAGACTTCAGTATGATAAAGAGGGCTAATTAACTTAAATATGTTAAACTAATGATTTGAAGCATTTCGATATCGATTGCTAAATGTGTATATACAAGAAAATCGACTTTATACCTAAATATAAGATTACGGAATTCTTCTAAATGCAATACCGTTATGGCTTTATGTTATATTGTTTATCTTATACCTAAATATAAGATAACGGAATTCCTCCAAATGAACTGTCGTTATGCCGTCATGGCTTTATATCACCTTCAATACGTTTAAGAAGGTTAATTAACTTAAATATATTAAACTAATTATTTAAAGCATTTCCATATCGATTGCTAAATGCGTATATACAACAAAATCGACTTTATACTTAAATATAAGATAACGGAATTGTTCTACATGCACTGCCGTTATGCCGCCATGGCTTTATATCACATTCAATACGCTAAAGAAGGTTAATTAACTTTAATATGTTAAGCTAATGATTTGGAGCATTTCGATATCGATTGCTAAATGTGTATATACAAGAAAATCGACTTTATACCTAAATATAAGATAACGGAGTTCCTCTAAATGCACTGCCGATATGCCGTTATGGCTTTATGTTAACTTCTGTTCGTTAAAGAAGGTTTATTAACTTAAATATGTTAAACCACTTATTTGAAGCAATTCGAAATCGATTGCTTAATGCATATATAAAAGAAAATCGACTTTATACCTTAATATAAAATTACGGAATTCTTCAAAATGTACTGTCGTTATGCCGCCATGGCTTTGTATTAACTTTAATACGTTAAGGAAGGTTAATTAACTTAAACATTTTAAACTAATGATTTGAAGCATTTCGATAACGATTGCTAAATGTGTATATACAACAAAATCGACTTCTTACCTAAATATAAGGTTACGTAATTCTTCTAAATGGCTTTATGTTAACTTCAGTTCGTTAAAGAAGGTTTATTAACTTAAATATTTTAAACTAATGAAACTTCAGTAAGATAAAGAATGTTAGTTAACTTAAATATGTTAAACTAATGATTTGAAGCATTTCGTTATCGATTGCTAAATGCATATATACAAGAAAATCGACTTTATACCTAAATATAAGATTACGGAATTCTTCTGCATGCACCGCCGTTATGCCGCCGTGGCTTTATGTTAACTTCAGTGCGTTAAAAAAGCTTTATTAACTTAAATATGTTGAACCAGTTATTGTAAGCATCTCGACATCGATTGCTAAATGCATATATACAAAAAAATCAACTTTATACCTAAATATAAGATTACGGAATTCTTCCAAATGTACTGTCGTTATGCCGCCATGGCTCTATATCTCCTTCAATACGTTAAAGAAGGTTAATTAACTCAAATATGTTAAACTATTTATTTGAAGCATTTCAATATCGATTGCTAAATGCGTGTATATAACAAAATCGACTTTATACCTAAATATAAGATTACGGAATTCTTCCAAATGTACTGTCGTTATGCTGCCATGGCTTTATATCAACTTCAATATGTTAAAGAAGGTTAATTAACTTAAATATGTTAAACTAATGATTTAAAGCATTTCGTTATTGATTGCTAAATGTGTATATACAAAAAATCGACTTTATACCTAAATATAAGATTACGGAATTCTTCTAAATGCACTGCCGTTATGCCGCCATGGCTTTATATCACCTTCAATACGTTAAAGAAGGTTAATTAACTTAAATATGTTGAACCAGTTATTCTAAGCATCTCGACATCGATTGCTAAATGCATATATACAAAAAAATCAACTTAAACCTAAATATAAGATTACGGAATTCTTCCAAATGTACTGTCGTTATGCCGACATGGCTTTGTATTAACTTTAATACGTTAAGGAAGGTTAATTAACTTAAACATGTTAAACTAATGATTTGAAGCATTTCGATATCGATTGCTAAATTTGTATATACAACAAAATCGACTTCTTACCTAAATATAAGATTACGTAATTCTTCTAAATGGCTTTATGTTAACTTCTGTTCGTTAAAGAAGGTTTGTTAACTTAAATATGTTACACCAGTTATTTGAAGCATTTCGATATCGATTGCTAAATGCATATATACAAAAAAATCGACTTTATACCTAAATACAAGATTACGGAATTCTTCCAAATGTACTGTCGTTATGCCGCCATGGCTTTATGTCACCTTCAATAAGTTAAAGAAGGTTAATTAACATAAATATGTTAAACTAATTATTTGAAGCATTTCGATATCGATTGTTAAATGCGTATATACAACAAAATCGACTTTATACCTAAATACAAAATTACGGAATTCTTCTACATGCACTGCCGTTATGCCGCCATGGCTTTATATCACCTTCAATAAGTTAAAGAAAGTTTATTTACTTAAAAATGTTAAACTAATGATTTGAAGCATTTCGATATCGATTGCTAAATGTGCATGTACAATAAAATCAACTTTTTACCTAAATATAAGATTACGAAATTCTTCCAAATGCACTGCCGTTATATCGTTATGGCTTTATGTAAACTTCAGTAAGATAAAGAAAGTTCATTAACTTAAATATTTTAGACTAATGTATTGAAGCATTTTGATACCGATTGCTGAATGTGTATATATGTGTATATACAAGAAAATCGACTTTATACCTAAATATAAAGTAACGGAATTCTTTTAAATGCACTGCCATTATGCCGTTAAGGCTTGTGTAGACTTCAGTATGATAAAGAGGGCTAATTAACTTAAATATGTTAAACTAATGATTTGAAGCATTTCGATATCGATTGCTAAATGTGTATATACAAGAAAATCGACTTTATACCTAAATATAAGATTACGGAATTCTTCTAAATGCAATACCGTTATGGCTTCATGTTATATTGTTTATCTTATACCTAAATATAAGATAACGGAATTCTTCCAAATGAACTGTCGTTATGCCGTCATGGCTTTATATCACCTTCATTACGTTAAAGAAGGTTAATTAACTTAAATATGTTAAACTAATTATTTAAAGCATTTCCATATCGATTGCTAAATGCGTATATACAACAAAATCGACTTTATACCTAAATATAAGATAACGGAGTTCCTCTAAATGCACTGCCGTTATGCCGTTATGGCTTTATGTTATGTTCGTTAAAGAAGGTTTATTAACTTAAATATGTTAAACCACTTATTTGAAGCAATTCGAAATCGATTGCTTAATGCATATATAAAAGAAAATCGACTTTATACCTTAATATAAGATTACGGAATTCTTCCAAATGTACTGTCGTTATGCCGCCATGGCTTTGTATTAACTTTAATACGTTAAGGAAGGTTAATTAACTTAAACATTTTAAACTAATGATTTGAAGCATTTCGATAACGATTGCTAAATGTGTATATACAACAAAATCGACTTCTTACCTAAACATAAGGTTACGTAATTCTTTTTAATGGCTTTATGTTAACTTCAGTTCGTTAAAGAAGGTTTATTAACTTAAATATTTTAAACTAATGAAACTTCAGTAAGATAAAGAATGTTAGTTAACTTAAATATGTTAAACTAATGATTTGAAGCATTTCGATATCGATTGCTAAATGTGTATATACAAGAAAATCGACTTTATACCTAAATATAAGATTACGGAATTCTCCTAAATTCATTGCCGTTATACCGTTAAGGCTTTGTGTAGACTTCAGTAAGCTAATAAAAGTTAATAACTTAAATATGTTAAACTAATGATCTAAGGCATTTCGATATCGATTGCTAAGTGCGTATTACAACAAAATCGACTTTATACCTAAATATAAGATTACGGAATTCTTCTACATGCACTGCCGTTATGCCGCCACGGCCTTATGTTAACTTCAGTGTGTTAAAAAAGCTTTATTAACTTAAATATGATAAGCTAATGATTTAGAAGCATTTCGATATCGATTGCTAAATGCGTATATACAACAAAATCGACTTTATACCTAAATATAAGATTACGAAATTCTTCCAAATGCACTGCCATTATGCCGTTAAGGCTTTTGTAGACTTCAGTAAGATAAAGAGGGTTAATTAACTTAAATATGTTAAACTGATGATTTGAAGCATTTCGAAGTCGATTGCTAAATATGTTAATACAAGAAAATCGACTTTTTACCTAAATATAAGATTACGGAATTCTTCCAAATGCACTGCCGTTATGCCGTTAAGGCTTTGGTAGACTTCAGTAAGCATTTCGATATCGATTGCTAAATGCGTATATACAAGAAAATCGACTTTATACCTAAATATAAGTTTACGGAATTCTTCCAAATGCACTGCCGTTATGCTGTTAGGGCTTTTGTAGACTTCTGTAAGATAAAGAGGGTTAATTAACTTAAATATGTTAAACTAATGATTTGAAGCATTTCGATATCGATTGCTAAATGCATATATACAAGAAAATCGACTTTATACCTAAATATAAGATTACGGAATTCTTCTGCATGCACTGCCGTTATGCCGCCGTGGCTTTATGTTAACTTCAGTGCGTTAAAAAAGCTTTATTAACTTAAATATGTTGAACCAGTTATTGTAAGCATCTCGACATCGATTGCTAAATGCATATATACAAAAAAATCAACTTTATACCTAAATATAAGATTACGGAATTCTTCCAAATGTACTGTCGTTATGCCGCCATGGCTCTATATCTCCTTCAATACGTTAAAGAAGGTTAATTAACTCAAATATGTTAAACTATTTATTTGAAGCATTTCAATATCGATTGCTAAATGCGTGTATATAACAAAATCGACTTTATACCTAAATATAAGATTACGGAATTCTTCCAAATGTACTGTCGTTATGCTGCCATGGCTTTATATCAACTTCAATATGTTAAAGAAGGTTAATTAACTTAAATATGTTAAACTAATGATTTAAAGCATTTCGTTATTGATTGCTAAATGTGTATATACAAAAAATCGACTTTATACCTAAATATAAGATTACGGAATTCTTCTAAATGCGCTGCCGTTATGCCGCCATGGCTTTATATCACCTTCAATACGTTAAAGAAGGTTAATTAACTTAAATATGTTGAACCAGTTATTCTAAGCATCTCGACATCGATTGCTAAATGCATATATACAAAAAAATCAACTTAAACCTAAATATAAGATTACGGAATTCTTCCAAATGTACTGTCGTTATGCCGACATGGCTTTGTATTAACTTTAATACGTTAAGGAAGGTTAATTAACTTAAACATGTTAAACTAATGATTTGAAGCATTTCGATATCGATTGCTAAATTTGTATATACAACAAAATCGACTTCTTACCTAAATATAAGATTACGTAATTCTTCTAAATGGCTTTATGTTAACTTCTGTTCGTTAAAGAAGGTTTGTTAACTTAAATATGTTACACCAGTTATTTGAAGCATTTCGATATCGATTTCTAAATGCATATATACAAAAAAATCGACTTTATACCTAAATACAAGATTACGGAATTCTTCCAAATGTACTGTCGTTATGCCGCCATGGCTTTATGTCACCTTCAATAAGTTAAAGAAGGTTAATTAACATAAATATGTTAAACTAATTATTTGAAGCATTTCGATATCGATTGTTAAATGCGTATATACAACAAAATCGACTTTATACCTAAATACAAAATTACGGAATTCTTCTACATGCACTGCCGTTATGCCGCCATGGCTTTATATCACCTTCAATAAGTTAAAGAAAGTTTATTTACTTAAAAATGTTAAACTAATGATTTGAAGCATTTCGATATCGATTGCTAAATGTGCATGTACAATAAAATCAACTTTTTACCTAAATATAAGATTACGAAATTCTTCCAAATGCACTGCCGTTATATCGTTATGGCTTTATGTAAACTTCAGTAAGATAAAGAAAGTTCATTAACTTAAATATTTTAGACTAATGTATTGAAGCATTTTGATACCGATTGCTGAATGTGTATATATGTGTATATACAAGAAAATCGACTTTATACCTAAATATAAAGTAACGGAATTCTTTTAAATGCACTGCCATTATGCCGTTAAGGCTTGTGTAGACTTCAGTATGATAAAGAGGGCTAATTAACTTAAATATGTTAAACTAATGATTTGAAGCATTTCGATATCGATTGCTAAATGTGTATATACAAGAAAATCGACTTTATACCTAAATATAAGATTACGGAATTCTTCTAAATGCAATACCGTTATGGCTTCATGTTATATTGTTTATCTTATACCTAAATATAAGATAACGGAATTCTTCCAAATGAACTGTCGTTATGCCGTCATGGCTTTATATCACCTTCATTACGTTAAAGAAGGTTAATTAACTTAAATATGTTAAACTAATTATTTAAAGCATTTCCATATCGATTGCTAAATGCGTATATACAACAAAATCGACTTTATACCTAAATATAAGATAACGGAGTTCCTCTAAATGCACTGCCGTTATGCCGTTATGGCTTTATGTTATGTTCGTTAAAGAAGGTTTATTAACTTAAATATGTTAAACCACTTATTTGAAGCAATTCGAAATCGATTGCTTAATGCATATATAAAAGAAAATCGACTTTATACCTTAATATAAGATTACGGAATTCTTCCAAATGTACTGTCGTTATGCCGCCATGGCTTTGTATTAACTTTAATACGTTAAGGAAGGTTAATTAACTTAAACATTTTAAACTAATGATTTGAAGCATTTCGATAACGATTGCTAAATGTGTATATACAACAAAATCGACTTCTTACCTAAACATAAGGTTACGTAATTCTTTTTAATGGCTTTATGTTAACTTCAGTTCGTTAAAGAAGGTTTATTAACTTAAATATTTTAAACTAATGAAACTTCAGTAAGATAAAGAATGTTAGTTAACTTAAATATGTTAAACTAATGATTTGAAGCATTTCGATATCGATTGCTAAATGTGTATATACAAGAAAATCGACTTTATACCTAAATATAAGATTACGGAATTCTCCTAAATTCATTGCCGTTATACCGTTAAGGCTTTGTGTAGACTTCAGTAAGCTAATAAAAGTTAATAACTTAAATATGTTAAACTAATGATCTAAGGCATTTCGATATCGATTGCTAAGTGCGTATTACAACAAAATCGACTTTATACCTAAATATAAGATTACGGAATTCTTCTACATGCACTGCCGTTATGCCGCCACGGCCTTATGTTAACTTCAGTGTGTTAAAAAAGCTTTATTAACTTAAATATGATAAGCTAATGATTTGAAGCATTTCGATATCGATTGCTAAATGCGTATATACAACAAAATCGACTTTATACCTAAATATAAGATTACGAAATTCTTCCAAATGCACTGCCATTATGCCGTTAAGGCTTTTGTAGACTTCAGTAAGATAAAGAGGGTTAATTAACTTAAATATGTTAAACTGATGATTTGAAGCATTTCGAAGTCGATTGCTAAATATGTTAATACAAGAAAATCGACTTTTTACCTAAATATAAGATTACGGAATTCTTCCAAATGCACTGCCGTTATGCCGTTAAGGCTTTGGTAGACTTCAGTAAG
The DNA here is from genome assembly GCA_027475135.1 of Bactrocera correcta. Classification (NCBI taxonomy): domain Eukaryota; kingdom Metazoa; phylum Arthropoda; class Insecta; order Diptera; family Tephritidae; genus Bactrocera; species Bactrocera correcta. The sequence continues at coordinate 15,569,193 of CM050324.1, forward strand.
CATTTCGATATCGATTGCTAAATGCGTATATACAAGAAAATCGACTTTATACCTAAATATAAGTTTACGGAATTCTTCCAAATGCACTGCCGTTATGCTGTTAGGGCTTTTGTAGACTTCTGTAAGATAAAGAGGGTTAATTAACTTAAATATGTTAAACTAATGATTTGAAGCATTTCGATATCGATTGCTAAATGCATATATACAAGAAAATCGACTTTATACCTAAATATAAGATTACGGAATTCTTCTGCATGCACTGCCGTTATGCCGCCGTGGCTTTATGTTAACTTCAGTGCGTTAAAAAAGCTTTATTAACTTAAATATGTTGAACCAGTTATTGTAAGCATCTCGACATCGATTGCTAAATGCATATATACAAAAAAATCAACTTTATACCTAAATATAAGATTACGGAATTCTTCCAAATGTACAGTCGTTATGCCGACATGGCTTCGTATTAACTTTAATACGATAAGGAAGGTTAATTAACTTAAACATGTTAAACTAATGATTTGAAGCATTTCGATATCGATTGCTAAATGTGTATATACAAGAAAATCGACTTTATACCTAAATAAAAGATTACAGAATTCCTCTACATGCACTGCCGTTATACCGCCATGGCTTTATATCAGCTTCAATACGTTAAAGAAGGTTAATTAACTTAAATATGTTAAACTAATGATTTGAAGCATTTCGATATCGATTGCTAAATGTGTATATACAAGAAAATCGACTTTATACCTAAATATAAGATTACGGAATTCTTCTAAATGCACTGCCGTTATGCCGCCATGGCTTTATATCACCTTCAATACGTTAAAGAAGGTTAATTAACTAAATATGTTAAACTAATTATTTGAAGCATTTCAATATCGATTGCTAAATGCGGTATATAAAAAATCGACTTTATACCTAAATATAAGATTACGGAATTCTTCCAAATGTACTGTCGTTATGCCGCCATGGCTTTATATCAACTTCAATAGTTAAAGAAGGTTAATTAACTTAAATATGTTAAACTAATGATTTAAAGCATTTCGTATGATTGCTAAATGTGTATATACAAAAAATCGACTTTATACCTAAATATAAGATTACGGAATTCTTCTAAATGCACTGCCGTTATGCCGCCATGGCTTTATATCACCTTCATTACGTTAAAGAAGGTTAATTAACTTAAATATGTTAAACTAATTATTTAAAGCATTTCCATATCGATTGCTAAATGCATAAATACAAAAAATCAACTTTATACCTAAATATAAGATTACGGAATTCTTCCAAATGTATTGTCGTTATGCCGACATGGCTTTGTATTAACTTTAATACGTTAAGGAAGGTTAATTAACTTAAACATGTTAAACTAATGATTTGAAGCATTTCGATATCGATTGCTAAATCTGTATATACAACAAAATCGACTTCTTACCTAAATATAAGATTACGTAATTCTTCTAAATGGCTTTATGATAACTTCAGTGCGTTAAAAAAACTTTATTAACTTAAATATGTTAAACTAATGATTTGAAACATTTCGGTATCGATTGCTAAATGCATATATACAAAAAAATCGACTTTATACCTAAATACAAGATTACGGAATTCTTCCAAATGTACTGTCGTTATGCCGCCATGGCTTTATGTCACCTTCAATAAGTTAAAGAAGGTTAATTAACTTTAATATGTTAAACTAATGATTTGGAGCATTTCGATATCGATTGCTAAATGTGTATATACAAGAAAATCGACTTTATACCTAAATATAAGATAACGGAGTTCCTCTAAATGCACTGCCGTTATGCCGTTATGGCTTTATGTTAACTTCTGTTCGTTAAAGAAGGTTTATTAATTTAAATATGTTAAACCACTTATTTGAAGCAATTCGAAATCGATTGCTTAATGCATATATAAAAGAAAATCGACTTTATACCTTAATATAAGATTACGGAGTTCTTCCAAATGTACTGTCGTTATGCCGCCATGGCTTTGTATTAACTTTAATACGTTAAGGAAGGTTAATTAACTTAAACATTTTAAACTAATGATTTGAAGCATTTCGATAACGATTGCTAAATGTGTATATACAACAAAATCGACTTCTTACCTAAATATAAGGTTACGTAATTCTTCTAAATGGCTTTATGTTAACTTCAGTTCGTTAAAGAAGGTTTATTAACTTAAATATGTTAAACTTATGATTTGAAGCATTTCGATATCGATTGCTAAATGCATGTATACAAAAAAATCGACTTTATACCTAAATAAAAGATTACGGAATTCTTCCAAATGTACTGTCGTTATGCCGCCATGGCTTTATATCACCTTCAATAAGTTAAAGAAGGTTAATAAACATAAATATGTTAAACTAATTATTTGAAGCATTTCGATATCGATTGCTAAATGCGTATATACAACAAAATCGACTTTATACCTAAATATAAGATTACGGAATTCTTCTACATGCACTGCCGTTATGTCGCCATGGCTTTATATCACCTTCAATAAGTTAAAGAAAGTTTATTAACTTAAATATGTTAAACTAATGATTTGAAGCATTTCGATATCGATTGCTAAGTGTGTATATACAACATAATCGACTTTATACCTAAATATAAGATTACGGAATTCTTCTAAATGCAATGCCGTTATGGCTTTATGTTAACTTCTGTTCGTTAAAGAAGGTTTATTAACTTAAATATGTTAAACCAGTCATTTGAAGCATTGCGATATCGATTGCTAAATGCATGTATAAAAAAAATCGACTTTATACCTCAATATAAGATTACGGAATTCTTCCAAATGTACTGTCTTTATGCCGTGATGGCATTATGTTAAGTTCTGTGCGTTAAAGAAGCTTTATTAACTTAAATATGTTAAACTAATGATTTGAAGCATTTCGATATCGATTGCTAAATGTGTACATACAAGAAAATCGACTTTATACCTAAATATATGATTACGGAATTCTTCTAAATGCACTGCCGTTATGCCACCATGGCTTTATGCCAACTTTAGTTCGTTAAAGAAGGTTTATTAACTTAAATATGTTAAACCAATGATTTGAAGCATTTCGATATCGATTGCGAAATGTTTATATACAAGAAAATCGACTTTATACCTAAATATAAAATTACGGAATTCTTCCACATGTACTGTCGTTATGCCGCCATGGCATTATGCCAACTTCAGTTCGTTAAAGAAGCTTTATTAACTTAAATATGTTAAACTAATGATCTGAAGCATTTCGATATCGATTGCTTAATGCGTTTTTCAACAAAGTCGACTTTATACCAAAATATAAGATTACGGAATTCTTCTACATGCACTGCCGTTATGCCGTTAAGGCTTTTGTAGACTTCAGTAAGATAAAGAGGGTTATTTGACTTAAATATGTTAAACTAATGATTTGAAGCATTTCGATATCGATTGTTAAATGTGTATATTACACAAAATCGACTTTATACCTAAATATAAGATTGCGGAATTCTTCCAAACGTACTGTCGTTATGCCGCCATCGCTTTATATCACCTTCAATACGCTAAAGAAGATTAATTAACTTAAATATGTTAAACTAATGATTTGAAGCATTTCGGAATCGATTCCTAAATATGTAAATACAAGAAAATCGACTTTTACACCTAAATTTAAGATTACGGAATTCTCTTAAATGCACTGGCGTTATACCTTTAAGGCTTTGTGTAGACTTCAGTAAGCTAAAAAAAGTTTATTAACTTAAATATGTTAAACCAATGATTTGAAGTATTTCGATATCGATTGCTAAATGTGTATATACAAGAAAATCGATTTTATACCTAAATATAAGATTACGGAATTCTTTAACATGCACTGCCGTTATGCCGCCATGGCTATATGTTAAGTTCTGTGCGTTAAAGAAGCTTTATTAACTTAAGTATGTTAAACTAATGATTTGAAGCATTTCGATATCGATTGCTAAATGTGTATGTACAAGAAAATCGACTTTATACCTAAATATAAGATTACGGAATTCTTCTAAATGCACTGCCGTTATGCCGTTATGGCTTTATGTTAACTTCTGTTCGTTAAAGAAGGTTTATTAACTTAAATATGTTAAACCAGTTATTTGAAGCATTTCGATATCGATTGCTAAGTGCGTATATACAACAAAATCGACTTTATACCTAAATATAAGATTACGGAATTCTTCCAAATGTACTGTCGTTATGCCGCCATGGCTTTTATAACTTCAGTACGTTAAAGAAGGTTAATTAACTTAAATATGTTAAACTAATGATTTGAAGCATTTCGATATCGATTGCTAAATGTGTTATACAAGAAAATCGATTTTATACCTAAATATAAGATTACGGAATTCTTCTACATGCACTGCGTTATGCCGCCATGGCTTTGTTAACTTCTAGTGCGTTAAAGAAGTTAATTAACTTAAATATGTTAAACTAATGATTTGAAGCATTTCGATATCGATTGCTAAATTTGTATATACAACAAAATCGACTTTGTACCTAAATATAAGATTACGGAATTCTTCCAAATGCACTGCGTTATACCGTTAAGGCTTTTTAGACTTCAGTAGCTAAAGAAGTTTATTAACTTAAATATGTTAAACCAATGATTTGAAGCATTTCGATATCGATTGCTAAATGTGTATATACAAAAAATCGACTTTATACCTAAATATAAGATTACGGAATTCTTCTAAATGCACTGCGTTATGCCGCCATGGCTTTGTTAAGCTTCAATAGCGTTAAAGAAGGTTTATTAACTTAAATATGTTAAACTAATGATTTGAAGCATTTCGATATCGATTGCTAAATGTGTATATACAAAAAATCGACTTTATACCTAAATATAAGATTACGGAATTCTTCCAAATGTACTGTCGTTATGCCGCCATGGCTTTTATCAACTTCAATACGTTAAAGAAGGTTAATTAACTTAAATATGTTAAACTAATGATTTGAAGCATTTCGATATCGATTGCTAAATGTGTATATACAAAAAATCGACTTTATACCTAAATATAAGATTACGGAATTCTTCTAAATGCACTGCCGTTATGCCGCCATGGCTTTATTAACTTCAATACGTTAAAGAAGGTTAATTAACTTAAATATGTTAAACCAGTTATTTGAAGCATTTCGATATCGATTGCTAAATGCATATATACAAAAAAATCGACTTTATACCTAAATATAAGATTACGGAATTCTTCCAAATGTACTGTCGTTATGCCGACATGGCTTTATATCACCTTCAATAAGTTAAAGAAAGTTTATTAACTTAAATATGTTAAACTAATGATTTGAAGCATTTCGATATCGATTGCTAAGTGTGTATATACAACATAATCGACTTTATACCTAAATATAAGATTACGGAATTCTTCTAAATGCAATGCCGTTATGGCTTTATGTTAACTTCTGTTCGTTAAAGAAGGTTTATTAACTTAAATGTGTTAAACCAGTCATTTGAAGCATTGCGATATCGATTGCTAAATGCATGTATAAAAAAAATCGACTTTATACCTCAATATAAGATTACGGAATTCTTCCAAATGTACTGTCTTTATGCCGTGATGGCATTATGTTAAGTTCTGTGCGTTAAAGAAGCTTTATTAACTTAAATATGTTAAACTAATGATTTGAAGCATTTCGATATCGATTGCTAAATGTGTACATACAAGAAAATCGACTTTATACCTAAATATATGATTACGGAATTCTTCTATATGCACTGCCGTTATGCCACCATGGCTTTATGCCAACTTCAGTTCGTTAAAGAAGGTTTATTAACTTAAATATTTTAAACTAATGATTTGAAGCATTTCGATATTGATTGCTTCATGTGTATATACAAGAAAATCGACTTTATTCCTAAATATAAGGTAACGGAATTCTTTTAAATGCACTGCCGTTATGCCGTTATGGCCTTATGTTAAGTTCCGTTCGTTAAAGAAGGTTTATTAACTTAAATATGTTAAACTTATGAGTTGAATCATCCCGATATCGATTGCTTAATGTGCATATACAACAAATTCGACTTTGCACCTAAATACAAGCTTACGGAATTCTTCCAAACGAACTGCCGTTATGCCACCATGGCTTTATGCCAACTTTAGTTCGTTAAAGAAGGTTTATTAACTTAAATATGTTAAACTAATGATCTGAAGCATTTCGATATCGATTGCTTAAGCGTTTTTCAACAAAGTCGACTTTATACCAAAATATAAGATTACGGAATTCTTCTACATGCACTGCCGTTATGCCGTTAAGGCTTTTGTAGACTTCAGTAAGATAAAGAGGGTTATTTGACTTAAATATGTTAAACTAATGATTTGAAGCATTTCGATATCGATTGTTAAATGTGTATATTACACAAAATCGACTTTATACCTAAATATAAGATTGCGGAATTCTTCCAAACGTACTGTCGTTATGCCGCCATCGCTTTATATCACCTTCAATACGCTAAAGAAGATTAATTAACTTAAATATGTTAAACTAATGATTTGAAGCATTTCGGAATCGATTCCTAAATATGTAAATACAAGAAAATCGACTTTTACACCTAAATTTAAGATTACGGAATTCTCTTAAATGCACTGGCGTTATACCTTTAAGGCTTTGTGTAGACTTCAGTAAGCTAAACAAAGTTTATTAACTTAAATATGTTAAACCAATGATTTGAAGTATTTCGATATCGATTGCTAAATGTGTATATACAAGAAAATCGATTTTATACCTAAATATAAGATTACGGAATTCTTTTACATGCACTGCCGTTATGCCGCCATGGCTATATGTTAAGTTCTGTGCGTTAAAGAAGCTTTATTAACTTAAGTATGTTAAACTAATGATTTGAAGCATTTCGATATCGATTGCTAAATGAGTATGTACAAGAAAATCGACTTTATACCTAAATATAAGATTACGGAATTCTTCTAAATGCACTGCCGTTATGCCGTTGTGGCTTTATGTTAACTTCTGTTCGTTAAAGAAGGTTTATTAACTTAAATATGTTAAACCAGTTATTTGAAGCATTTCGATATCGATTGCTAAGTGCGTATATACAACAAAATCGACTTTATACCTAAATATAAGATTACGGAATTCTTCCAAATGTACTGTCGTTATGCCGCCATGGCTTTATATCAACTTCAGTACGCTAAAGAAGGCTAAATAACTTAAATATGTTAAGCTAATGATTTGAAGCATTTCGATATCGATTGCTAAATGCGTATATACAACAAAATCGACTTTATACCTAAATATAAGATTACGGAATTCTTCCAAATGTACTGTCGTTATGCCGACATGGCTTTGTATTAACTATAATACGTTAAGGAAGGTTAATTAACTTAAACATGTTAAACTAATGATTTGAAGCATTTCGATATCGATTGCTAAATGTGTATGTACAACAAAATCGACTTTGTACCTAAGTATAAGATTACGGAATTCTCCTAAATTCACTGCCGTTATACCGTTAAGGCTTTGTGTAGACTTCAGTTAGCTAAAAAAAAGTTTTTTAACTTAAATATATTAAACTAATGATTTGAAGTATTTCGATATCGATTGCTAAATGTGTGTATACAAGAAAATCGATTTTATACCTAAATATAAGTTTACGGAATTCTTTTACATGCATTGCCGTTATGCCGCCATGGCTATATGTTAAGTTCTGTGCGTTAAAGAAGCTTTATTAACTTAAGTATGTTAAACTAATGATTTGAAGCATTTCGATATCGATTGCTAAGTGCGTATATACAACAAAATCGACTTTATACCTAAACATAAGATTACGGAATTCTTCCAAATGTACTGTCGTTATGCCGACATGGCTTTGTATTAACTTTAATACGTTAAGGAAGGTTAATTAACTTAAACATGTTAAACTAATGATTTGAAGCATTTCGATATCGATTGCTAAATTTGTATATACAACAAAATCGACTTTGTACCTAAGTATAAGATTACGGAATTCTCCTAAATTCACTGCCGTTATACCGTTAAGGCTTTGTGTAGACTTCAGTAAGCTAAAAAAAGTTTTTTAACTTAAATATGTTAAACTAATGATTTGAAGTATTTCGATATCGATTGCTAAATGTGTGTATACAAGAAAATCGATTTTATACCTAAATATAAGATTACGGAATTCTTTTACATGCATTGACGTTATGCCGCCATGGCTATATGTTAAGTTCTGTGCGTTAAAGAAGCTTTATTAACTTAAGTATGTTAAACTAATGATTTAAAGCATTTCGATATCGATTGCTAAATGCGTATATATAGGGTGATTTTTTAAGAGCTTGATAACTTTTTTAAAAAAAAAAACGCATAAAATTTGCAAAATCTCATCGGTTCTTTATTTGAAACGTTAGATTGGTTCATGACATTTACTTTTTGAAGATAATTTCATTTAAATGTTGACCGCGGCTGCGTCTTAGGTGGTCCATTCGGAAAGTCCAATTTTGGGCAACTTTTTCGAGCATTTCGGCCGGAATAGCCCGAATTTCTTCGGAAATGTTGTCTTCCAAAGCTGGAATAGTTGCTGGCTTATTTCTGTAGACTTTAGACTTGACGTAGCCCCACAAAAAATAGTCTAAAGGCGTTAAATCGCATGATCTTGGTGGCCAACTTACGGGTCCATTTCTTGAGATGAATTGTTGTCCGAAGTTTTCCCTCAAAATGGCCATAGAATCGCGAGCTGTGTGGCATGTAGCGCCATCTTGTTGAAACCACATGTCAACCAAGTTCAGTTCTTCCATTTTTGGCAACAAAAAGTTTGTTAGCATCGAACGATAGCGATCGCCATTCACCGTAACGTTGCGTCCAACAGCATCTTTGAAAAAATACGGTCCAATGATTCCACCAGCGTACAAACCACACCAAACAGTGCATTTTTCGGGATGCATGGGCAGTTCTTGAACGGCTTCTGGTTGCTCTTCACCCCAAATGCGGCAATTTTGCTTATTTACGTAGCCATTCAACCAGAAATGAGCCTCATCGCTCATCGGACACGGACGCGAAACACATTTCGAACCGAACACTGATTTTGGTAATAAAATTCAATGATTTGCAAGCGTTGCTCGTTAGTAAGTCTATTCATGATGAAATGTCAAAGCATACTGAGCATCTTTCTCTTTGACACCATGTCTGACATCCCACGTGATCTGTCAAATACTACTGCATGTAAATCCTAACCTCAAAAAAATCACCCGTTACAACAAAATCGACTTTATACCTAAATATAAGATTACGGAATTCTTCCAAATGTACTGTCGTTATGCCGCCATGGCTTTATATCAACTTCAGTACGTTAAAGAAGGCTAAATAACTTAAATATGTTAAGCTAATGATTTGAAGTATTTCGATATCGGTTGCTAAATGTGTTTATACAAGAAAATCGATTTTATACCTAAATATAAGATTACGGAATACTTTTACATGCATTGCCGCTATGCCGCCATGGCTATATGTTAAGTTCTGTGCGTTAAAGAAGCTTTATTAACTTAAGTATGTTAAACTAATGATTTGAAGCATTTCGATATCGATTGCTAAATTTGTATATACAACAAAATCGACTTTGTACCTAAGTATAAGATTACGGAATTCTTCCAAATGCACTGATGTTATACCGTTAAGGCTTTTTGAAGACTTCAGTAAGCTGAAAAAAGTTTATTAACTTAAATATGTTAAACCAATGATTTGAAGCATTTCGGTATCGATTGCTAAATGTGTGTATACAAGAAAATCGATTTTGTACTTAACATAAGATTACGGAATTCTTTTACATGCACTGCTGTTATGCCGCCATGGCTATATGTTAAGTTCTGTGCGTTAAAGAAGCTTTATTAACTTAAATATGTTAAACTAATGATTTGAAGCATTTCGATATCGATTGCTAAATGTGTAAGTACAAGAAAATCGACTTTATACCTAAATATAGGATTACGGAATTCTTCTTCATACACTGCCGTTATGCCGCCGTGGCTTTATGTTAACTTCAGTGCGTTAAAGAAGCTTTATTATTTTAAATATGTTAAACTAATGATTTGAAGCATTTCGATATCGATTGCTAAATGAGTACATACAAAAAATGGACTGTATAACTAAAAATAAGATTACGGAATTCTTCTAAATGCACTGCCGTTATGCCGCTAAGGCTTTTGTAGACCTCAGAAATATAAAGAGGGTTAGTTAACTTAAACATGTTAAAATAATTATTTGAAGCATTTCGATATCGATTTCTAAATGTATATATACAAAAAAATCGACTTTATACTTAAATATAAGTTTACGGAACTCTTCCAAATGCACTGCCGTTATGCCGTTATGGCTTTTGCAGACTTCAGTAAGATAAAGAGGGTTAATTAACTTAAATATGTTAAACTAATGATTTGAAGCATTTCGATATGGATTGTTAAATGTGTATATACAACAAAAGCGACTTTATACCTAAATATAAGATTACGGAATTCTTCCAAATGCACTGCCGTTATGCCGTTAAGGCTTTTGTAGACTTCAGTAAGATAAAGAGGGTTAATTAACCTAAATATGTTAAAGTTATGATTTGAAGCATTTCGATATCGATTGCTAAATGCGTATATACAACAAAATCGACTTTATACCTAAATATAAGATTACAGAATTCTTCTACATGCACTGCCGTTATGCCGCCATGGCTTTATGTTAAGTTCTGTGCCTTAAAGAAGCTTTATTAACTTATTTATGTTAAACTAATGATTTGAAGCATTTCGATATCGATTGCTAAATGAGTATATACAAGAAAATTGACTTTATACCTAAATATAAGATTACGTAGTCCTTCTAAATGCACTGCCGTTATGCCGTTAAGGCTTTTGTAGACTTCAGTAAGATAAAGAGGGTTAATTAACTTAGATATGTTAAACTAATGATTTGAAGCATTTCGATATCGATTGCTCAATGTGTATATATAAGAAAATCGACTTTATACCTAAATATAAGATTACGGAATTCTTCTAAATGCACTGCCGTTATGGTTTTATGTTAACTTCTGTTCGTAAAAGAAGGTTTATTAACTTAAATATGTTAAACCAGTCATTTGAAGCATTTTTATATCGATTGATAAATGTGTAAATACAAGAAAATCGACTTTATACCTAAATATAGGATTACGGAATTCTTCTACATACACTGCCGTTATGCCGCCATGGCTTTATGTTAACTTCAGTGCGTTAAGGAAGCTTTATTATTTTAAATATGTTAAACTAATGATCTGAAGCATTTCGATATCGATTGCTAAATTTGTATTTACAAGAAAATCTATTTTATACCTAAACATAAGGTTACGGAATTCTCCTAAATTCACTGCCGTTATACCGTTAAGGCTTTGTGTAGACTTCAGTAAGCTAAAAAAAGTTTATTAGCTTAAATATGTTAAACTAATGATTTGAAGCAATTCGATATCGATTGTTAAATGTGTATAGACAACAAAATCGACTTTATACCTAAATATAAGATTACGGAATTCTTCTACATGCACTGCCGCTATGCCGCCATTGCTTTATGTTAACTTCAGTGTGGTAAAGAAGCTTTATTAACTTAAATATGTTAAACTAATGATTTGAAGCATTTCGATATCGATTGCTAAATTTGTATTTACAAGAAAATCTATTTTATACCTAAATATAATATTACGGAATTCTTCTACATGCACTTCCGTTATGCCGCCATGGCTTTATGTTAACTTCCGTGTGTTAAAGAAGCTTTATTATTTTAAATATGTTAAACTTATGATTTGAAGCATTTCGATATCGATTGCTAAATGAGTATATACAAAAAAATCGACTTTATAACAAAAAATAAGTTTACGGAATTCTTCCAAATGCACTGCCGTTATGACGCCAAGGCTTTATGTTAACTCCAGTGCGTTAAAGAAAGTTTATTAACTTAAATATGCTAAACCAGTTATTTGAAGCATTTCGATATCGATTGCAAAATGTGTATATACAAGAAAATCGAATTTATGCCTGAATATAAGGCTACGGAATTCTTCCAAATGCACTGCCGTTATGCCGCCAAGGCTTTATGTTAACGTCAGTGCGTTAAAGAAAGTTTATTAACTTAAATATGTTAAACTAATGATTTGAAGCATTTCGATATCGATTGCTAAATGTGTAAATACAAGAAAATCGACTTTATACCTAAATATAGGATTACGGAATTCTTCTACATACACTGCCGTTATGCCGCCATGGCTTTATGTTAACTTCAGTGCGTTAAGGAAGCTTTATTATTTTAAATATGTTAAACTAATGATTTGAAGCATTTCGATATAGATTGCTAAATTTGTATTTACAAGAAAATCTATTTTATACCTAAATATAAGATTACGGAATTCTTCTACATGCACTGCCGTTATGCCGCCATGGCTTTATGTTAACTTCCGTGTGTTAAAGAAGCTTTATTATTTAAATATGTTAAACTTATGATTTGAAGCATTTCGATATCGATTGCTAAATGAGTATATACAAAAAAATCGACTTTATAACAAAAAATAAGTTTACGGAATTCTTCCAAATGCACTGCCGTTATGACGCCAAGGCTTTATGTTAACTTCAGTGCGTTAAAGAAAGTTTATTAACTTAAATATGTTAAACTAATGATTTGAAGCATTTCGATATCGATTGCTAAATGTGTAATTACAAGAAAATCGACTTTTATACCTAAATATAGGATTACGGAATTCTTCTACATACACTGCCGTTATGCCGCCATGGCTTTATGTTAACTTCAGTGCGGTAAAGAAGCTTTATTAACTTAAATATGTTAAACTAATGATCTGAAGCATTTCGATATCGATTGCTAAATGAGTTCATACAAAAAAATGGACTTTATAACTAAAAAATAAGATTACGGAATTCTTCCTAAATGTACTGTCGTTATGCCGCTAAGGCTTTTGTAGACCTCAGAAATATAAAGAGGGTTAGTTAACTTAGACATGTTAAAATAATTATTTGAAGCATTTCGATATCGATTTCTAAATGTATATATACAACAAAATCGACTTTATACTTAAATATAAGATTACGGAACTCTTCCAAATGCACTGCCGTTATGCCGTTAAGGCTTTTGTAGTCTTCAGTAAGTAAAAAGAGGGTTAATTAACTTAGATATGTTAAACTAATGATTTGAAGCATTTCGATATCGATTGCTAAATGAGTATATACAAGAAAATTGACTTTATACCTAAATATAGGATTACGTAGTTCTTCTAAATGCACTGCCGTTATGCCGTTAAGGCTTTTGTAGACTTCAGTAAGATAAAGGAGGGTTAATTAACTTAGATATGTTAAACTAATGATTTGAAGCATTTCGATATCGATTGCTAAATGTGTATATACAAGAAAATCGACTTTATACCTAAATATAAGATTACGGAATTCTTCTAAATGCACTGCCGTTATGGCTTTATGTTAACTTCTGTTCGTAAAAGAAGGTTTATTAACTTAAATATGTTAAACTATGATTTGAAGCATTTCGATATCGATTGCTTAATGCATATATACAAAAAAATCGACTTTATACCTAAATATAAGATTACGAAATTCTTCCAAATGCACTGCCGTTATGCCGCCAAGGCTTTATGTAACTTCAGTACGTTAAAGAAGGTTTATTAACTTAAATATGTTAAACTAATGATTTGAAGCATTTCGATATCAATTGCTAAATGTGTAAATACAAGAAAATCGACTTTATACCTAAATATAAGTTACGGAATTCTTCTAATCACTGCCGTTATGCCGCCATGGCTTTATGTTAACTTCAGTACGGTAAAGAAAGTTTATTAACTTAAATATGTTAAACTAATGATTTGAAGCATTTCGATATCGATTGCTAAATAGTTATACAAAAAATCGACTTTATACCTAAATATAAGATTACGGAATTCTTCTAAATGTACTGCCGTTATGCCGCTAAGGCTTTTGTAGACCTCAGAAATATAAAGAGGGTTAGTTAACTTAAACATGTTAAAATAATGATTTGAAGCATTTCGATATCGATTTCTAAATGTATATATACAACAAAATCGACTTTATACTTAAATATAAGATTACGGAACTCTTCCAAATGCACTGCCGTTATGCCGTTAAGGCTTTTGTAGTCTTCAGTAAGAAAAAGAGGGTTAATTAACTTAGATATGTTAAACTAATGATTTGAAGCATTTCGATATCGATTGCTAATTGAGTATATACAAGAAAATTGACTTTATACCTAAATATAAGATTACGTAGTTCTTCTAAATGCACTGTCGTTATACCGAAATGGCTTTATGTAAACTTCAGTTCGATAAAGAAGCTTTATTAATTTAAATATGTTGAACTAATGATTTGTAGTATTTCGATATTGATTGCTAAATGTGTATATACAAGAAAATCGACTTTATACCTAAATATAAGATTACGGAATTCTTCCAAATGTACTGTCGTTATGCTGCCATGGCTTTATATCAACTTCAATATGTTAAAGAAGGTTAATTAACTTAAATATTTTAAACCTAATGATTTGAAGCATTTCGATATCGATTGCTTAATGCATATTTACAAGAAAATCGACTTTATACCTAAATATAAGATTACGAAATTCTTCCAAATGTACTGTTATGCCGCCATGGCTTTATATCACCTTCAATACGTTAAAGAAGGTTAATTAACTTAAATATTTTAAAACTAATGATTTGAAGCATTTCGATATCGATTGCTAATTGTGTAAATACAAGAAAATCGACTTTATACCTAAATAAAAGATTACGTATTCTCCTAAATTCATTGCCGTTATACCGTTAAGGCTTTGTGTAGACTTCAGTAAGCTAAAAAAAGTTTATTAGCTTAAATATGTTAATCTAATGATTTGAAGCATTTCGATATCGATTGCTAAAAGCGTATTACAACAAAATCGACTTTGTACCTAAATATAAGATTACGGAATTCTTCTACATGCACTGCCGTTATGCCGCCATTACTTTATGTTAACTTCAGTGCGGTAAAGAAGCTTTATCAACTTAAATATGTTAAACTAATGATTTGAAGCATTTCGATATCGATTGCTAAATGAGTATATACAAGAAAATCGACTTTATACCTAAATATAGTATTAATTAATTCTTCGAAATGCACTGCCGTTATGCCGCTAAGGCTTTTATAGACTACATTAAGATAGAGAAGGTTAATTAATTTTAATATGTTAAACTAATGAATTTAAGCATTTCGATATGGATTGCTAAATGTGTATATACAACAAAATCGACTTTATACCTAAATATAAGACTACGGAATTTTTCCAAATGCACTAAATTAATCCGTTATGGCTTTATGTATACTTCATTAAGATAAAGAAGGTTAATTAACTTAAATATGTAAACCTAATGATTTGAAGCATTTCGATATCGATTGCTAAGTGTGTATATACAACATTATCGACTTTATACCAAATATAAGATTACGGAATTCTTCTAAATGCACTGCCGTTATGCCGCCATGGCTTTATGTCAACTTCAGTGCGTAAAGAAGCGTTATTTACTTAAATATGTTAAACTAATTATTTAAAGCATTTCCATATCGATTGCTAAATGAGTATACACAAGAAAATCGACTTTATACCTAAACATAGTATTAATTAATTCTTCTAAATGCACTGCCGTTATGCCGCTAAGGCTTTTGTAGAGTTCGTTAAGAAAGAGACGGTTAATTAATTTAAATATGTTAAACTAATGACTTTAAGCATTTCGAAATGGATTCTATATACAACAAAATCGACTTTATACCTAAATATAAAACTACGGAATTTTTCCAAATGCACTGAAGTTATTCCGTTGTGGCTTTATGTAAACTTCAATAAGATAAAGAAGGTTAATTAACGTAAATATGCCAAACTAAGGATTTGAAGCATTTCGATATCGATTACTAAATGTGTAATACAAGAAAATCGACTTTATACTTAATATAAGATTACGGAATTCTTCTAAATGCACTGCCGTTATGCCGCCTTGGCTTTATGCCAACTTCAGTTCGTTAAAGAAGGTTTATTAACTTAAATATGTTAAACTAATGATTTGAAGCATTTCGATATCGATTGCTAAATGTGTATATACAAGAAAATCGACTTTATAACTAAATATAAGATTACGCTATTCCTCCAAATGTACTGCCGTTATGCAGAAATGGCTTTATGTAAACTTCAGTTCGATAAAGAAGCTTTATTAATTTAAATATGTTAAACTAATGATTTGAAGCATTTCGATATTGATTGCTAAATGTGTATATACAAGAAATTCGAATTTATACCTAAATATAAGAATACGGAATTCTTCCAAATGCACTGCCGTTATGCCGTTTAGGCTTTTGTAGACTTCAGTAAGATAAAGAGGGTTAATTAACCTAAATATGTTAAACTAATGATTTGAAGCATTTCGATATCAATTGCTAAATGTGTATATACAACACAATCGACTTTACACCTAAATTTAAGTTTACGGAATTCTTCCAAGTGTACTGTCGTTATGCCGCCATGGCTTTATATAAACTTCAATACCATAAAGAAAGTTAATTAACTTAAATATGTTAAACTAATGATATGAAGCATTTCGAAATCGATTGCTAAATATGTTAATACAAGAAAATCGACTTTGTACCTGAATATAAGATTACGGAATTCTTCCAAATGCACTGCCGTTATGCCGTTAAGGCTTTTGTAGACTTCAGTAAGATAAAGAAGGTTAATTAACTTAAATATGTTAAACTTATGATTTGAAGCATTTCGATATCGATTGCTCAATGTGTATATATAAGAAAATCGACTTTATACCTAAATATAAGATTACGGAATTCTTCTAAATGCACTACCGTTATGGCTTTATGTTAACTTCTGTTCGTAAAAGAAGGTTTATTAACTTAAATATGTTAAACCAGTCATTTGAAGCATTTCGATATCGATTGCTTAATGCATATTTACAAGAAAATCGACTTTATACCTAAATATAAGATTACGAAATTCTTCCAAATGTACTGTTATGCCGCCATGGCTTTATATCACCTTCAATACGTTAAAGAAGGTTAATTAACTTAAATATGTTAAACTAATGATTTGAAGCATTTCGATATCAATTGCTAATTGTGTAAATACAAGAAAATCGACTTTATACCTAAATATAAGGTTACGGAATTCTCCTAAATTCCCTGCCGTTATACCGTTAAGGCTTTGTGTAGACTTCAGTAAGCTAAAAAAAGTTTATTAGCTTAAATATGTTAACCTAATGATTTGAAGCATTTCGATATCGATTGCTAAATGTATAATACAAGAAAATCGACTTTATACTTAATATAAGATTACGGAATTCTTGTAAATGCACTGCCGTTATGCCGCAATGGCTTTATGCCAACTTCAGTTCGTTAAAGAAGGTTTATTAACTTAAATATATAAAACTAGTTATTTGAAGCATTTCGATATCGATTGCTTAATGCATATATACAAGAAAATCGACTTTATAACTAAATATAAGATTACGGAATTCTTCTAAATGCACTGCCGTTATGCCGTTATGGCTTTATGTAACCTTCAGTTCGATAAAGAAGCTTTATTAATTTAAATATGTTGAACTAATGATTTGAAGTATTTCGATATTGATTGCTAAATGTGTATATACAAGAAAATCGACTTTATACCTAAATATAAGATTACGTAATTCTTCTTCCATCGGAGGATGGAGTCATGTGTAGAAGTTCACGCAAGTGAGGAAAGTTCTCTGATCGCCATTCACTTGGGAGTGGCCAGAAACGATTCTTTTACATATGACTCAAGCAGCTCACGACTTCCGGTCTTTGACCAAGTATCCTCTGGGTACCCTAAGAACATCCGTTTGAAGGCGAGCTAAAGTGAGAAGGCGAAACCCCCCCTGCATAGGGTTGTGCGCTGGGTTTGGGACCCGCCACGTAAAAAAAACACCCCAGTGAATAGTCATAAACAGCCTCGGATGAGAGCCCCTCCCTTTTGATGACGACCACGGCAAACGAAATAAGGACTATGATTTGAGGGCATGCACCTGGAATGTCCGGTCCCTTAATTGGGAAGGTGCCGCTGCCCAGCTGGTAGATGTCCTCGTAAAGATAAAGGCTGACATCACCGCCGTCCAAGAAATGAGATGGACGGGACAAGGACAGAGACAAGTAGGTCCTTGTGGCATTTACTACAGTGGCCATATAAAGGAGCGCAAGTTTTGTGTTGGATTCGTGTTGGGACAGAGACTCCGTCGCCGAGTACTATCATTCACTCCTATGAATGAACGTCTAGCCACAATTCGCATCAAAGCGAGGTTCTTCAACATATCGCTGATTTGCGCCCACGCCCCGACGGAAGAGAAGGACGATGTGACCAAAGATGCCTTTTATGAGTGCTTGGAGCGCACTTATGAGAGATGCCCCCGCCACGATGTCAAAATCGTGCTTGGCGGCTTCAACGCCAGGGTGGGCAAAGAAGGTATCTTTGGCACTACGATCGGTAAATTCAGCCTCCACGAGGAAACATCCCCAAATGGGTTGAGGCTGATCGACTTCGCCGGGGCCCGAAATATGGTTATCTGTAGTACTAGATTCCAGCATAAGAAGATTCATCAAGCCACCTGGCAGTCTCCGGATCGAAAAACCACCAACCAGATCGATCATGTTGTGATAGACGGAAGACACGTCTCCAGTGTTTTAGATGTGCGTGCGCTCCGAGGTCCTAACATCGACTCGGATCACTATATTGTTGCAGCCAAAATTCGCACCCGCCACTGTGCAGCAAAAAACGCACACCAACAAACACAAGGAAGGTTCGACGTCGAGAAGCTGCAATCACAACAGACAGCCGAACGATTTTCTACTCGGCTTGCACTCCTGCTCTCTGAGAGCACTCGTCAACAACTCGGTATAAGGGAACTGTGGGATGGCATCTCAAACTCCTTATGTACAGCTGCAACCGAAACCATTGGTTTTCGGAAAGTGCAAAAGAACAGCTGGTACGACGAGGAGTGCCGTGTCGCAGCGGAGAGAAAACAGGCTGCCTACCTCGCAACGTTACGATCGACCACAATACGTGCGGGATGGGATAGATACCGAGAGTTGAAGAGGGAAGCAAGACGCATTTGTAGACAGAAAAAGAAAGAGGCCGAAATGCGTGAGTACGAAGAGCTTGATAAGCTGGCCGACAGGGGTAATGCTCGAAAATTCTACGAAAAGATGCGGCGACTTACAGAAGGTTTCAAGTCCGGAGCATACTCTTGTAGAACCCCCAAAGGTGATCTAGTCACCGATGCCCAAAGCATACTTAAATTATGGAGGGAACACTTCTCCAGCCTGCTGAATGGCAGTGAACGAACAACGCAAGGAGAAAGCGAACCCGGTTCCCCAATCGATGACGATGGAGCAGACGTTCCATTGCCCGACCATGAAGAGGTTCGAATAGCAATTGCCCGCCTGAAGAACAACAAAGCGGCAGGGGCCGACGGATTGCCGGCCGAGCTATTCAAACACGGCGGCGAAGAACTGGTAAGGAGCATGCATCAGCTTCTTTGTAAAATATGGTCGGACGAAAGTATGCCCAACGATTGGAATTTAAGTGTGCTATGCCCTATTCATAAAAAAGGAGACCCCACAATCTGCGCCAACTACCGTGGGATTAGCCTCCTTAACATCGCATATAAGGTTCCGTCGAGCGTATTGTGTGAAAGATTAAAGCCCACCGTCAACAAACTGATTGGACCTTATCAGTGTGGCTTTAGACCTGGTAAATCAACAACCGACCAGATATTCACGATGCGCCAACTCTTGGAAAAGACCCGTGAAAGGAGAATCGACACACACCACCTCTTCGTCGATTTCAAAGCTGCTTTCGACAGCACGAAAAGGAGCTGCCTCTATGCCGCGATGTCTGAATTTGGTATCCCCGCAAAACTAATACGGCTGTGTAAACTGACGCTGAGCAACACTCAAAGCTCCGTCAGGATCGGGAAGGACCTCTCCGAGCCGTTCGATACCAAACGAGGTTTCAGACAAGGCGACTCCCTATCGTGCGACTTTTTCAATCTTCTTCTATAGAAAATTATTCGAGCTGCAGAACTGAATCGAGCAGGTACAATCTTTTATAAGAGTGTACAGCTACTAGCGTATGCCGATGATATTGATATAATCGGCCTCAACACCCGCGCCGTTAGTTCTGCTTTCTCCAGACTTAACAAGGAAGCAACACAAGTGGGTCTGGAAGTGAACGAGGGCAAGACGAAATATCTCCTGTCATCAAACAA
This sequence comes from Bactrocera correcta, assembly GCA_027475135.1. Taxonomy (NCBI): domain Eukaryota; kingdom Metazoa; phylum Arthropoda; class Insecta; order Diptera; family Tephritidae; genus Bactrocera; species Bactrocera correcta. The sequence continues at coordinate 15,589,519 of CM050324.1, forward strand.
ACAGTCATCGCACTCGCGACTTGGCTACCACGTCACTGTTGACAGTCATAACTTTGAAGTTGTAGATAATTTCGTCTATCTTGGAACCAGCTTAAACACCACCAACAATGTCAGCCTGGAAATCCAACGCAGGATTACTCTTGCCAACAGGTGCTACTTCGGACTGAGTAGGCAATTGAAAAGTAAAGTCCTCTCTCGACGAACAAAAACCAAACTCTATAAGTCGCTCATAATTCCCGTCCTGCTATACGGTGCAGAGGCCTGGACGATGACAACAACCGATGAGTCGAACTTAAGAGTTTTCGAGAGAAAGGTTCTGCGAAAGATTTATGGTCCTTTGCGCGTTGGCCACGGCGAATATCGCATTCGATGGAACGATGAGCTGTACGAGATATACGACGACATTGACATAGTTCAGCGAATTAAAAGACAGCGGCTACGCTGGCTAGGTCATGTTGTCCGGATGGATGAAAACACTCCAGCTCTGAAAGTATTCGACGCAGTACCCGCCGCGGGAAGCAGAGGAAGAGGAAGACCTCCACTCTGTTGGAAGGACCAAATGCAGAGGGACCTAGTTTCGCTTGGAATATCCAATTGGCGCCACGTAGCGAAGAGAAGAAACGACTGGCGCGCTGTTGTTGACTCGGCTATAATCGCATAAGCGGTGTCTACGCCAGTAAAGAAAGAAGAATTCTTCTAAATGCACTGCCGTTATGCCGTTAAGGCTTTTGTAGACTTCAGTAAGATAAAGAGCGTTAATTAACTTAAATATGTTAAACTATTGATTTGAAGCAAATCGAGTTTATACCTAAATATAAAATTATGGAATTCTTCTAAATGCACTGCCGTTATGCCGCCATGGCTTTATGCCAACTTCAGTTCGTTAAAGAAGCTTTATTAACTTAAATACGTTAAATTAATGATTTGAAGCATTTCGATATCGATTGCTAAATGTATAATAGAAGAAAATCGACTTTATACTTAATATAAGATTACGTAGTTCCTCTAAATACACTGCCGTTATGCCGCTAAGGCTTTTGTAAACTTCAGTAAGATAAAGAGGGTTAATTAACTAAAATATGTTAAACTAATGATTTGAAGCATTTCGATATCGATTGCTAAATGAGTATACACAAGGAAATCGACTTTATACCTAAATATAAGATAACCTAGTTCTTCTAAATGCACTGCCGTTATGCCGTTAAGGCTTTTGTGGACTTCAGTAAGGTAAAGATCGTTAATTTACTTCAATATGTTAAACTAATCATTTGAAGCACTTCGATATCGATTGCTAAATGTGTAAATACAAGAAAATCGACTTTATACCTAAATATAAGATTACCGAATTCTTCTACATGCACTGCCGTTATGCCGCCAAGGCTCTGTGTTAACTTCAGTGCGTTAAAGAAGCTTTATTATTATAAATATGCTAAACTAATGATTTGAAGCATTTCGATATCGATTGCTAAATTCTTATAAACAACAAAGTCGACTTTATACCTAAATATAAGAATACGGAATTATTCTACATGCACTGCCGTTATGCCGCCATTGCTTTATATCAACTTCAATACGTTAAAGAAGGTTACTTAACTTAAATATATTTAACTAATGATTTGAAGCATTTCGATATCGATTGCTAAATGAGTATATACAAAAAAATCGACTTTATAACTAAAAATGAGATTACAGAATTCTTCTAAATGCACTGCCGTTATGCCGTTAAGGCGTTTGTAGACTCCAGAAAGATAAAGAGGGTTAGTTAACTTAAACATGTTAAACTTATTATTTGAAGCATTTCGATAAATATGTAAGTTAATTAACCTTCTTTATCTTACTGAAATATACATAGAATCATGGCGGCATAATTTCAGTGCATTTGCAGGAATTCTGTAATTTTATTTTAGTCGATTTTGTTGTATATACACATTTAGCAATCGATATCGAGATGAATCAACTAATTAGTTTAACATATTTAAGTTAATAAACCTTCTTCAACGAACTGAACTTAACATAAGGCCATAACGGCATAACGGCAGTGCATTTAGAAGAATTCCGTAATCTTATACTTAGGTATAAAGTCGATATTCTTGTATGTACACATTTAGCTATCGATATCGAAATGCTTCAAAACTTCAGTTTAACATATTTATGTTAATAAAGCTTCTTTAACGAACAGAAGTTTACATAAAGCCATGGCGGCATAACGGCAGTGCATGTGGAAGCATTCTGTAATCTTATATTTAGGTATAAAGTTTGATTTTGTTGTACATACACATTAAGCAATCGATATCGAAATGCTTCAAATCATTAGTTTAACATATTTTAAATTAATTAACCCTCTTTATCTTACTGAAGTTTACAAAAGCCTTAGCGGCATAACGGCAGTGCATGTTTGAAGAACTTTCGTAATCTTATATTTAGGTATAAAGTCGATTTTGTTGTATATAAGAATTTAGCAATCGATATCGAAATGCTTCAAATCATTAGTTTAACATAATTAAGTTAATTAACCCTCTTTAACGTTTCTTTAAGTTACAAAAACCAACGGCATAACGGAAGTGCATGTAGAAGAATTCCGTTATCTTAAATTTAAAGGGATAAAGTTTGATTTTCTTGTATATACTCATATTTGCAATCGATATCGAAATGCTTCAAATCATTAGTTTAACATATTTAAGTTAATTAACCCTCTTTAACGTTTCTTTAAGGGGCTTAAAAACCAAAGGCCCTAACGGGCAGTACATTTGGAAGAATTCCGTAATCTTATATTTAGGTATAAAGTCGATTTTCTTATATATACACATTTAGCAATCGATATCGAAATGCTTCAAACCATTAGTTTAACATATTTAAGTTAATTAACCATCTTTAACGTACTGAAGTTACAAAAGCCAACGGCATAACGGCAGTACATTTAGGGAAAAATTCCGTAATCTTATATTTAGGTATAAAGTCGATTTTCTTGTATATACACATTTAGCAATCGATATCGAAATGCTTCAAGTCATTAGTTTAAAATATTTAAGTTAATAAAGCTTCTTTAACGCACTGAAGTTAACATAAAGCCATAACGGCATAACGGCAGTACATGTTTGGGAAAAATTCCGTAATCTTATATTTAGGTATAAAGTCGATTTTGTTGTGTATACAAATTTAGCAATCGATATCGAAATGCTTCAAAGTCACTGTTTAACATATTCAAGTTAATAAACCTTCTTTAACGAACTCAAGTTAACATAACGCCATAACGGCATAACGGAAGGGCATTTAGGGAAAAACTTTCCCTAATCTTATATTTAGGTATTTTTTGTTTGTACACATTTAGCAATCGATATCGAAATGCTTCAAATCATTAGTTTAACATATTTAAGTTAATAAACCATTTTTTAACGTACTGAAGTTAAAAAAAGCCATTTAAAGGCATAACGGCAGTGCATTTAGGGAAAAATTCCGTAATCTTATATTTAGGTACAAAGTCGATTTTCTTGTATTAACATTTAGCAATCGATATTTGAAATGCTTCAAATCATTAGTTTAACATATTTAAGTTAATAAACTTCATTTTAAAGCACTGAAGTTAAAATAAAGCCATGGCGGCATAACGGCAGTGCAAAAATTTGAGAAGAATTCCGCAATCTTATATTTATGTATAAAGTCGATTTTGTTGTACATAAAACATTAAGCAATCGATATCGAAATGCTTCAAATATTAGTTTAACATATTTAAGTTAAGTAACTTTCTTTAACGTATTGAAGGTGATATAAAGCCATGGCGGCATAACGAAAGTGCATTTAGAAGAATTCCGTAATCTTTATTTTTTTAAAGTCGATTTTGTTGTTTTTATACACATTTAGCAATCGATATCGAAATGCTTCAAAACATTAGTTTAACATATTTAAGTTAAGTAACCTTCTTTAACGTATTGAAGCTGATATAAAGCCATGGCGGCATAACGAAAGTGCATTTAGAAGAATTCCGTAATCTTATATTTAGGTATAAAGTCGATTTTCTTGTATATTCTCATATAGCAATCGATATCGAAATGCTTCAAATCATTAGTTTAACATATTTAAGTTAATAACCCTCTTTATCTTACTGAAGTCTACAAAAGCCTTAACGGCATAACGGCAGTGCATTTAGAAGAACTACGTAATCTTATATTTAGGTATAAAGCCGATTTTTTGTATATACACATTTAGCAATCGATATCGAAATGCTTCAAATAACTGGTTTAACATATTTAAGTTAATAAACCTTCTTTAACGATGAAGTTAAATAAAGCCATAACGGCATAACGAGTGCATTTAGAAGAATTCCGTAATCTTATATTTAGGTATAAAGTCGATTTTCTTGTATATATAGCATTAAGCAATCGATTTCGAAATGCTTCAAATAACTTGTTTAACATATTTAAGTTAATAAACTTCTTTAACGAACTGAAGTTAACATAAAGCCATAACGGCATAACGGCATATTTAGTACGTAATCTATAAAGTCGATTTTCTTGTATATACACATTTAGCAATCGATAACGAGATGCTTCAAATCGATATTTAAGTTAATTAAACTTCTTTAACGTATTGAAGTTGATATAAAGCCATGGCGGCATAACGACAGTACATGTGGAAGAATTCCGTAATATTATATTTAGGTATAAAGTCGATTTTCTGGTATATATGCATTTAGCAATCGATATCGAAATGCTTCAAATCGTTAGTTTAACATATTTAAGTTAATAAAGCTTCTTTAACGCACTGAAGTTAACATAAAGCCATAACGGCAGTGCATATAGGTGCATGTAGAAAAATTCCGCAATCTTATATTTATGTATAAAGTCGATTTTGTTGTACATACACATTAAGTAATCGATATCGAAATGCTTCAAATAGTTAGTTTAACATATTTAAGTTAAGTAACCTTCTTTAACGTATTGAAGCTGATATAAAGCCATGGCGGCATAACGAAAGTGCATTTAGAAGAATTCCGTAAACTTATATTTAGGTATAAAGTCGATTTTGTTGTATATGTATACACATGTAGCAATCGATATTGAATTGCTTCAAAGCATTAGTTTAACATATTTAAGTTAAGTAACCTTCTTTAACGTATTGAAGCTGATATAAAGACATGGCGGCATAACGAAAGTGCATTTAGAAGAATTCCGTAATCTTATATTTAGGTATAAAGTCGATTTTCTTGTTTATTCTCATATAGCAATCAATATCGAAATGCTTCAAATCATTAGTTTAACATATTTAAGTTAATTAACCCTCTTTATCTTACTGAAGCCTACAAAAGCCTTAACGGCATAACGGCAGTGCATGTAGAAGAATTACGTAATCTTATATTTAGGTAAAAATTCGATTTTCTTGTATATTCTCATATAGCAATCGATATCGAAAAGATTCAAATCATTAGTTTAACATATTTAAGTCAAATAACCCTCTTTAACGTGTTGAAGCTGATATAAAGCCATGGCGGCATAACGAAAGTGCATTTAGAAGAATTCCGTAATCTTATATTTAGGTATAAAGTCGATTTTCTTGTATATAGGCATTAAGCAATCGATTTCGAAATGCTTCAAATAACTGGTTTAACATATTTAAGTTAATAAACCTTCTTTAACGAACTGAAGTTAACATAAAGCCATAACGGCATAACGGCAGTGCATTTAGAAAAACTACGTAATCTTATATTTAGGATAAAGTCGATTTTCTTGTATATACACATTTAGCAATCGATAACGAGATGCTTCAAATCGATATTTAAGTTAATTAAACTTCTTTAACGTATTGAAGTTGATATAAAGCCATGGCGGCATAACGACAGTACATGTGGAAGGGGGTTTTTTTTTTTATCATTTAGCATCGATATCGAAATGCTTCAAATCTTAGTTTAACATATTTAAGTTAATAAAGCTTCTTTAACGCACGAAGTTAACATAAAGCCATAACGGCAGTCATATAGTGCATGTAGAAAATTCCGCAATCTTATATTTATGTATAAAGTCGATTTTGTTGTACATACACATTAAGTAATCGATATCGAAATGCTTCAAATATTAGTTTAACATATTTAATTAGTAACTTCTTAACGTATTGAAGTGATATAAAGCCATGGCGGCATAACGAAAGTGCATTTAGAAGAATTGTAACTTATATTTAGGTATAAAGTCGATTTGTTGTATATGTTACACATTAGCAATCGATATGAATGCTTCAAACATTAGTTTAACATATTTAAGTTAAGTAACCTTCTTTAACGTATTGAAGCTGATATAAAGCATGGCGGCATAAGAAAGTGCATTTAGAAGAATTCGTAATCTTATATTTAGGTATAAAGTCGATTTTCTTGTTATTCTCATATAGCAATCAATATCGAAATGCTTCAAATCATTAGTTTAACATATTTAAGTTAATTAACCCTCTTTATCTTATGAAGTCTACAAAAGCCTTAACGGCATAAAGCAGTGCATTTAGAAGAACTACGTAATCTTATATTTAGGTATAAAGCGATTTTGTTGTACTACACATTTAGCAATCGATATCGAAATGCTTCAAATCATTAGTAAAATATTTAAGTTAAGTAACCTTCTTTAACGTTTGAAGTGATATAAAGCCATGGCGGCATAACGAGTGCATTAGAAAATTCCGTAATCTTATATTTAGGTATAAAGTCGATTTTTGTATATAGCATTAGCAATCGATTCGAAATGCTTCAAATATGTTTAACATATTTAAGTTAATAACCTCTTTACACTGAAGTACAAAAGCCTAACGGCATAACGGCAGTGCATTAGAAAATACGTAATCTTATATTTAGGAAAATCGATTTTCTTGATATCCATTAGCAATCGATACGAATGCTTCAAATCGATATTTAAGTTAATAACTCTTTACTATGAAGTTAAAAGCCTCGGCATAACGCAGTCATGTGAAGAATTCGTAATTTATATTTAGGTATTTTCTGTATATACATTTAGCAATCGATATGAAATGCTTCAATCTTAGTTTAACATATTTAAGTTAATAACTCTTTACACTGAAGTTACAAAAGCCTAACGGCATAACGGCAGTGCATTTAGAGAAAATTAATTTATATTTATTATAAAGTCGATTTTTTGTAATACCATTAGAATCGATATCGAAATGCTTCAAATATTAGTTTAACATATTTAAGTTAATAACTTCTTTAACGATGAAGTAATAAAGCCATGGCGGCATAACGAAAGTGCATTAGAAGAATTCCGAACTTATATTTAGTATAAAGTCGATTTTGTTGTAATACACATTAAAAAAAAAAAAAAAAAAAAAAAAAAAAAAAAAAAAAAAAAAAAAAAAAAAAAAAAAAAAAAAAAAAAAAAAAAAAAAAAAAAAAAAAATTTAATATTATATTTAGGTTTTAAAGTCGATTTTCTTGGGATATATCATTTAGCAATTTGATATCGAAATGCTTCAAATCATTAGTTTAACATATTTAAGTTAATAAAGCTTCTTTAACGCACTGAAGTTAACATAAAGCCATGGCGGCATAACGGCAGTTCATATAAGTGCATGTAGAAGAATTCCGCAATCTTATATTTATGTATAAAGTCGATTTTGTTGTACATACACATTAAGTAATCGATATCGAAATGCTTCAAATCATTAGTTTAACATATTTAAGTTGAGTAACTTTCTATAACGTATTGAAGGTGATATAAAGCCATGGCGGCATAACGAAAGTGCATTTAGAAGAATTTTGTAATCTTATATTTAGGTATAAAGTCGACTTTGTTGTATATGTTTACACATTTAGCAATCGATATCGAAATGCTTCAAATCATTAGTTTAACATATTTAAGTTAAGTAACCTTCTTTAACGTATTGAAGCTGATATAAAGCCATGGCGGCATAAAGAAAGTGCATTTAGAAGAATTCCGTAATCTTATATTTAGGTATAAAGTCGATTTTCTTGTATATTCTCATATAGCAATCAATATCGAAATGCTTCAAATCATTAGTTTAACATATTTAAGTTAATTAACCCTCTTTATCATACTGAAGTCTACAAAAGCCTTAACGGCATAATAGCAGTGCATTTAGAAGAACTACGTAATCTTATATTTAGGTATAAAGCCGATTTTGTTGCACATACACATTTAGCAATCGATATCGAAATGCTTCAAATCATTAGCTAAACATATTTAAGTTAAGTAACCTTCTTTAACGTGTTGAAGCTGATATAAAGCCATGGCGGCATAACGAAAGTGCATTTAGAAGAATTCCGTAATCTTATATTTAGGTATACAGTCGATTTTCTTGTATATAGGCATTAAGCAATCGATTTCGAAATGCTTCAAATAACTGGTTTAACATATTTAAGTTAATAAACCTTCTTTAACGAACTGAAGTTAACATAAAGCCATAACGGCATAACGGCAGTGCTTTTAGAAAAACTACGTAATCTTATATTTAGGATAAAGTCGATTTTGTTGTATATACACATTTAGCAATCGATAACGAGATGCTTCAAATCGATATTTAAGTTAATTAAACTTCTTTAACGTATTGAAGTTGATATAAAGCCATGGCGGCATAACGACAGTACATGTGGAAGAATTCCGTAATATTATATTTAGGTATAAAGTCGATTTTCTGGTATATATGCATTTAGCAATCGATATCGAAATGCTTCAAATCGTTAGTTTAACATATTTAAGTTAATAAAGCTTCTTTAACGCACTGAAGTTAACATAAAGCCATAACGGCATAACGGCAGTGCATATAGGTGCATGTAGAAAAATTCCGCAATCTTATATTTATGTATAAAGTCGATTTTGTTGTACATACACATTAAGTAATCGATATCGAAATGCTTCAAATAGTTAGTTTAACATATTTAAGTTAAGTAACCTTCTTTAACGTATTGAAGCTGATATAAAGCCATGGCGGCATAAGAAGCATTTAGAAGAATTCCGTAAACTTATATTTAGGTATAAAGTCGATTTTGTTGTATATGTATACACATGTAGCAATCGATATTGAATTGCTTCAAAGCATTAGTTTAACATATTTAAGTTAAGTAACCTTCTTTAACGTATTGAAGCTGATATAAAGACATGGCGGCATAACGAAAGTGCACTTAGAAGAATTCCGTAATCTTATATTTAGGTATAAAGTCGATTTTCTTGTTTATTCTCATATAGGAATCAATATCGAAATGCTTCAAATCATTAGTTTAACATATTTAAGTTAATTAACCCTCTTTATCTTCATGAAGTCTACAAAAGCCTTAACGGCATAACAGCAGTGCATTTAGAAGAACTACGTAATCTTATATTTAGGTATAAAGTCGATTTTGTTGTACATACACATTTAGCAATCGATATCGAAATGCTTCAAATCATTAGTTTAAAATATTTAAGTTAATAAACCTTCTTTAACGTATTGAAGTTGATATAAAGCCATGGCGGCATAACGGCAGTGCATGTAGAATAATTCCGTAATCTTATATTTAGGTATAAAGTCGACTTTGTTGTATATAAGCATTTAGCAATCGATATCGAAATGCTTCAAATCATTAGTTTAACATATTTAAGTTAATTAACCCTCTTTATCTTACTGAAGCCTACAAAAGCCTTAACGGCATAACGGCAGTGCATGTAGAAGAATTACGTAATCTTATATTTAGGTAAAAATTCGATTTTTTTGTATATTCTCATATAGCAATCGATATCGAAATGCTTCAAATCATTAGTTTAACATATTTAAGTTAAATAACCCTCATTATCTTACTGAAGTCTACAGAAGCCTTAACGGCATAACGGCAGTGCATGTAGAAGAATTACGTAATCTTATATTTAGGTATTTTCTTGTATATACACATTTAGCAATCGATATAGAAATGCTTCAATTCATTAGTTTAACATATTTAAGTTAATTAACCATCTTTATCTTACTGAAGTCTACAAAAGCCTTAACGGCATAACGGCAGTGCATTTAGAAGAATTAATTAATATTATATTTAGTTATAAAGTCGATTTTCTTGTATATACTCATTTAGCAATCGATATCGAAATGCTTCAAATCATTAGTTTAACATATTTAAGTTAATAAAGCTTCTTTAACGCACTGAAGTTAACATAAAGCCATGGCGGCATAACGGCAGTTCATATAAGTGCATGTAGAAGAATTCCGCAATCTTATATTTATGTATAAAGTCGATTTTGTTGTACATACACATTAAGTAATCGATATCGAAATGCTTCAAATCATTAGTTTAACATATTTAAGTTGAGTAACTTTCTATAACGTATTGAAGGTGATATAAAGCCATGGCGGCATAACGAAAGTGCATTTAGAAGAATTCCGTAATCTTATATTTAAAGTCGATTTTGTTGTATATGTATACACATTTAGCAATCGATATCGAAATGCTTCAAAACATTAGTTTAACATATTTAAGTTAAGTAACCTTCTTTAACGTATTGAAGCTGATATAAAGCCATGGCGGCATAACGAAAGTGCATTTAGAAGAATTCCGTAATCTTATATTTAGGTATAAAGTCGATTTTCTTGTATATTCTCATATAGCAATCAATATCGAAATGCTTCAAATCATTAGTTTAACATATTTAAGTTAATTAACCCTCTTTATCTTACTGAAGTGTACAAAAGCCTTAACGTCATATCTTATATTTAGGTAAAAATTCGATTTTCTTGTATATTCTCATATAGCAATCGATATCGAAATGCTTCAAATCATTAGTTTAACATATTAAAGTTAAATAACCCTCTTTATCTTACTGAAGTCTACAAAAGCCTTAACGGCATAACGGCAGTGCATGTAGAAGAATTACGTAATCTTATATTTAGGTATTTTCTTGTATATACACATTTAGCAATCGATATCGAAATGCTTCAATTCATTAGTTTAACATATTTAAGTTAATTAACCATCTTTATCTTACTGAAGTCTACAAAAGCCTTAACGGCATAACGGCAGTGCATTTAGAAGAATTAATTAATATTATATTTAGGTATAAAGTCGATTTTTTTGTATATACTCATTTAGCAATCGATATCGAAATGCTTCAAATCATTAGCTAAACATATTTGAGTTAAGTAACCTTCTTTAACGTGTTGAAGCTGATATAAAGCCATGGCGGCATAACGAAAGTGCATTTAGAAGAATTCCGTAATCTTATATTTAGGTATAAAGTCATTTTCTTGATATGCATTAGCAATCATTTCGAAATGCTTCAAATAATGGTTTAACATATTTAATTAATAAACCTTCTTTAACAACTGAAGTTACAAAAGCCTAACGGCATAAGGCAGTGCATTTAGAAAAACTACGTAATCTTATATTTAGGTAAAGCGATTTTTTGTAATACACATTTAGAATCGATAACGAATGCTTCAAATCGATATTTAAGTTAATTAAACTTCTTTAACGTTTGAAGTTGATATAAAGCCATGGCGGCATAACGAAGTCATTGGAAGAATTCCGTAATTTATATTTAGGTATAAAGTCGATTTTCTGTATAAGCATTTAGCAATCGATATCGAAATGCTTCAAATCTTAGTTTAACATATTTAAGTTAATAAACTTCTTTAACGACTAAGTTAACATAAAGCCATAACGGCATAACGGCAGTGCATTTAGAAAAATTCCGAATCTTATATTTAGATAAAGTCGATTTTTTGTAATACACATTAAGAATCGATATCGAAATGCTTCAAATGAAAATTTAAGTTAAGTAACCTTCTTTAACGTATTGAAGCTGATATAAAGCCATGGCGGCATAACGAAAGTGCATTTAGAAGAATTCCGTAAACTTATATTTAGGTATAAAGTCGATTTTGTTGTATATGTATACACATGTAGCAATCGATATCGAATTGCTTCAAAGCATTAGTTTAACATATTTAAGTTAAGTAACCTTCTTTAACGTATTGAAGCTGATATAAAGCCATGGCGGCATAACGAAAGTGCATTTAGAAGAATTCCGTAATCTTATATTTAGGTATAAAGTCGATTTTCTTGTATATTCTCATATAGCAATCAATATCGAAATGCTTCAAATCATTAGTTTAACATATTTAAGTTAATTAACCCTCTTTATCTTACTGAAGTTGGCATAAAGCCATGGCGGCATAACGGCAGTGCATTTAGAAGAATTCCGTAATCTTATATTTAGGTATAAAGTCGATTTTCTTGTATATACACATTTAGCAATCGATATCGAAATGCTTCAAATCATTAGTTTAACATATTTATGTTAATTAACCATCTTTATCTTACTGAAGTCTACAAAAGCCTTAACGGCATAACGGCAGTGCATTTAGAAGAATTAATTAATTTATATTTAGGTATAAAGTCGATTTTCTTGTACATACACATTAAGTAATCGATATCGAAATGCTTCAAATAGTTAGTTTAACATATTTAAGTTAAGTAACTTTCTTTAACGTATTGAAGGTGATATAAAGCCATGGCGGCATAACGAAAGTGCATTTAGAAGAATTCCGTAATCTTATATTTAAAGTCGATTTTGTTGTATATGTATACACATTGAGCAATCGATATCGAAATGCTTCAAAACATTAGTTTAACATATTTAAGTTAAGTAACCTTCTTTAACGTATTGAAGCTGATAAAAAAGCCATGGCGGCATAACGAAAGTGCATTTAGAAGAATTCCGTAATCTTATATTTAAGTATAAAGTCGATTTTCTTGTATATTCTCATATAGCAATCAATATCGAAATGCTTCAAATCATTAGTTTAACATATTTAAGTTAATTAACCCTCTTTATCTTACTGAAGTCTACAAAAGCCTTAACGGCATAATAGCAGTGCATTTAGAAGAACTACGTAATCTTATATTTAGGTATAAAGCCGATTTTGTTGTACATACACATTTAGCAATCGATATCGAAATGCTTCAAATCATTAGCTAAACATATTTAAGTTAAGTAACCTTCTTTAACGTGTTGAAGCTGATATAAAGCCATGGCGGCATAACGAAATTACATTTAGAAGAATTCCGTAATCTTATATTTAGGTATAAAGTCGATTTTCTTGTATATTCTCATATAGCAATCAATATCGAAATGCTTCAAATCATTAGTTTAACATATTTAAGTTAATTAACCCTCTTTATCTTACTGAAGTGTACAAAAGCCTTAACGTCATAACGGCAGTGCATGTAGAAGAATTACGTAATCTTATATTTAGGTAAAAATTCGAATTTCTTGTATATTCTCATATAGCAATCGATATCGAAATGCTTCAAATCATAAGTTTAACATATTTAAGTTAAATAACCCTCTTTATCATACTGAAGTCTACAATAGCCTTAACGGCATAATGGCAGTGCATGTAGAAGAATTACGTAATCTTATATTTAGGTATTTTCTTGTATATACACATTTAGCAATCGATATCGAAATGCTTCAAATCATTAGTTTAACATATTTAAGTTAATTAACCATCTTTATCTTACTGAAGTCTACAAAAGCCTTAACGGCATAACGGCAGTGCATTTAGAAGAATTAATTAATATTATATTTAGGTATAAAGTCGATTTTTTTGTATATACTCATTTAGCAATCGATATCGAAATCCTTCAAATAGCTGGTTTAACATATTTAAGTTAATAAACCTTCTTTAACGAACAGAAGTTAACATAAAGCCATAACGGCATAACGGCTGTGTATTTAGAAGAATTCCGAAATCTTATATTTAGGTATACAGTCGATTTTCTTGTATATACACATTTAGCAATCGATATCGAAATGCTTCAAATCATTAGTTTAAAATATTTAAGTTAATTAACCATCTTTATCTTACTGAAGTCTACAAAAGCCTTAACGGCATAACGGCAGTGCATTTAGAAGAATTAATTAATATTATATTTAGTTATAAAGTCGATTTTCTTGTATATACTCATTTAGCAATCGATATCGAAATGCTTCAAATCATTAGTTTAACATATTTAAGTTAATAAAGCTTCTTTAACGCACTGAAGTTAACATAAAGCCATGGCGGCATAACGGCAGTTCATATAAGTGCATGTAGAAGAATTCCGCAATCTTATATTTATGTATAAAGTCGATTTTGTTGTACATACACATTAAGTAATCGATATCGAAATGCTTCAAATCATTAGTTTAACATACTTAAGTTAAGTAACTTTCTATAACATATTGAAGGTGATATAAAGCCATGGCGGCATAACGAAAGTGCATTTAGAAGAATTTTGTAATCTTATATTTAGGTATAAAGTCGATTTTGTTGTATATGTTTACACATTTAGCAATCGATATCGAAATGCTTCAAATCATTAGTTTAACATATTTAAGTTAATTAACACTCTTTATCTTACAGAAGCCTACAAAAGCCTTACCGGCATAACGGCAGTGCATTTAGAAGAACTACGTAATCTTTTATTTAGGTATAAAGTCGATTTTGTTGTACATACACATTTAGCAATCGATATCGAAATGCTTCAAATCATTAGTTTAACATATTTAAGTTAAGTAACCTTCTTTAACATATTGAAGGTGATTTAAAGCCATGGCATCATAACGACAGTACATTTAGAAGAATTCCGTAATCTTATATTTAGGTATAAATTCGATTTTCTTGTATATTCTCATATAGCAATCGATATCGAAATGCTTCAAATCATTAGTTTAACATATTTAAGTTAATTAACCTTCATAAATGTATTGAAGATTATATAAAGCCATGGCGGCATAACGACAGTATATTTGGAAGAATTCCGTAATCTTATATTTAGGTATAAAGTCAATTTTCTTGTATATATGCATTAAGCAATCGATTTCGAAATGCTTCAAATAACTGGTTTAACATGTTTAAGTTAATAAACTTCTTTAACGAAATGAAGTTAACATTAAGCCATAACGGCATAACGGCAGTGCATTTAGAAGAACTACGTAATCTTTTATTTAGGTATAAAGTCGATTTTCTTGTATATACACATTTAGCAATCGATATCGAAATGCTTCAAATCATTAGTTTAACATATTCAAGTTAATTAACCCTCTTTATCTTACTGAAGTCTACAAAAGCCTTAACGGCATAACGGCCGTGCATTTGGAAGAACTCCGTAATCTTATATTTAGGTATAAAGTCGATTTTTTGTATATGCATTTAGCAATCGATATCGAAATGCTTCAAATCTTAGTTTAACATATTTAAGTTAATAACCTTCTTTAACGTACTGAAGTCTGAAAAGCCATAAGCCATGGCGGCATAACGACAGTACATTTGGAAGAATTCCGTAATCTTATATTTAGGTATAAAGTCGATTTTCTTGTATATTCTCATATAGCAATCGATATCGAAATGCTTCAAATCATTAGTTTAACATATTTAAGTTAATTAACACTCTTTATCTTACTGAAGTCTACAAAAGCCATAACGGCATAACGGCAGTGCATTTAGAAGAACTACGTAATCTTATATTTAGGTATAAAGTCGATTTTGTTGTAATACATCATTTAGCAATCGATATCGAAATGCTTCAAATCATTAGTTTAACATATTTAAGTTAATAACCTTCTTTAACATATTGAAGGTGATTTAAAGCCATGGCATCATAACGACAGTACATTTGGAAGAATTCCGTAATCTTATATTTAGGTATAAAGTCGATTTTCTTGTATATACGCATTTAGCAATCGATATCGAAATGCTTCAAATCATTAGTTTAACATATTTAAGTTAATTAACCTTCTTTAATGTACTGAAGTTAACATAAAGCCATGGCGGCATAACGGCAGTGCATTTGGAAGAATTCCGTAATCTTATATTTAGGTATAAAGTCGATTTTCTTGTATATATGCATTAAGCAATCGATATCGAAATGCTTCAAATAACTGGTTTAACATATTTAAGTTAATAAACTTCTTTAACGAACTGAAGTTAACATAAGCCATAACGGCATAACGGCAGTGCATTTAGAAGAACTACGTAATCTTTTATTTAGGTATAAAGTCGATTTTCTTGTATATACACATTTAGCAATCGATATCGAAATGCTTCAAATCATTAGTTTAACATATTAAGTTAATTAACCTCTTTATCTTACTGAAGTCTACAAAAGCCTTAACGGCATAACGGCAGTGCATTTAGAAGAATTCCGTAATCTTATATTTAGGTATAAAGTCGATTTTCTTGTATATACGCATTTAGCAATCGATATCGAAATGCTTCAAATACTTAGTTTAACATATTTAAGTTAATTAACCCTTCTTTAACATACTGAAGTTGACATAAAGCCATGGTCGGCATAACGACAGTACATTTGGAAGAATTCCGTAATCTTATATTTAGGTATAAAGTCGATTTTCTTGTATATTGTCATTAGCAATCGATATCGAAATGCTTCAAATCATTAGTTTAACATATTTAAGTTAATAAAACTTCTTTAACGAACTGAAGTTAACATAAAGCCATAACGGCATAACGGCAGGCATTTAGAAGAATTCCGTATCTTATATTTAGGTATAAAGTCGATTTTCTTGTATATACTCATTTAGCAATCGATATCGAAATGCTTCAAATCATTAGTTTAACATATTTAAGTTAATAAACCTTCTTTAACGATATTGAAGGTGATATTAAAGCAATGGCATGGCATAACGACAGTACATTTGGAAGAATTCCGTAATCTTATATTTAGGTATAAAGTCGATTTTCTTGTATATACGCATTTAGCAATCGATATCGAAATGCTTCAAATCATTAGTTTAACATATTTAAGTTAATTAGCCTTCTTTAACACTGAAGTTAACATAAAGCCATGACGGTATAACGGCAGTGCATTTGGAAGAATTCCGTAATCTTATATTTAGGTATAAAGTCGATTTTCTTGTATACATGCATTTAGCAATCGATATCGAAATGCTTCAAATCATTAGTTTAACATATTTAAGTTAATAAACTTCTTTAACGAACTGAAGTTAACATAAGCCATAACGGCATAACGGCAGTGCATTTAGAAGAATTCCGTAATCTTATATTTAGGTATAAAGTCGATTTTCTTGTATATACACATTTAGCAATCGATATCAAATGCTTCAATCATAGTTTAACATATTTAAGTTAATTAACATCTTTATCTTCTGAAGTCTACAAAAGCCTTAACGGCATAACGGCAGTGCATTTAGAAGAATTCCGTAATCTTATATTTAGGTATAAAGTCGATTTTCTTGTATATATGCATTTAGCAATCGATATCGAAATGCTTCAAATCATTAGTTTAACATATTTAAAGTTAATTAACCTTCTTTAACATATTGAAGTTGATATAAAGCCATGGCAGCATAACGACAGTACATTTGGAAGAATTCCGTAATCTATATTTAGGTATAAAGTCGATTTTCTTGTATATATGCATTATAGCAATCGATATCGAAATGCTTCAAATCATTAGTTTAACATATTTAAGTTAATGAAACTTCTTTAACGAACTGAAGTTAACATAAAGCCATAACGGCATAACGGCAGGCATTTAGAAGAATTCCGTTATCTTATATTTAGGTATAAAGTTGATTTTGTTGTATATACCATTTAGCAATCGATATCGAAATGCTTCAAATCATTAGTTTAACATATTTAAGTTAATTAACCTTCTTTAACGTATGAAGTTGATATAAAGCATGGCGGCATAACGACAGTACATTTGGAAGAATTCCGTAATCTTATATTTAGGTATAAAGTCGATTTTCTTGTATATATGCATTTAGCAATCGATATCGAAATGCTTCAAATCATTAGTTTAACATATTTAAGCTAATTAACCTTCTTTAACATACTGAAGTTCGTATAAAGCCGTGGCAGCATAACGACGGTACATTTGGAAGAATTCCGTAATCCTATATTTAGGTATAAAGTCGATTTTCTTGTATAAGTTAACGTAACGTGTAGCAGCGTGCTATAGAAGGTGCTGTTCCTCTTGTGTGGTGCGTTGGGTTAAACCACCGACGCAATCGGTGCATCCATACCTGCATACATACATACATACCATATGGTACATACATTAGAAGATGAGCGCAAGCAAGAGTGAGGTCTTAGCAACAGCTTTCCATGCTCTCCGATGTTTTCTATTGCCAATTCCCGTTCTTCTAAAAATGCGCGGGAAAACGCATCTTTCGCTTCCAAAGGAGTGGAATGCTCTCCAACAACAATCGATGCACCTAATTCATTTTACGTCAGCTTGAGATCAGAGTGAAGTGGCAGTAAGAATCAATAAAAAGGTGGACGTGGAACAGGCGAGTTGTATCGCCATATCGATTAATGAGGAATAAAAAATACTTAAACTAAAAAGGACGAAAACACTTAATTTATATATGCATTAAGCAATCGATATCGAAATGCTTCAAATCATTAGTTTAACATATTTAAGTTAGCAAACCTTCTTTATCATACTGAAGTTCGTATAAAGCCATGGCAGCATAACTTGTATATATGCATTAAGCAATCGATATCGAAATGCTTCAAATCATTAGTTTAACATATTTAAGTTAATAAAACTCCTTTAGCGAACTGAAGTTAACATAAAGCCATAACGGCATAACGGCAGAGCATCTAGAGGAACTCCGTTATCTTATATTTAGGTATAAAGTCGATTTTCTTGTATATACACATTTAGCAATCGATATCGAAATGCTTCAAATCATTAGTTTAACATATTTAAGTAAATAAAACTTCTTTAACGAACTGAAGTTAACATAAAGCCATAACAGTATAACGGCAGAGCATTTGAAAGAATTCCGTAATATTATATTTGGTATAAAGTTGATTATGTTGTATATACACACTAGCAATCGATATCGAAATGTTTCAAATCATTAGTTTAACATATTTAAGGTAATTAACCTTGTTTAACATATTGAAGTTGATATAAAGCCATGGCAGCATAACGACAGTACATTTGAAAGAATTCCGGATTCTTATATTTAGGTATAAAGTCGATTTTCTTGTATATATGCATTAAGCAATAGATTTCGAAATGCTTCAAATAACTGGTATAACATTACTAAGTTAATAAAACTTTTTTAACGAACTGAACTAAACATAAAACTATAACGGCATAACGACAGTACATTTAGAAGAATTCCGTTATCTTATATTTAGGTATGAAGT
Source organism: Bactrocera correcta (assembly GCA_027475135.1). Taxonomy (NCBI): domain Eukaryota; kingdom Metazoa; phylum Arthropoda; class Insecta; order Diptera; family Tephritidae; genus Bactrocera; species Bactrocera correcta. The sequence goes on from CM050324.1 coordinate 15,608,686, forward strand.
CGATTTTCTTATATGTACACATTTAGCGATCGATATTGAAATGCTTCAAATCATTAGTTTAACATATTTAAATTAATAAAGCTTCTTTAACGCACTGAAGTTAACATAAAGCCATGGCGGCATAATGGCAGTGCAGTTAGAAGAATTCCGTAATCTTATATTTAGGTATAAAGTCGACTTTCTTCGAAACCCTCTTTATCTCACTGAAGTCTGCAAAAGCCTTAACGGCATAACGGCAGTGCATTTGGAAGAATTCCGTAATCTTATATTTAGGTATAAAGTCGATTTTCTTGTATATTGTCATTTAGCAATCGATATCGAAATGCTTCAAATCAGTAGTATAACATATTTAAGTTAATTAACCCTCTTTATCTTACTGAAGTCTACAAAAGCCATAACGGCATAACGGCAGTACATTTAGAAGAACTACGTATTCTTATATTTAGGTATAAAGTCGATTTTGCTGTACATACACATTTAGCAATCGATATCGAAATGCTTCAAATCATTAGTTTAACATATTTAAGTTAAGTAACTTTCTTTAACATATTGAAGGTGATTTAAAGCCATGGCATCATAACGACAGTACATTTGGAAGAATTCCGTAATCTTATATTTATGTATAAAGTCGATTATGTTGTATATACGCATTTAGCAATCGATATCGAAATGCTTCAAATCATTAGTTTAACATATTTAAGTTAATTAGCCTTCTTTATTTTACCGAAGTTAACATAAAGCCATAACGGTATAACGGCAGAGCATTTGGTAGAATTTCGTAATCTTATATTTAGGTATAAAGTCGATTTTCTTATATATATGCATTAAGCAATCGATATCGAAATGCTTCAAATCATTAGTTTAACATATTTAAGTTAATGAAACTACTTTAACGAACTGAAGTTAACATACAGCCTTAACGGCATAACGGCCGTGCATTTAGAAGAATTCCGTTTTTTCTTATATTTAGGTATAAAGTCGATTTTCTTATATATACACATTTAGATATCGATATCAAAATACTTCAAGTCATTAGTTTAACATCTTAAGTAAATAAAGCTTCTTTAAAGCCCTGAAAATAACATAAAGCCATGGCGGCATAACAGCAGTGCATTTAGAAGAATTCCGTAATCTTATATTTAGGTATAAAGTCGATTTTCTGGTATATATGCATTTAGCAATCGATATCGAAATGCTTCAAATCATTAGTTTAACATATTTAAATTAATTAACTTTCTTTAACATATTGAAGTTGATATAAAGCCATGGCAGCATAACGACAGTACATTTGGAAGAATTCCGTAATCTTATATTTAGGTATAAAGTCGATTTTCTTGTATATATGCATTAAGCAATCGATATCGAAATGCTTCAAATAATTAGTTTAACTTATTTAAGTTAATGAAACTTCTTTAACGAACTGAAGTTAACATAAAGCCATAACGGGATAACGGCAGAGCATTTAGAGGAATTCCGTTATCTTATATTTAAGTATATAGTCGATTTTCTTGTATATACACATTTAGCTATCGATATCGAAATGCTTCAAATCATTAGTTTAACATATTTGAGTTAACAAACCTTCTTTAACGAACTGAAGTTGGCATAAAGTCATGGCGGTATAACGACAGTACATTTGGAAGAATTCTGCAATCTCAATTTAGGTATAAAGCCGATTTTCTTGTATTTACACATTTAGCAAACGGAACTCCGTCATCTTATATTTAGGTATAAAGTCGATTTTCTTGTATATACACATTTCGCAATCGACATCGAAATGCTTCAAATCATTAGTTTAACATATTTGAGTTAATTAACCTTCTTTAACGAGCTGAAGTTGGCATAAAGTCATGGCGGTATAACGACAGTACATTTGGAAGAATTCCGCAATCTTATATTTAGGTACAAAGCCGATTTTCTTGTATTTACACATTTAGCAATCGATATCGAAATGCTTCAAATCATTAGTTTAACATATTTAAGTAAATAAAACTTCTTTAACGAACTGAAGTTAACATAAAGCCATAACAGTATAACGGCAGCGCATTTGGAAGAATTCCGTAATCTTATATTTGGTATAAAGTTGATTATGTTGTATATACACATTTAGCAATCGATATCGAAATGCTCCAAATCATTAGTTTAACATATTTAAGTTAATTAACCCTCTTTAAGGTATCGAAGGTGATATAAAGCAATGGCGGCATAACGACAGTACATTTGGAAGAATTCCGTAATCTTATATTTAGGTATAAAGTCGATTTTCTTGTATATATGCATTTAGCAATCGATTTCGAAATGCTTCAAATCATTAGTTTAACATATTTAAGCTAATTAACCTTCTTTATTTTACCGAAGTTAACATAAAGCCATAACGGTATAACGGCAGAGCATTTGGAAGAATTTCGTAATCTTATATTTAGGTATAAAGTCGATTTTCTTATATATATGCATTAAGCAATCGATATCGAAATGCTTCAAATCATTAGTTTAACATATTTAAGTTAATGAAACTACTTTAACGAACTGAAGTTAACATAAAGCCTTAACGGCATAACGGCCGTGCATTTAGAAGAATTCCGTTATCTTATATTTAGGTATAAAGTCGATTTTCTTATATATACACATTTAGATATCGATATCAAAATACTTCAAGTCATTAGTTTAACATACTTAAGTAAATAAAGCTTCTTTAACGCACTGAAAATAACATAAAGCCATGGCGGCATAACAGCAGTGCATTTAGAAGAATTCCGTAATCTTATATTTAGGTATAAGGTCGATTTTGTTGTATATACGCATTTAGCAATCGATATCGAAATGCTTCAAATCATTAGTTTAACATATTTAAATTAATTAACTTTCTTTAACATATTGAAGTTGATATAAAGCCATGGCAGCATAACGACAGTACATTTGGAAGAATTCCGTAATCTTATATTTAGGTATAAAGTCGATTTTCTTGTATATATGCATTAAGCAATCGATATCGAAATGCTTCAAATAATTAGTTTAACTTATTTAAGTTAATGAAACTTCTTTAACGAACTGAAGTTAACATAAAGCCATAACGGCATAACGGCAGAGCATTTAGAGGAATTCCGTTATCTTATATTTAAGTATATAGTCGATTTTCTTGTATATACACATTTAGCTATCGATATCGAAATGCTTCAAATCATTAGTTTAACATATTTGAGTTAACAAACCTTCTTTAACGAACTGAAGTTGGCATAAAGTCATGGCGGTATAACGACAGTACATTTGGAAGAATTCTGCAATCTCATATTTAGGTATAAAGCCGATTTTCTTGTATTTACACATTTAGCAAACGGAACTCCGTCATCTTATAATTAGGTATAAAGTCGATTTTCTTGTATATACACATTTCGCAATCGACATCGAAATGCTTCAAATCATTAGTTTAACATATTTGAGTTAATTAACCTTCTTTAACGAGCTGAAGTTGGCATAAAGTCATGGCGGTATAACGACAGTACATTTGGAAGAATTCCGCAATCTTATATTTAGGTACAAAGTCGATTTTCTTGTATTTACACATTTAGCAATCGATATCGAAATGCTTCAAATCATTAGTTTAACATATTTAAGTAAATAAAACTTCTTTAACGAACTGAAGTTAACATAAAGCCATAACAGTATAACGGCAGCGCATTTGGAAGAATTCCGTAATCTTATATTTGGTATAAAGTTGATTATGTTATATATACACACTAGCAATCGATAGCAAGATGCTTCAACTCAAAAGTTTAACATATTTAAATTAATTAACTATCTTTATCTTTTTTAAGTCTTCAAAAGTCTTAACGGTATAACGGCAGTGCATTTGGAAGAATTCCGTATTCTGATATTTAGGTATAAAGTCTATTTTCTTGTATATATGCATTTACCAATCGATATCGAAATGCTTCAAATCATTAGTTTAACATATTTAAGTTAATTAACCTTCTTCAACATATTGGAGTGGATAGAAAGCCATGGCAGCATAACGACAGTACATTTGGAAGAATTCCGTAATCTTATATTTAGGTATAAAGTCGCTTTTCTTGTATATATGCATTAAGCAATCGATATCGAAATGCTTCAAATAATTAGTTTAACATATTTAAGTTAATGAAACTTCTTTAACGAACTGAAGTTAACATAAAGCCATAACGGCATAACGGCAGAGCATTTAGAGGAACTCCGTTATCTTATATTTAAGTATAAAGTCGATTTTCTTGTATATACACATTTAGCAATCGATATCGAAATGCTTCAAATCATTAGTTTAACATATTTGAGTTAACAAACCTTCTTTAACGAACTGAAGTTGGCATAAAGTCATGGCGGTATAACAACAGTACATTTGGAAGAATTCTGCAATCTCATATTTAGGTATAAAGCCGATTTTCTTGTATTTACACATTTAGCAAACGGAACTCCGTCATCTTATATTTAGGTATAAAGTCGATTTTCTTGTACATACACATTTCGCAATCGATATCGAAATGCTTCAAATCATTAGTTTAACATATTTGAGTTAATTAACCTTCTTTAACGAGCTGAAGTTGGCATAAAGTCATGGCGGTATAACGACAGTACATTTGGAAGAATTCCGCAATCTTATATTTAGGTACAAAGTCGATTTTCTTGTATTTACACATTTAGCAATCGATATCGAAATGCTTCAAATCATTAGTTTAACATATTTAAGTAAATAAAACTTCTTTAACGAACTGAAGTTAACATAAAGCCATAACAGTATAACGGCAGAGCATTTGGAAGAATTCCGTAATCTTATATTTGGTATAAAGTTGATTATGTTGTATATACACACTAGCAATCGATAGCAAGATGCTTCAACTCAAAAGTTTAACATATTTAAATTAATTAACTATCTTTATCTTACTTAAGTCTTCAAAAGTCTTAACGGTATAACGGCAGTGCATTTGGAAGAATTCCGTAATCTGATATTTAGGTATAAAGTCTATTTTCTCGTATATATGCATTTACCAATCGATATCGAAATGCTTCAAATCATTAGTTTAACATATTTAAGTTAATGAAACTACTTTAACGAACTGAGGTTAACATAAAGCCATAACGGCATAACGGCCGTGCATTTAGAAGAACTCCGTTATCTTAAATTTAGGTATAAAGTTGATTTTGTTGTATATACGCATTTAGCAATCGATATCGAAATGCTTCAAATCATTAGTTTAACATATTTAAGTTAATTAACTTTCTTTAACATATTGAAGTTGATATAAAGCCATGGCAGCATAACGACAGTACATTTGGAAGAATTCCGTAATCTTATATTTAGGTATAAAGTCGATTTTCTTGTATATATGCATTAAGCGATCGATATCGAAATGCTTCAAATCATTAGTTTAACATATTTAAGCTAATTAATCTTCTTTATCTTACTGAAGTTTACAAAAAGCCATAACGGTATAACGGCAGAGCATTTGGAAGAATTTCGTAATCTTATATTTAGCTATAAAGTCGTTTTTCTTGTATATATGCATTAAGCAATCGATATCGAAATGCTTCAAATCATTTATTTAACATATTTAAGTTAGCTAACCTTCTTTAACATACTGAAGTTCGTATAAAGCCATGGCAGCATAACGACAGTACATTTGGAAGAATTCCGTAATCCTATATTTAGGTATAAAGTCGATTTTCTTGTATATATGCATTAAGCAATCGTTTTCGAAATGCTTCAAATCATTAGTTTAACATATTTAAGTTAGCTAACCTTCTTTAACATACTGAAGTTCGTATAAAGCCGTGGCAGCATAACGACGGTACATTTGGAAGAATTCCGTAATCCTATATTTAGGTATAAAGTCGATTTTCTTGTATAAGTTAACGTAACGTGTAGCAGCGTGCTATAGAAGGTGCTGTTCCTCTTGTGTGGTGCGTTGGGTTAAACCACCGACGCAATCGGTGCATCCATACCTGCATACATACATACATACCATATGGTACATACATTAGAAGATGAGCGCAAGCAAGAGTGAGGTCTTAGCAACAGCTTTCCATGCTCTCCGATGTTTTCTATTGCCAATTCCCGTTCTTCTAAAAATGCGCGGGAAAACGCATCTTTCGCTTCCAAAGGAGTGGAATGCTCTCCAACAACAATCGATGCACCTAATTCATTTTACGTCAGCTTGAGATCAGAGTGAAGTGGCAGTAAGAATCAATAAAAAGGTGGACGTGGAACAGGCGAGTTGTATCGCCATATCGATTAATGAGGAATAAAAAATACTTAAACTAAAAAGGACGAAAACACTTAATTTATATATGCATTAAGCAATCGATATCGAAATGCTTCAAATCATTAGTTTAACATATTTAAGTTAGCAAACCTTCTTTATCATACTGAAGTTCGTATAAAGCCATGGCAGCATAACTTGTATATATGCATTAAGCAATCGATATCGAAATGCTTCAAATCATTAGTTTAACATATTTAAGTTAATAAAACTCCTTTAGCGAACTGAAGTTAACATAAAGCCATAACGGCATAACGGCAGAGCATCTAGAGGAACTCCGTTATCTTATATTTAGGTATAAAGTCGATTTTCTTGTATATACACATTTAGCAATCGATATCGAAATGCTTCAAATCATTAGTTTAACATATTTAAGTAAATAAAACTTCTTTAACGAACTGAAGTTAACATAAAGCCATAACAGTATAACGGCAGAGCATTTGAAAGAATTCTGTAATATTATATTTGGTATAAAGTTGATTATGTTGTATATACACACTAGCAATCGATATCGAAATGTTTCAAATCATTAGTTTAACATATTTAAGGTAATTAACCTTGTTTAACATATTGAAGTTGATATAAAGCCATGGCAGCATAACGACAGTACATTTGAAAGAATTCCGGATTCTTATATTTAGGTATAAAGTCGATTTTCTTGTATATATGCATTAAGCAATAGATTTCGAAATGCTTCAAATAACTGGTATAACATTACTAAGTTAATAAAACTTTTTTAACGAACTGAACTAAACATAAAACTATAACGGCATAACGACAGTACATTTAGAAGAATTCCGTTATCTTATATTTAGGTATGAAGTCGATTTTCTTATATGTACACATTTAGCGATCGATATTGAAATGCTTCAAATCATTAGTTTAACATATTTAAATTAATAAAGCTTCTTTAACGCACTGAAGTTAACATAAAGCCATGGCGGCATAATGGCAGTGCAGTTAGAAGAATTCCGTAATCTTATATTTAGGTATAAAGTCGACTTTCTTCGAAACCCTCTTTATCTCACTGAAGTCTGCAAAAGCCTTAACGGCATAACGGCAGTGCATTTGGAAGAATTCCGTAATCTTATATTTAGGTATAAAGTCGATTTTCTTGTATATTGTCATTTAGCAATCGATATCGAAATGCTTCAAATCAGTAGTATAACATATTTAAGTTAATTAACCCTCTTTATCTTACTGAAGTCTACAAAAGCCATAACGGCATAACGGCAGTACATTTAGAAGAACTACGTATTCTTATATTTAGGTATAAAGTCGATTTTGCTGTACATACACATTTAGCAATCGATATCGAAATGCTTCAAATCATTAGTTTAACATATTTAAGTTAAGTAACTTTCTTTAACATATTGAAGGTGATTTAAAGCCATGGCATCATAACGACAGTACATGTGGAAGAATTCCGTAATCTTATATTTATGTATAAAGTCGATTATGTTGTATATGCGCATTTAGCAATCGATATCGAAATGCTTCAAATCATTAGTTTAACATATTTAAGTTAATAAAGCTTCTTTAACGCACTGAAGTTAACATAAAGCCATGGCGGCATAACGGCAGAGCATTTAGAGGAATTCCGTTATCTTATATTTAAGTATATAGTCGATTTTCTTGTATATACACATTTAGCTATCGATATCGAAATGCTTCAAATCATTAGTTTAACATATTTGAGTTAACAAACCTTCTTTAACGAACTGAAGTTGGCATAAAGTCATGGCGGTATAACGACAGTACATTTGGAAGAATTCTGCAATCTCATATTTAGGTATAAAGCCGATTTTCTTGTATTTACACATTTAGCAAACGGAACTCCGTCATCTTATATTTAGGTATAAAGTCGATTTTCTTGTACATACACATTTCGCAATCGATATCGAAATGCTTCAAATCATTAGTTTAACATATTTGAGTTAATTAACCTTCTTTAACGAGCTGAAGTTGGCATAAAGTCATGGCGGTATAACGACAGTACATTTGGAAGAATTCCGCAATCTTATATTTAGGTACAAAGTCGATTTTCTTGTATTTACACATTTAGCAATCGATATCGAAATGCTTCAAATCATTAGTTTAACATATTTAAGTAAATAAAACTTCTTTAACGAACTGAAGTTAACATAAAGCCATAACAGTATAACGGCAGAGCATTTGGAAGAATTCCGTAATCTTATATTTGGTATAAAATTGATTATGTTGTATATACACACTAGCAATCGATAGCAAGATGCTTCAACTCAAAAGTTTAACATATTTAAATTAATTAACTATCTTTATCTTACTTAAGTCTTCAAAAGTCTTAACGGTATAACGGCAGTGCATTTGGAAGAATTCCGTAATCTGATATTTAGGTATAAAGTCTATTTTCTCGTATATATGCATTTACCAATCGATATCGAAATGCTTCAAATCATTAGTTTAACATATTTAAGTTAATGAAACTACTTTAACGAACTGAGGTTAACATAAAGCCATAACGGCATAACGGCCGTGCATTTAGAAGAACTCCGTTATCTTAAATTTAGGTATAAAGTTGATTTTGTTGTATATACGCATTTAGCAATCGATATCGAAATGCTTCAAATCATTAGTTTAACATATTTAAGTTAATTAACTTTCTTTAACATATTGAAGTTGATATAAAGCCATGGCAGCATAACGACAGTACATTTGGAAGAATTCCGTAATCTTATATTTAGGTATAAAGTCGATTTTCTTGTATATATGCATTAAGCGATCGATATCGAAATGCTTCAAATCATTAGTTTAACATATTTAAGCTAATTAATCTTCTTTATCTTACTGAAGTTTACAAAAAGCCATAACGGTATAACGGCAGAGCATTTGGAAGAATTTCGTAATCTTATATTTAGCTATAAAGTCGTTTTTCTTGTATATATGCATTAAGCAATCGATATCGAAATGCTTCAAATCATTTATTTAACATATTTAAGTTAGCTAACCTTCTTTAACATACTGAAGTTCGTATAAAGCCATGGCAGCATAACGACAGTACATTTGGAAGAATTCCGTAATCCTATATTTAGGTATAAAGTCGATTTTCTTGTATATATGCATTAAGCAATCGTTTTCGAAATGCTTCAAATCATTAGTTTAACATATTTAAGTTAGCTAACCTTCTTTAACATACTGAAGTTCGTATAAAGCCGTGGCAGCATAACGACGGTACATTTGGAAGAATTCCGTAATCCTATATTTAGGTATAAAGTCGATTTTCTTGTATAAGTTAACGTAACGTGTAGAAGCGTGCTATAGAAGGTGCTGTTCCTCTTGTGTAGTGCGTTGGGTTAAACCACCGACGCAATCGGTGCATCCATACCTGCATACATACATACATACCATATGGTACATACATTAGAAGATGAGCGCAAGCAAGAGTGAGGTCTTAGCAACAGCTTTCCATGCTCTCCGATGTTTTCTATTGCCAATTCCCGTTCTTCTAAAAATGCGCGGGAAAACGCATCTTTCGCTTCCAAAGGAGTGGAATGCTCTCCAACAACAATCGATGCACCTAATTCATTTTACGTCAGCTTGAGATCAGAGTGAAGTGGCAGTAAGAATCAATAAAAAGGTGGACGTGGAACAGGCGAGTTGTATCGCCATATCGATTAATGAGGAATAAAAAATACTTAAACTAAAAAGGACGAAAACACTTAATTTATATATGCATTAAGCAATCGATATCGAAATGCTTCAAATCATTAGTTTAACATATTTAAGTTAGCAAACCTTCTTTATCATACTGAAGTTCGTATAAAGCCATGGCAGCATAACTTGTATATATGCATTAAGCAATCGATATCGAAATGCTTCAAATCATTAGTTTAACATATTTAAGTTAATAAAACTCCTTTAGCGAACTGAAGTTAACATAAAGCCATAACGGCATAACGGCAGAGCATCTAGAGGAACTCCGTTATCTTATATTTAGGTATAAAGTCGATTTTCTTGTATATACACATTTAGCAATCGATATCGAAATGCTTCAAATCATTAGTTTAACATATTTAAGTAAATAAAACTTCTTTAACGAACTGAAGTTAACATAAAGCCATAACAGTATAACGGCAGAGCATTTGAAAGAATTCTGTAATATTATATTTGGTATAAAGTTGATTATGTTGTATATACACACTAGCAATCGATATCGAAATGTTTCAAATCATTAGTTTAACATATTTAAGGTAATTAACCTTGTTTAACATATTGAAGTTGATATAAAGCCATGGCAGCATAACGACAGTACATTTGAAAGAATTCCGGATTCTTATATTTAGGTATAAAGTCGATTTTCTTGTATATATGCATTAAGCAATAGATTTCGAAATGCTTCAAATAACTGGTATAACATTACTAAGTTAATAAAACTTTTTTAACGAACTGAACTAAACATAAAACTATAACGGCATAACGACAGTACATTTAGAAGAATTCCGTTATCTTATAAAGGGTGATTTTTTAAGAGCTTGATAACTTTTTTAAAAAAAAAAACGCATAAAATTTGCAAAATCTCATCGGTTCTTTATTTGAAACGTTAGATTGGTTCATGACATTTACTTTTTGAAGATAATTTCATTTAAATGTTGACCGCGGCTGCGTCTTAGGTGGTCCATTCGGAAAGTCCAATTTTGGGCAACTTTTTCGAGCATTTCGGCCGGAATAGCCCGAATTTCTTCGGAAATGTTGTCTTCCAAAGCTGGAATAGTTGCTGGCTTATTTCTGTAGACTTTAGACTTGACGTAGCCCCACAAAAAATAGTCTAAAGGCGTTAAATCGCATGATCTTGGTGGCCAACTTACGGGTCCATTTCTTGAGATGAATTGTTGTCCGAAGTTTTCCCTCAAAATGGCAATAGAATCGCGAGCTGTGTGGCATGTAGCGCCATCTTGTTGAAACCACATGTCAACCAAGTTCAGTTCTTCCATTTTTGGCAACAAAAAGTTTGTTAGCATCGAACGATAGCGATCGCCATTCACCGTAACGTTGCGTCCAACAGCATCTTTGAAAAAATACGGTCCAATGATTCCACCAGCGTACAAACCACACCAAACAGTGCATTTTTCGGGATGCATGGGCAGTTCTTGAACGGCTTCTGGTTGCTCTTCACCCCAAATGCGGCAATTTTGCTTATTTACGTAGCCATTCAACCAGAAATGAGCCTCATCGCTGAACAAAATTTGTCGATAAACACATTTCGAACCGAACACTGATTTTGGTAATAAAATTCAATGATTTGCAAGCGTTGCTCGTTAGTAAGTCTATTCATGATGAAATGTCAAAGCATACTGAGCATCTTTCTCTTTGACACCATGTCTGAAATCCCACGTAATCTGTCAAATACTAATGCATGAAAATCCTAACCTCAAAAAAATCACCCGTTATTTAGGTATGAAGTCGATTTTCTTATATGTACACATTTAGCGATCGATATTGAAATGCTTCAAATCATTAGTTTAACATATTTAAATTAATAAAGCTTCTTTAACGCACTGAAGTTAACATAAAGCCATGGCGGCATAATGGCAGTGCAGTTAGAAGAATTCCGTAATCTTATATTTAGGTATAAAGTCGACTTTCTTCGAAATGCTTCAAATCATTAGTTTAACCTATTTAAGCTAATTAACCTTCTTTATTCTACTGAAGTTTACATCAAACCATAACGGTATAACGGCAGAGCATTTGGAAGAATTTCGTAATCTTATATTTAGGTATAAAGTCGATTTTCTTGTATATATGCATTAAGCAATCGATATCGAAATGCTTCAAATCATTAATTTAACATATTTAAGTTAATGAAACTTCTTTAACGAACTGAAGTTAACATAAAGCCATAACGGCATAACGGCAGTGCATTTAGAAGAACTCCGTTATCTTATATTTAGGTATAAAGTCGATTTTCTTGTATATACACATTTAGCAAACGGAACTCCGTCATCTTATATTTAGGTATAAAGTCGATTTTCTTGTACATACACATTTCGCAATCGATATCGAAATGCTTCAAATCATTAGTTTAACATATTTGAGTTAATTAACCTTCTTTAACGAGCTGAAGTTGGCATAAAGTCATGGCGGTATAACGACAGTACATTTGGAAGAATTCCGCAATCTTATATTTAGGTACAAAGTCGATTTTCTTTTATTTACACATTTAGCAATCGATATCGAAATGCTTCAAATCATTAGTTTAACATATTTAAGTAAATAAAACTTCTTTAACGAACTGAAGTTAACATAAAGCCATAACAGTATAACGGCAGAGCATTTGGAAGAATTCCGTAATCTTATATTTGGTATAAAGTTGATTATGTTGTATATACACACTAGCAATCGATAGCAAGATGCTTCAACTCAAAAGTTTAACATATTTAAATTAATTAACTATCTTTATCTTACTTAAGTCTTCAAAAGTCTTAACGGTATAACGGCAGAGCATTTGGAAGAATTCCGTAATCTGATATTTAGGTATAAAGTCTATTTTCTCGTATATATGCATTTACCAATCGATATCGAAATGCTTCAAATCATTAGTTTAACATATTTAAGTTAATGAAACTACTTTAACGAACTGAGGTTAACATAAAGCCATAACGGCATAACGGCCGTGCATTTAGAAGAACTCCGTTATCTTAAATTTAGGTATAAAGTTGATTTTGTTGTATATACGCATTTAGCAATCGATATCGAAATGCTTCAAATCATTAGTTTAACATATTTAAGTTAATTAACTTTCTTTAACATATTGAAGTTGATATAAAGCCATGGCAGCATAACGACAGTACATTTGGAAGAATTCCGTAATCTTATATTTAGGTATAAAGTCGATTTTCTTGTATATATGCATTAAGCGATCGATATCGAAATGCTTCAAATCATTAGTTTAACATATTTAAGCTAATTAATCTTCTTTATCTTACTGAAGTTTACAAAAAGCCATAACGGTATAACGGCAGAGCATTTGGAAGAATTTCGTAATCTTATATTTAGCTATAAAGTCGTTTTTCTTGTATATATGCATTAAGCAATCGATATCGAAATGCTTCAAATCATTTATTTAACATATTTAAGTTAGCTAACCTTCTTTAACATACTGAAGTTCGTATAAAGCCATGGCAGCATAACGACAGTACATTTGGAAGAATTCCGTAATCCTATATTTAGGTATAAAGTCGATTTTCTTGTATATATGCATTAAGCAATCGTTTTCGAAATGCTTCAAATCATTAGTTTAACATATTTAAGTTAGCTAACCTTCTTTAACATACTGAAGTTCGTATAAAGCCGTGGCAGCATAACGACGGTACATTTGGAAGAATTCCGTAATCCTATATTTAGGTATAAAGTCGATTTTCTTGTATAAGTTAACGTAACGTGTAGAAGCGTGCTATAGAAGGTGCTGTTCCTCTTGTGTGGTGCGTTGGGTTAAACCACCGACGCAATCGGTGCATCCATACCTGCATACATACATACATACCATATGGTACATACATTAGAAGATGAGCGCAAGCAAGAGTGAGGTCTTAGCAACAGCTTTCCATGCTCTCCGATGTTTTCTATTGCCAATTCCCGTTCTTCTAAAAATGCGCGGGAAAACGCATCTTTCGCTTCCAAAGGAGTGGAATGCTCTCCAACAACAATCGATGCACCTAATTCATTTTACGTCAGCTTGAGATCAGAGTGAAGTGGCAGTAAGAATCAATAAAAAGGTGGACGTGGAACAGGCGAGTTGTATCGCCATATCGATTAATGAGGAATAAAAAATACTTAAACTAAAAAGGACGAAAACACTTAATTTATATATGCATTAAGCAATCGATATCGAAATGCTTCAAATCATTAGTTTAACATATTTAAGTTAGCAAACCTTCTTTATCATACTGAAGTTCGTATAAAGCCATGGCAGCATAACTTGTATATATGCATTAAGCAATCGATATCGAAATGCTTCAAATCATTAGTTTAACATATTTAAGTTAATAAAACTCCTTTAGCGAACTGAAGTTAACATAAAGCCATAACGGCATAACGGCAGAGCATCTAGAGGAACTCCGTTATCTTATATTTAGGTATAAAGTCGATTTTCTTGTATATACACATTTAGCAATCGATATCGAAATGCTTCAAATCATTAGTTTAACATATTTAAGTAAATAAAACTTCTTTAACGAACTGAAGTTAACATAAAGCCATAACAGTATAACGGCAGAGCATTTGAAAGAATTCTGTAATATTATATTTGGTATAAAGTTGATTATGTTGTATATACACACTAGCAATCGATATCGAAATGTTTCAAATCATTAGTTTAACATATTTAAGGTAATTAACCTTGTTTAACATATTGAAGTTGATATAAAGCCATGGCAGCATAACGACAGTACATTTGAAAGAATTCCGGATTCTTATATTTAGGTATAAAGTCGATTTTCTTGTATATATGCATTAAGCAATAGATTTCGAAATGCTTCAAATAACTGGTATAACATTACTAAGTTAATAAAACTTTTTTAACGAACTGAACTAAACATAAAACTATAACGGCATAACGACAGTACATTTAGAAGAATTCCGTTATCTTATATTTAGGTATGAAGTCGATTTTCTTATATGTACACATTTAGCGATCGATATTGAAATGCTTCAAATCATTAGTTTAACATATTTAAATTAATAAAGCTTCTTTAACGCACTGAAGTTAACATAAAGCCATGGCGGCATAATGGCAGTGCAGTTAGAAGAATTCCGTAATCTTATATTTAGGTATAAAGTCGACTTTTTTTTTTTTTTTTTTTTTTTTTTTTTTTTTTTTTTTTTTTTTTTTTTTTTTTTTTTTTTTTTTTTTTTTTTTTTTTTTTTTTTTTTTTTTTTTTTTTTTTTTTTTTTTTTTTTTTTTTTTTTTTTTTTTTTTTTTTTTTTTTTTTTTTTTTTTTTTTTTTTTTTTTTTTTTTTTTTTTTTTTTTTTTTTTTTTTTTTTTTTTTTTTTTTTTTTTTTTTTTTTTTTTTTTTTTTTTTTTTTTTTTTTTTTTTTTTTTTTTTTTTTTTTTTTTTTTTTTTTTTTTTTTTAAAAAAAAAAAAAAAAAAAAAAAAAAAAAAAAAAAAAAAAAAAAAAAAAAAAAAAAAAAAAAAAAAAAAAAAAAAAAAAAAAAAAAAAAAAAAAAAAAAAAAAAAAAAAAAAAAAAAAAAAAAAAAAAAAAAAAAAAAAAAAAAAAAAAAAAAAAAAAAAAAAAAAAAAAAAAAAAAAAAAAAAAAAAAAAAAAAAAAAAAAAAAAAAAAAAAAAAAAAAAAAAAAAAAAAAAAAAAAAAAAAAAAAAAAAAAAAAAAAAAAAAAAAAAAAAAAAAAAACCATGGCGGCATAACGGCAGTGTATGTAGAAGAATCCATAATCTTAAATTTAGGTATAAAGTCGATTTTGTGTATATATGCATTTAGCAATCGATATCGAAATGCTTCAAATCATTAGTTTAACATATTTAAGTTAGTTAACTTCTTTAACATATTGAAGTTGATATAAACCATGGCAGCATAACGACAGTACATTTGGAAGAATTCCGTAATCTTATATTTAGGTATAAAGTCGATTTTCTTGTATATATGCATTAAGCAATCGATATCGAAATGCTTCAAATCATTAGTTTAACATATTTAAGCTAATAAACTTCTTTATCTTACTGAAGTTTACATAAAGCCATAACGGTATAACGGCAGAGCATTTGGAAGAATTTCGTAATCTTATATTTAGTATAAAGTCGATTTTCTTGTATATATGCATTTAGCAATCGATATCGAAATGCTTCAAATCATTAGTTTAACATATTTAAGTTAATAACCTTCTTTAACATACTGAAGTTCGTATAAAGCCATGGCAGATAACGACAGTACATTTGGAAGAATTCCGTAATCTTATATTTAGGTATAAAGTGATTTTCTTGTATATACATTAGCAATCGTTTCGAAATGCTTCAAATCATTAGTTTAACATATTTAAGTAATTAACCTTCTTTAACATACTGAAGTTCGTATAAAGCCATGGCAGCATAACGACAGTACATTTGGAAGAATTCCGTAATCTATATTAGGTATAAAGTCGATTTTCTTGTATATATGCATTAAGCAATCGATTTCGAAATGCTTCAAATCTGTTTAACATTTTAAGTTAATTAAACTTCTTTACGTACTGAATGTACATAAACCATAACGGCATAACGACAGTACATTAGAGGAATCCGTATCTTATATTTAGGTATAAAGTCGATTTTCAGTATAGGTACACATTTAGCAATCGATATCGAAATGCTTCAAATCATTAGTTTAACATATTAAGTTAATTAACCTTCTTTAACAAATGAAGTTGAATAAAGCCATGGCGCCATAAGGCAGCATTTGGAAGAATTCCGTAATCTTATATTTAGGTATAAATCGATTTTCGTTCACTTGCAATCAGATGAAATGCTTCAAATCATTAGTTTAATATTAAGCTAGTTAGCCTTCTTGATCTACTGAAGTTTACATCAAAGCCATAACGGTATACTGGCAGGCATTTGGAAGAATTCGTAATTTATATTTAGGTATAAAGTCGATTTTCTTGTATATATGCATTAAGCAATCGATATCGAAATGCTTCAAATCATTAGTTTAACATATTTAAGTTAATTAACCTTCTTTATCATACTGAAGTTACAAAAGCCTTAAGGTATAACGGCAGTGCATTTGGAAGAATTCCGTAATCTTATATTTAGGTATAAAGTCGATTTTGCTGTATATACACATTAGCAATCGATATCGAAATGCTTCAAATCATTAGTTTAACATATTTAAGTTAATTAACTTCTTTACACTGAAGTTAACATAAAGCCATAACGGTATAACGGCAGTGCATTTGGAAGAATCCGTAATCTTATATTTAGGTATAAAGTCGATTTTCTTGTATACACATTTAGCAATCGATATCGAAATGCTTCAAATCATTAGTTTAACATATTTAAGTAAATAAAACTTCTTTAACGAACTGAAGTTAACATAAAGCCATAACAGTATAACGGCAGAGCATTTGAAGAATTCCGTAATCTTATATTTGGTATAAAGTTGATTATGTTGTATATACACACTAGCAATCGATATCGAAATGCTTCAAATCATTAGTTTAACATATTTAAGTTAATTAACCTTCTTTAACATACTGAAGTTGATATAAAGCCATGGCAGCATAACGACAGTACATTTGAAAGAATTCCGGATTCTTATATTTAGGTATAAAGTCGATTTTCTTGTATATATGCATTAAGCAATAGATTTCGAAATGCTTCAAATAACTGGTATAACATTACTAAGTTAATAAAACTTTTTTAACGAACTGAACTAAACATAAAACTATAACGGCATAACGACAGTACATTTAGAAGAATTCCGTTATCTTATATTTAGGTATGAAGTCGATTTTCTTATATGTACACATTTAGCGATCGATATTGAAATGCTTCAAATCATTAGTTTAACATATTTAAATTAATAAAGCTTCTTTAACGCACTGAAGTTAACATAAAGCCATGGCGGCATAATGGCAGTGCAGTTAGAAGAATTCCGTAATCTTATATTTAGGTATAAAGTCGACTTTCTTCGAAATGCTTCAAATCATTAGTTTAACATATTTAAGCTAATTAACCTTCTTTATTCTACTGAAGTTTACATCAAACCATAACGGTATAACGGCAGAGCATTTGGAAGAATTTCGTAATCTTATATTTAGGTATAAAGTCGATTTTCTTGTATATATGCATTAAGCAATCGATATCGAAATGCTTCAAATCATTAATTTAACATATTTAAGTTAATGAAACTTCTTTAACGAACTGAAGTTAACATAAAGCCATAACGGCATAACGGCAGTGCATTTAGAAGAACTCCGTTATCTTATATTTAGGTATAAAGTCGATTTTCTTGTATATACACATTTAGCAATCGATATCGAAATGCTTCAAATCATTAGTTTAACATATTTGAGTTAATAAAGTTTCTTTAACGAACTGAAGTTGGCGTAAAGTCATGGCGGTATAACGACAGTACATTTGGAAGAATTCCGCAATCTTATATTTAGGTATAAAGTCGATTTTCTTGTATTTACACATATAGCAATCGATATCGAAATGCTACAAATCATTACTTTAACATATTTAAGTAAATAAAACTTCTTTAACGAACTGAAGTTAACATAAGGCCATAACAGTATAACGGCAGTGCATTTGGAAGAATTCCGTAATTTTGTATTTAGGTATAAAGTCGATTTTGTTGTATATGCACACTTAGCAATCGATATCGAGATGCTTCAACTCAATAGTTTAACATATTTAAGTTAATTAACTATCTTTATCTTACTTAAGTCTACAAAAGTCTTAACGGTATAACGGCAGTGCATTTGGAAGAATTTCGTAATCTTATATTTACGTATAAAGTCGATTTTCTTGTACATATGCATTTAGCAATCGATATCGAAATGCTTCAAATCATTAGTTTACCATATTTAAGTTAATTAACTTTCTTTATCTTACTGAAGTTTACATAAAGCCATAACGGTATAACGGCAGTGCATTTGGAAGAATTCCGTAATCTTATATTTAGGTAAGAAGTCGATTTTTTTGTGTATACACATTTAGCAATCGATATCGCAATGCTTCAAATCATTAGTTTAACATATTTGAGTTAGTTAACCGTCTTTAACGTATTGAAGGTGACATAAAGCCATGGCGACATAACAGCAGTGCATTTAGAAGAATTCCGTAAGCTTATATTTAGGTATAAAGTCGATTTTTTGTATATACACATTTAGCAATCGATATCGAAATGCTTCAAATCATTAGTTTAACATATTTAAGTTAAGTAACCTTCTTTAACGTATTGAAGGTGATATGAAGCCATGGCGGCATAACGGCAGTGTATGTAGAAGAATTCCATAATTTTATATTTAGGTATAAAGTCGATTTTGCTGTATATATGCACTTTGCAGTCGATATCGGAATGCTTCAAATCATAAGTTTAACATATTTAAATTAGTTAACCTTCTTTAACATATTGAAGTTGATATAAATCCATGGCAGCATAACGACAGTACATTTGGAAGAATTCCGTCATCTTATATTTAGGTATAAAGTCGATTTTCTTGTATATATGCATTAAGCAATTGATTTCGAAATGCTTCAAATCATTAGTTTAACATATTTAAGCTAATAAACCTTCTTTATATTACTGAAGTTTACATAAAGCCATAACGGTATAACAGCAGAGCATTTGGAAGAATTTCGTAATCTTATATTTTAGTATAAAGTCGATTTTCTTGTATATATGCATTTAGCAATCGATATCGAAATGCTTCAAATCATTAGTTTAACATATTTAAGTTAATTAACCTTCTTTAACATACTGAAGTTCGTATAAAGCCATGGCAGAATAACGACAGTACATTTGGAAGAATTCCGTAATCTTATATTTAGGTATAAAGTCGACTTTCTTCGAAATGCTTCAAATCATTAGTTTAACATATTTAAGCTAATTAACCTTCTTTATCCTACTGAAGTTTACATTAAGCCATAACAGTATAACGGCAGAGCATTTGGAAGAATTTCGTAATCTTATATCTAGGTATAAAGTCGATTTTCTTGTATATATGCATTAAGCAATCGATTTCGAAATGCTTCAAATCATTAGTTTAACATATTTAAGTTAATTAACCTTCTTTATCTTACTGAAGTTTACATAAAGCCATAACGGCATAACGACAGTGTATTAAGAGGAACTCCGCTATCTTATATTTAGGTATAAAGTCGATTTTCTTGTATATACACATTTAGCAATCGATATCGAAATGCTTCAAATCATTAGTTTAACATATTCAAGTTAATTAACCTTCTTTAACATATTGAAGTTGATATAAAGCCATGGCAGCATAACGACAGTACATTTGGAAGAATTCCGTAATCTTATATTTAGGTATAAAGTCGATTTTCTTGTATATACACATATAGCAATCGAGATCGAAATGCTTCAAATCATTAGTTTAATATATTTAAGCTAGTTAGCCTTCTTTATCTTACTGAAGTTTACATAAAGCCTTAACGGTATACTGGCAGTGCATTTGGAAGAATTCCGTAATTTTATATTTAGGTATAAAGTCGATTTTCTTGTATATATGCATTTAGCAATCGATATCGAAATGCTTCAAATCATTAGTTTAACATATTTAAGCTAATTAACCTTCTTTATCTTACTGAAGTTTACAAAAGCCTTAAAGGTATAACGGCAGTGCATTTGGAAGAATTCCGTAATCTTATATTTAGGTATAAAGTCGATTTTGCTGTATATACACACTTAGCAACCGATATCGAGATGCTTCATCTCAATAGTTTAACATATTTAAGTTAATTAACTATCTTTATCTTACTTAAGTCTACAAAAGCCTTAACGGTATAACGGCAGTGCATTTGGAAGATCCGTAATCATATATTTAGTTATAAAGTCGATTTTGTTGTACGTACACATTTAACAATCGATATCGAAATGCTTCAAATCATTAGTTTAACATATTTGAGTTAGTTAACCGTCTTTAACGTATTGAAGGTGATATAGAGCCATGGCGGCATAACGGCAGTGCATTTAGAAGAATTCCGTAATCTTATATTTAGGTATAAAGTCGATTTTTTGTATATACACATTTAGCAATCGATATCGAAATGCTTCAAATCATTAGTTTAACATATTTAAGTTAATTAACCTTCTTTAACATACTGAAGTTCGTATAAAGCCATGGCAGCATAACGACAGTACATTTGGAAGAATTCCGCAATCTTATATTTAGGTAAGAAGTCGATTTTCTTGTATATACACATTTAGCAACCGATATCGAAATGCTTTAAATCATTAGTTTAACATAGTTAAGTTAATTAACCTTCTTTAACGTATTGAAGGTGATATAAAGCCATGGCGGCATAACGACAGTACATTTGGAAGAATTTCGTAATCTTATATTTAGGTATGTAGTCGATTTTTTTGTATACATGCATTTAGCAATTGATATCGAAATGCTTCAAATAACTCTTCTTCTTCTTTACTGGCGTAGACACCGCTTATGCGATTATAGCCGAGTCAACAACAGCGCGCCAGTCGTTTCTTCTCTTCGCTACGTGGCGCCAATTGGATATTCCAAGCGAAACCAGGTCCCTCTGCATTTGGTCCTTCCAACGGAGTGGAGGTCTTCCTCTTCCTCTGCTTCCCGCGGCGGGTACTGCGTCGAATACTTTCAGAGCTGGAGTGTTTTCATCCATCCGGACAACATGACCTAGCCAGCGTAGCCGCTGTCTTTTAATTCGCTGAACTATGTCAATGTCGTCGTATATCTCGTACAGCTCATCGTTCCATCGAATGCGATATTCGCCGTGGCCAACGCGCAAAGGACCATAAATCTTTCGCAGAACTTTTCTCTCGAAAACTCGCAACGTCGACTCATCGGTTGTTGTCATCGTCCAAGCCTCTGCACCATATAGCAGGACGGGAATAATGAGCGACTTATAGAGTTTGGTTTTTGTTCGTCGAGAGAGGACTTTACTTTTCAATTGCCTACTCAGTCCGAAGTAGCACCTGTTGTCAAGAGTAATCTTGCGTTGGATTTCCAGGCTGACATTGTTGGTGGTGTTAATGCTGGTTCCTAAATAGACAAAATTATCAACAACTTCAAAGTTATGACTGTCAACAGTGACGTGGGAGCCAAGTCGCGAGTGCGACGCCTGTTTGTTTGATGACAGGAGATATTTCGTCTTGCCCTCGTTCACTGCCAGACCCATTTGAATTGCTTCCTTGTTCAGTCTGGAGAAAGCAGAACTAACGGCGCGGGTGTTGAGGCCGATGATATCAATATCATCGGCATACGCCAGCAGCTGTACACTCTTGTAAAAGATTGTACCTGCTCGATTAAGTTCTGCAGCTCGAATAATTTTCTCGAGCAGCAGATTGAAAACGTCACACGATAGGGAGTCGCCTTGTCTGAAACTTCGTTTGGTATCGAACGGCTCGGAGAGGTCCTTCCCGATCCTGACGGAGCTTTGAGTGTTGCTCAACGTCAGTTTACACAGCCGTATTAGTTTTGCGGGGATACCAAATTCAGACATCGCGGCATAAAGGCAGCTCCTTTTCGTGCTGTCGAAAGCAGCTTTGAAATCGACGAAGAGGTGGTGTGTGTCGATTCTTCTTTCACGGGTCTTTTCCAAGATTTGGCGCATGGTGAATATCTGGTCGGTTGTTGATTTACCAGGTCTAAAGCCACACTGATAAGGTCCAATCAGTTTGTTGACGGTGGGCTTTAATCTTTCACACAATACGCTCGACAGAACCTTATATGCGATTTTGAGGAGGCTAATCCCACGGTAGTTGGCGCAGATTGTAGGGTCTCCTTTTTTTATGGATTGGGCATAGCACACTTAAATTCCAATCGTTGGGCATACTTTCGTCCGACCATATTTTGCAAAGAAGTTGATGCATGCACCTTAGCAGCTCTTCGCCGCCGTGTTTGAATAGCTCGGCCGGCAATCCGTCGGCCCCTGCCGCTTTGTTGTTTTTCAGGCGGGCAATTGCTATTCGAACTTCATCATGGTCGGGCAATGGAACATCTGCTCCATCGTCATCGATTGGGGTATCGGGTTCGTTTTCTCCTGGTGTTGTGTGTTCACTGCCATTCAGCAGGCTGGAGAAGTGTTCCCTCTATAATTTAATTATGCTCTGGGTATCGGTAACTAGATCACCTTTGGGGGTTCTACAAGAGTATGCTCCGGTCTTGAAACCTTCTGTAAGCCGCCGCATCTTTTCGTAGAATTTTCGAGCATTACCCCTGTCGGTCAGCTTATCAAGCTCTTCGTACTCACGCATTTCGGCCTCTTTCTTTTTCTGTCTACAAATGCGTCTCGCTTCCCTCTTCAACTCTCGGAATCTATCCCATCCCGCACGTGTTGTGGTCGATCGTAACGTTGCGAGGTAGGCAGCCTGTTTTCTCTCCGCTGCGACACGGCACTCCTCGTCGTACCAGCTGTTCCTTTGCACTTTCCGAAAACCAATGGTTTCGGTTGCAGCTGTACGTAAGGAGTTTGAAATGCCGTCCCACAGCTCCCTTATACCGAGTTGTTGACGAGTGCTCTCAGAGAGCAGGAGTGCAAGCCGAGTAGAAAATCGTTCGGCTGTCTGTTGTGATTGCAGCTTCTCGACGTCGAACCTTCCTTGTGTTTGTTGGCGTGCGTTTTTTGCTGCACAGAGGCGGGTGCGAGTTTTGGCTGCAAAAATATAGTGGTCCGAGTCGATGTTAGGACCTCGGAGCGCACGCACATCTAAAACACTGGAGACGTGTCTTCCGTCTATCACAACATGATCGATCTGGTTGGTGGTTTTTCGATCCGGAGACTGCCAGGTGGCTTGATGAATCTTCTTATGCTGGAATCTAGTACTACAGATAACCATATTTCGGGCCCCGGCGAAGTCGATCAGCCTCAACCCATTTGGGGATGTTTCCTCGTGGAGGCTGAATTTACCGATCGTAGTGCCAAAGATACCTTCTTTGCCCACCCTGGCGTTGAAGCCGCCAAGCACGATTTTGACATCGTGGCGGGGGCATCTCTCATAAGTGCGCTCCAAGCACTCATAAAAGGCATCTTTGGTCACATCGTCCTTCTCTTCCGTCGGGGCGTGGGCGCAAATCAGCAATATGTTGAAGAACCTCGCTTTGATGCGGATTGTGGCTAGACGTTCATTCATAGAAGTGAATGATAGTACTCGGCGACGGAGTCTCTCTCCCACCACGAATCCAACACAAAACTTGCGCTCCTTTATATGGCCACTGTAGTAAATGTCACAAGGACTTACTCGTCTCTGTCCCTGTCCCGTCCATCGCATTTCTTGGACGGCGGTGATGTCAGCCTTTATCTTTACGAGGACATCTACCAGCTGGGCAGCGGCACCTTCCCAATTAAGGGACCGGACATTCCAGGTGCATGCCCTCAAATCATAGTCCTTATTTCGTTTGCCGTGGTCGTCATCAAAAGGGGGGTCTCTCATCCGAGGCTGTTTTTTCCTTTTCATTGGGGGTGTTTTTTTACGTGGCGGGTCCCAAACCCAGCGCACAACCCTATGCAGGGGATGTTTCGCCTTCTCACTTTAGCTCGCCTTCAAACGGATGTTCTTAGGCTACCCAGAGGATACTTAGTCAAAGACCGGAAGTCGTGAGCTGCTTGAGTCATATGTAAAAGAATCGTTTCTGGCCACTCCCAAGTGAATGGCGATCACAGAACTTTCCTCACTTGCGTGAACTTCTACACATGACTCCATCCTCCAAAATCTTCAAATAACTGGTTTAACATATTTAAGTTAAGAAACCTTCTTTAACGAACAGAAGTTAACACAAAGCCATAACGGCATAACGGCAGTGCATTTAGAAGAATTCCGTAATCTTATATTTAGGTATAAAGTCGATTTTCTTGTATATATGCATTAACCAATCGATTTCGAAATGCTTCAAATAACTGGTTTAACATATTTAAGTTAATAAACCTTCTTTAACGAACTGAAGTTAACATAAAGCCATAACGGCATAACGGCAGTGCATTTAGAGGAACTCCGTTATCTTATATTTAGGTATAAAGGCGATTTTCTTGTATATACACATTTAGCAATCGATATCGAAATGCTTCAAATCATTAGTTTAACATATTTAAGTTAATTAACCTTCTTCAACGTATCGAAGGTGATATAAAGCAGTGGCGGCATAACGACAGTACATTTGGAAGAATTCCGTAATCTTATATTTAGGTATAAAGTCGATTTTCTTGTATATATGCATTTAGCAATCGATATCGAAATGCTTTAAATAACTAGTTTAACATATTTAAGTTAATAAACCTTCTTTAACGAACAGAAGTTAACATAAAGCCATAACGGCATAACGGTAGTGCATTTAGAAGAATTCCGTAATCTTATATTTAGGTATAAAGTCGATTTTCTTGTATATACACATTTAGCAATCGATATCGAAATGCTTCAAATCCTTAGTTTGGCATATTTAAGTTAATTAACCTTATATAACATATTGAAGTTGATGTAAAACCATGGCGGCATAACGGCAGTGCATGTAGAAGAATTCCGTAATCTTATATTTAGGTATAAAGTCGATTTTATGGTATATATGCATTAAGCAATCGAAATCGAAATGCTTCAAATCATTAGTTTAACACATTTAAGTTAATTAACCATTATTAACATATTGAAGTTCATATAAAGCCATGGCAGCATTGCGACAGTACATTTGGAAGAATTCCGTAATCTTATATTTAGGTATAAAGTCGATTTTCTTATATATACACATTTAGCAATCGATTCAAATAATTAGTTTAACATATTTAAGTAAATAAAGCTTCTTTAACGCACTGAAGTTAACATAAAGCCATGGCGGCATAACGGCAGTGCATTTAGAAGAATTCCGTAATCTTATATTTTGTATAAAGTCGATTATGTTGTATATACACACTTAGCAATCGATATCGAAATGCTTCAAATCATTAGTTTAACATATTTAAGTTAATTAACCTTCTTTAACGAACTGAAGTTAACATAGAGCCTTAACGGTATAACGGCAGTGCATTTGGAAGAATTCCGTTATCTTATATTTAGGTATAAAGTCGATTTTCTTGTAATATGCATTTAGCAATCGATATCGAAATGCTTTAAATAACTAGTTTAACATATTTAAGTTAATAAACCTTCTTTAACGAACAGAAGTTAACATAAAGCCATAACGGCATAACGGTAGTGCATTTAGAAGAATTCCGTAATCTTATATTTAGGTATAAAGTCGATTTTCTTGTATATACACATTTAGCAATCGATATCGAAATGCTTCAAATCCTTAGTTTGGCATATTTAAGTTAATTAACCTTATATAACATATTGAAGTTGATGTAAAACCATGGCGGCATAACGGCAGTGCATGTAGAAGAATTCCGTAATCTTATATTTAGGTATAAAGTCGATTTTATTGTATATATGCATTAAGCAATCGATTTCGAAATGCTTCAAATCATTAGTTTAACACATTTAAGTTAATTAACCATTTTTAACATATTGAAGTTCATATAAAGCCATGGCAGCATTGCGACAGTACATTTGGAAGAATTCCGTAATCTTATATTTAGGTATAAAGTCGATTTTCTTATATATACACATTTAGCAATCGATTCAAATAATTAGTTTAACATATTTAAGTAAATAAAGCTTCTTTAACGCACTGAAGTTAACATAAAGCCATGGCGGCATAACGGCAGTGCATTTAGAAGAATTCCGTAATCTTATATTTTGTATAAAGTCGATTATGTTGTATATACACACTTAGCAATCGATATCGAAATGCTTCAAATCATTAGTTTAACATATTTAAGTTAATTAACCTTCTTTAACGAACTGAAGTTAACATAGAGCCTTAACGGTATAACGGCAGTGCATTTGGAAGAATTCCGTTATCTTATATTTAGGTATAAAGTCGATTTTCTTGTAATATGCATTTAGCAATCTATATCGAAATGCTTCAAATCATTAGTTTAACATATTTAATTTAATGAAACTTCTTTAACGAACTGAAGTTAACATAAAGCCATAAGGGTATAACGGCAGTGCATTTAGAAGAATTCCGTTATCATATATTTATGTATAAATTCGATTTTCTTGTATATACACATTTAGCAATCGATATCGAAATGCTTCAAATCATTAGTTTAACATATTTAAGCTAATTAGCCTTCTTTATCTTTTTGAAGTTTACATAAAGCCTTAACGGTATAACGGCAGTGCATTTGGAAGAATTCCGTAATCTTACATTTAGGTATAAAGTCGATTTTTTTGTATATATGCATTTAGCAATCGATATCGAAATGCTTCAAATCATTAGTTTAACATATTTAAGCTAAATAACCTTCTTTATCTTACTGAAGTTTACATAAAGCCTTAAAGGTATAACGGCAGTGCATTTGGAAGAATTCCGTTATCTTATATTTAGGTATAAAATCGATTTTCTTGTATATACACATTTAGCAATCGATATCGAAATGCTTCAATCATTAGTTTAACATATTTAAGTTAATTAACCTTCTTTATCTTATTGAAGTTTACATAAATCCTTAACGGTATAACGGCAGTGCATTTGGAAGAATTCCGTAATCTTATATTTAGGTATAAAGTCGATTTTGTTGCATATACACACTTAGCAATCGATATCGAGATGCTTCAACTCAATAGTTTAACATATTTAAGTTAATTAACTATCTTTATCTTACTTAAGTCTACAAAAACCTTAACGGTATAACGGCAGTGCATTTGGAAGAATTCCGTAATCTTATATTTAGGTATAAAGTCGATTTTCTTCTATTTTCTTCAAATCATTAGTTTAACATATTTAAGTTAATTAACCTTCTTTATCTTACTGAAGTTTACCTAAAGCCATAAGGGTATAACGGCAGTGCATTTAGAAGAATTCCGTTATCATATATTTATGTATAAAGTCGATTTTCTTACATATAAGCATTTAGCAATCGATATCGAAATGCTTCAAATCATTAGTTTAACATATTTAAGTTAATTAACCTTCTTTATCTTATTGAAGTTTACATAAAGCCATAACGGTATAACGGCAGTGCATTTGGAAGAATTCCGTAATCTTATATTCAGGTATAAAGTCGATTTTGTTGCATATACACACTCAGCAATCGATATCGAGATGCTTCAACTCAATAGTTTAACATATTTAAGTTAATTAACTATCTTTATCTTACTTAAGTCTGCAAAAGACTTAATGGTATAACGGCAGTGCATTTGGAAGAATTCCGTAATCTTATATTTAGGTATAAAGTCGATTTTCTTCTATATACGCATTTAGCAATCGATATCGAAATGCTTCAAATCATTAGTTTAACATATTTAAGCTAATTAGCCTTCTTTATCTTACTGAAGTTTACATAGAGCCTTAACGGTATAAGGGCAGTGCATTTGGAAGAATTCTGTAATCTTATATTTATGTATAAAGTCGATTTTCTTGTATATACGCATTTAGCAATCGATATCGAAATGCTTCAAATCATTAGTTTAACATAGTTAAGCTAATTAACCCTCTTTATCTTACTGAAGTTTACATAGAGCCTTAACGGTATAACGGCAGTGCATTTGGAAGAATTCCGTAAACTTATATTTAGGTATTAAGTCGATTTTCTTGTATATACTCATTTAGCAATCGATATCGAAAGGCTTCAAATCTTTAGTTTAACATATTTAATCTAATTAGCCTTCTTTATCTTACTGAAGTTTACATAAAGCCTTAACGGTATAAGGGCAGTGCATTTGGAAGAATTCTGTAATCTTATATTTATGTATAAAGTCGATTTTCTTGTATATACGCATTTAGCAATCGATATCGAAATGCTTCAAATCATTAGTTTAACATATTTAAGCTAATTAGCCTTCTTTATCTTACTGAAGTTTACATAAAGCCTTAACGGTATAACGGCAGTGCATTTGGAAGAATTCCGTAATCTTATATTTATGTATAAAGTCGATTTTCTTGTATATACGCATTTAGCAATCGATATCGAAATGCTTCAAATCATTAGTTTAACATATTTAAGCTAATTAACCTTCTTTATCTTACTGAAGTTTACATAAAGCCATAACGGTATAACCGGGAGTTCATTTGGAAGAATTCCGTAATCTTATATTTAGGTATAAAGTCGATTTTGTTGTAAATTTTCATTTAGCAATCGATATCGAAATGCTTCAAATCATTAGTTTAACATATTTAAGTTAAGTAAACTTCTTTAACGTACTGAAGGTGATATGAAGCCATGGCAGCATAACGACAGTACATTTGGAAGAATTCCGTAATCTTATATTTAGGTATTAAGTCGATTTTCTTGTATATACTCATTTAGCAATCGATATCGAAATGCTTCAAATCATTAGTTTAACATATTTAAGTTAATTAACCTTCTTTATCTTATTGAATTTTACATAAAGCCATAACGGCATAAGGGCAGTGCATTTGGAAGAATTCCGTAATCTTATATTTAGGTATAAAGTCGATTTTGTTGTACATACTCATTTAGCAATCGATATCGAAATGCTTCAAATCATTAGTTTAACATATTTAAGTTAATTAACTATCTTTATCTTACTTAAGTCCACAAAAGCCTTAACGGTATAACGGCAGTGTATGTAGAATAATTCCGTAATCTTATATTTAGTATAAAGTCGATTTTGTTGTATATAGGCACTTTGCAATCGATATTGAATTTCTTTAAATCATTAGTTTAACATATTTAAGTTAATTAACCTTCTTTAACATATTGAAGTTGATATAAAGCCATGGCAGCATAACGACAGTACATTTGGAAGAATTCCGTAATCTTATATTTAGGTATAAAGTCGATTTTCTTGTATATACTCATTTAGCAATCGATATCGAAATGCTTCAAATCATTAGTTTAACATATTTAAGTTAATTAACCTTCTTTATCTTACTGAAGTTTACATAAAGCCATAAGGGTATAACGGCAGTGCATTTAGAAGAATTCCGTTATCATATATTTATGTATAAAGTCGATTTTCTGGTATATACGCATTTAGCAATCGATATCGAAATGCTTCAAATCATTAGTTTACCTTATTTAAGCTAATTAACCTTCTTTATCTTACTGAAGTTTACATAAAGCCTTAATGGTATAACGGCAGTGCATTTGGGAGAATTCCGTAATCTTATATTTAGGTATAAAGTCGATGTTCTTCTATATATGCATTAAGCAATCGATATCGAAATGCTTCAAATCTTTAGTTTAACATATTTAAGCTAATTAACCTTCTTTATCTTACTGAAGTTTACATAAAGCCTTAAAGGTATAACGGCAGTGTATTTGGAAGAATTCCGTAATCTTATATTTAGGTATAAAATCGATTTTCTTGTATGTACTCATTTAGCAATCGATATCGAAATGCTTCAAACCATTAGTTTAACATATTTAAGTTAATAAAGCTTCTTTAACGAACTGAAGTTGGCATAAAGCCATGGCGGCATAACGGCAGTGCATTTAGAAGAATTTCGTAAGCTTATATTTAGGTATAAAGTCGATTTTTTGTATATACACATTTAGCAATCGATATCGAAATGCTTCAAATCATTACTTTAACATATTTAAGTTAATTAACCTCCTTTATCTTATTGAAGTTTACATAAAGCCATAACGGTTAAACAGCAGTGCATTTGGAAGAATTCCGTAATCTTATATTTAGGTATAAAGTCGATTTTGTTGTATATACACACTTAGCAATCGATATCGAGATGCTTCAACTCAATAGTTTAACATATTTAAGTTAATTAACTATCTTTATCTTACTTAAGTCTACAAAAGCCTTAACGGTATAAAGGCAGTGCATTTGGAAGAATTCCGTAATCTTATATTTAGGTATAAAGTCGATTTTGTTGTACATTTACATTTAGCAATCGATATCGAAATGCTTCAAATCATTAGTTTAACATATTTAAGTTAAGTAAACTTCTTTAACGTATCGAAGGTGATATAAAGCAATGGCGGCATAACGGCAGTACCTTTGGAAGAATTCCGTAATCTTATATTTAGGTATTAAGTCGATTTTCTTGTATATATGCATTAAGCAATCGATTTCGAAATGCTTCAAATCATTAGTTTAAAATATTTAAGCTAATTGACCTTCTTTAACTTACTGAAGTTTTCATAAAGCAATAACGGTATAACGGCAGAGCATTTGGAAGAAATTCGTAATCTTATATTTAGGTATAAATTCGATTTTCTTGTATATATGCATTAAGCAATCGATATCGAAATGATACAAATCATTAGTTTAACATATTTAAGTTAATAAAACTTCTTTAACGAACTGAGGTTAACATAAAGCCATGGCGGCATAACGGCAGTGCATTTAGAAGAATTCCGTAATCTTATATTTAGGTATAAAGTCGATTTTGTTGTATATACGCATTTAGCAATCGATATCGAAATGCTTCAAATCATTAGTTTAACATATTTAAGCTAATAAACCTTCTTTAACGAACTGAAGTTGGCATATATCTATTGCGGCATAACGGCAGTGCACTTAGAAGAATTCCGTAATCTTATATTTAGGTATAAAGTCGATATTATTATATATACACATTTAGCAATTGATATCGAAATGCTTCAAATCATTAGTTTAACATATTTAAGTTAATTTACTTTCCTTATCTTACTGAAGTTTACATAAAGCCATGGCGGCATAACGACAGTACATTTGGAAGAATTCCGTAATCTTATATGTAGGTATAAAGTCGATTTTCTTGTATATATGCATTAAGCAATCGATTTAGAAATGCATCAAATCATTAGTTTAACATATTTAAGTTAATTAACCTTCTTTATCTTATTGAAGTTTACATAAAGCCATAACGGTATAACGGCACAGCTTTTGGAAGAATTCCGTAATCTTATATTTAGGTATGAAGTCGATTTTCTTGTATATATGCATTAAGCAATCGATATCGAAATGCTTCATATCATTAGTTTAAAAAATTTAAGTTAATTTATTTTCCTTATCTTACTGAAGTTTACATAAAAACATAACAGTATAACGGCAGAGCATTTAGAAGAATTCCGTAAGCTTATATTTGGTATAAAGTCGATTTTGTTGTATATACACACTTAGCAATTGATATCGAAATGCTTCAAATCATTAGTTTAACATATCTAAGCTAATTAACTTTCTTTATCTTACTTAAGTTTACATAAAGCCATAAGGGTACAACGGCAATGCATTAAGAAGAACTCCGTAATCATATATTTATGTAAAAAGTCTATTTCCTTGTATATACGCATTTAGCAATCGATATCGAAATGCTGAATAAAAATCATTAGTTTAACATATTTAAGCTAATTAACCTTCTTTATCTTACGGAAGTTTACATAAAACCTTAACGGTATAACGGCAGTGCATTTGGAAGAATTCCGTAATCTTGTATTTAGGTATAAAGTCGATTTTCTTGTATATACTCACATAGCAATCGATATCGAAATGCTCCAAATCATTAGTTTAACATATTTAAGTTAATAAAGCTTCTATATCTTACTGAAGTTTACATAAAGCCATAACGGTATAACGGCAGTGCATTTGGAAGAATTCCGTAATCTTATATTTAGGTAAGAAGACGATTTTGTTGTATATATGCATTAAGCAATCGATTTCGAAATGCTTCAAATAACTGGTTTAACATATTTAAGTTAATAAACCTTCTTTAGCGAACTGAAGTTAACATAAAGCCATGGCGGCATAACGGCAATGCATTTGGAAGAATTTCGTAATCTTTTATTTAGGTATAAAGTCGATTTTGTTGTACATACACATTTAGCAATCGATATCGAAATGCTTCAAATCATTAGTTTAATGTATTTAAGTTAAGTAACCTTTTTAACGTATTGAAGGTGATATGAAGCCATGGCGGCATAACGGCAGTGCATTTAGAAGAATTCCGTTATCTTATATTTAGGTATAAAGTCGATTTTGTTCTATATACGCACTTTGCAATCGATACCGAAATTCTTCAAATCATTAGTTTAACATATTTAAGTTAATTAACTATCTTTATCTTACTTGAGTCTACAAAAGCCTTAACGGTATAAAGGCAGTGCATTTGGAAGAATTCCGTAATCTTATATTTAGGTATAAAGTCGATTTTGTTGTACATACACATTTAGCAATCAATATCGAAATGCTTCAAATCATAAGTTTAACATATTTAAGTTAAGTAACCTTCTTTAACGTATTAAAGGTGATATGAAGCCATGGAGGCATAACGGCAGTGTATGTAGAAGAATTCCGTAATCTTATATTTAGGTATTAAGTCGATTTTGTTGTATATACGCACTTTGCAATCGATACCGAAATTCTTCAAATCATTAGTTTAACATATTTAAGTTAATTAACTTTCTTTATCTTACTGAAATTAACATAAAGCCATAACGGTATAACGGCAGAGCATTTGGAAGAATTCCGTAAACTTAAATTTAGGTATAAAGTCGATTTTCTTGTATATATGCATTAAGCAATCGATACCGAAATTCTTCAAATCATTAGTTTAACATATTTAAGTTAATTAACCTTATTTAACATATTGAAGTTGATATAAAGCCATGGCAGCATAACGACAGTACATTTGGAAGAACTCCGTAATCTTATATTTAGGTATAAAATCGATTTTCTTGTATGTACTCATTTAGCAATCGATTTGGAAATGCTTCAAACCATTAGTTTAACATATTTAAGTTAATTAACCTTCTTTATCTTACTGAAGTTTACATAAAGCCATAAGGGTATAACGGCAGTGCATTTAGAAGAATTCCGTTATCTTATATTTAGGTATAAAGTCGATTTTGTTCTATATACGCACTTTGCAATCGATACCGAAATTCTTCAAATCATTAGTTTAACATATTTAAGTTAATTAACTTTCTTTATCTTACTGAAATTAACATAAAGCCATAACGGTATAACGGCAGAGCATTTGGAAGAATTCCGTAAACTTAAATTTAGGTATAAAGTCGATTTTCTTGTATATATGCATTAAGCAATCGATACCGAAATTCTTCAAATCATTAGTTTAACATATTTAAGTTAATTAACCTTATTTAACATATTGAAGTTGATATAAAGCCATGGCAGCATAACGACAGTACATTTGGAAGAACTCCGTAATCTTATATTTAGGTATAAAATCGATTTTCTTGTATGTACTCATTTAGCAATCGATTTGGAAATGCTTCAAACCATTAGTTTAACATATTTAAGTTAATAAAGCTGCTTTAACGAACTGAAGTTGGCATAAAGCCATGGCGGCATAACGGCAGTGCATTTAGAAGAATTCCGTAAGCTTATATTTAGGTATAAAGTCGATTTTTTGTATATATACATTTAGCAATCGATATCGAAATGCTTCAAATCATTAGTTTAACATATCTAAGTTAATTAACCTTCTTTATCTTATTGAAGTTTACATAAAGCCATAACGGTTAAACGGCAGTGCATTTGGAAGAATTAAGTAATATGATATTTAGGTATAAAGTCGATTTTGTTGTATATACACACTTAGAAATCGATATCGAGATGCTTCAACTCAATAGTTTAACATATTTAAGTTAATTAACTATCTTTATCTTACTTGAGTCTACAAAAGCCTTAACGGTATAAAGGCAGTGCATTTGGAAGAATTCCGTAATCTTATATTTAGGTATAAAGTCGATTTTGTTGTACATACACATTTAGCAATCAATATCGAAATGCTTCAAATCATAAGTTTAACATATTTAAGTTAAGTAACCTTCTTTAACGTATTAAAGGTGATATGAAGCCATGGCGGCATAACGGCAGTGTATGTAGAAGAATTCCGTAATCTTATATTTAGGTATTAAGTCGATTTTGTTGTATATGCGCACTTTGCAATCGATATCGAAATTCTTCAAATCATTAGTTTAACATATTTAAGTTAATTAAACTTCTTTAACGTATCGAAGGTGATATAAAGCAATGGCGGCATAACGGCAGTACCTTTGGAAGAATTCCGTAAACTTATATTTAGGTATTATGTCGATTTACTTGTATATATGCATTAAGCAATCGATTTCAAAATGCTTCAAATCATTAGTTTAATATATTTAAGCTAATTGACCTTCTTTATCTTACTGAAGTTTTCATAAAGCCATAACGGTATAACGGCAGTGCATTTAGAAGAATTCCGTAATCTTATATTTAGGTATAAAGTCGATTTTGTTGTATATACGCATTTAGCAATCGATATCGAAATGCTTCAAATCATTAGTTTAACATATTTAAGCTAATAAAGCTTCTTTAACGAACTGAAGTTGGCATAAATCCATGGCGGCATAACGGCAGTGCATTTAGAAGAGTTCCGTAATCTTATATTTAGGTATAAAGTCGATTTTGTTGTATATACGCATTTAGCAATCGATATCGAAATGCTTCAAATCATTAGTTTAACATATTTAAGCTAATAAACCTTCTTTAACGAACTGAAGTTTGCATATATCTATTGCGGCATAACGGCAGTGCACTTAGAAGAATTCCGTAATCTTATATTTAGGTATAAAGTCGATATTATTATATATACACATTTAGCAATTGATATCGAAATGCTTCAAATCATTAGTTTAACATATTTAAGTTAATTTACTTTCCTTATCTTACTGAAGTTTACATAAAGCCATGGCGGCTAAATGTGTATGATTTCGAAATGCTTCAAATAACTGGTTTAACATATTTAAGTTAATAAACCTTCTTTAGCGAACTGAAGTTAACATAAAGCCATGGCGGCATAACGGCAATGCATTTGGAAGAATTCCGTAATCTTTTATTTAGGTATAAAGTCGATTTTGTTGTACATACACATTTAGCAATCGATATCGAAATGCTTCAAATCATTAGTTTAATGTATTTAAGTTAAGTAACCTTTTTAACGTATTGAAGGTGAAATGAAGCCATGGCGGCATAACGGCAGTGTATGTAGAATAATTCCGTAATCTTATATTTAGGTATAAAGTCGATTTTGTTGTACATACACATTTAGCAATCGATATCGAAATGCTTCAAATCATTAGTTTAATGTATTTAAGTTAAGTAACCTTTTTAACGTATTGAAGGTGATATGAAGCCATGGCGGCATAACGGCAGTTCATGTAGAATAATTCCTTAATCTTATATTTAGGTATAAAGTCGATTTTGCATTGAGCAATCGATTTCGAAATGCTCCAAATAACTTGTTTAACATATTTAAGTTAATAAACCTTCTTTAACGAACTGAAGTTAACATAAAGCCATAACGGCATAACGGCAGTGCATTAAGAGGAACTCCGTTATCTTATATTTAGGTATAAAGTCGATTTTCTTGTATATACACATTTAGCAATCGATATCGAAATGGTTCAAATCATTAGTTTAACATATTTAAGTTAAATAACCTTCTTTAACGTATCGACGGTGATATAAAGCAATGGCGGCATAATGACAGTACATTTGGAAGAATTTCGTAATATTATATTTAGGTATAAAGTCGATTTTCTTGTATATAAGCATTTAGCAATCGATATCGAAATGCTTCAAATAACTGGTTTAAAATATTTAAGTTAATAAACCTTCTTTATCTTACTAAAGTTTTCATAAAGCCTTAACGGTATAACGGCAGTGTATGTAGAAGAATTCCGTAATCTTATATTTAGGTATAAAGTCGATTTTGTTGTATATACGCACTTCGCAATCGATACCGAAATTCTTCAAACCATTAGTTTAACATATTTAAGTTAATTAACTTTCTTTATCTTACTGAAGTTAACATAAAGCCATAACGGTATAACGGCAGAGCATTTGGAAGAATTTCGTAATCTTATATTTAGGTATAAAGTCGATTTTCTTGTATATATGCATTAAGCAATTGATTGCTTCGTATTAAAGTTAATACAAAGCCATGGCGGCATAACGACAGTACATTTGGAAGAATTCCGTAATCTTATATTTAGGTATAAAGTCGATTTTGCATTAAGCAATCGATTTCGAAATGCTCCAAATAACTTGTTTAACATATTTAAGTTAATAAACCTTCTTTAACGAACTGAAGTTAACATAAAGCCATAACGGCATAACGGCAGTGCATTAAGAGGAACTCCGTTATCTTATATTTAGGTATAAAGTCGATTTTCTTGTATATACACATTTAGCAATCGATATCGAAATGCTTCAAATCATTAGTTTAACATATTTAAGTTGACTAACCTTCTTTAACGTATTGAAGGTGATTTAAAGCCATGGCATCATAACGACAGTACATTTGGAAGAATTCCGTAATCTTATATTTAGGTATAAAGTCGATTTTCTTGTATATATGCATTAAGCAATCGATATCGAAATGCTTCAAATCATTAGTTTAAGATATTTAATTTAATAAACCTTCTTTATCTTACTAAAGTTTTCATAAAGCCTTAACGGTATAACGGCAGTACATTTGGAAGAATTCCGTAATCTTATATTTAGGTATATAGTCGATTTTCTTGTAAATGTGCCTTTAGCAATCGATATCGAAATGCATCAAATAACTGGTTTAACAAACTTAAGTTAATAAAACTTCTTTAACAAACAGAGGTTAACATAAAGGCATAACGGCATAACGGCAGTGCACTTAGAAGAATTCCGTAATCTTATATTTAGGTATATAGTCGATTTTCTTGTATATGTGCTTTTAGCAATCGATATCAAAATGATTCAAATAACTGGTTTAACAAACTTAAGTTAATAAACCTTCTTTAACGATCTGAAGTTAACATAAAGCCATGGCGGCATAACGGCAGTGCATGTAGAAGAATTCCATAATCTTATAATTAGGTATATAGTCGATTTTCTTGTATATGTGCTTTTAGCAATCGATATCGAAATGCTTCAAATAACTGGTTTAACAAACTTAAGTTTATAAACCTTCTTTAACAAACAGAAGTTAACATAAAGGCATAACGGCATAACGGCAGTGCACTTAAAAGAATTCCGTAATCTTATATTTAGGTATAAAGTCGATTTTCTTGTATATACACAATTAGCAATCGATATCGAAATGCTTCAAATCACTAGTTTAACATATTTAAGTTAATTAACCATCTTTATTGTACTGAAGTCAACAAAAGCCTTAACGGCATAACGACAGTACATTTGGAAGAATTCCGTAATCTTATATTTAGGTATAAGGTCGATTTTGTTGTATATATGCATTAAGCAATCGGTATCGAAATGCTTCAAATAACTGGTTTAACATATTCAAGTTAATAAACCTTCTTTAACGAACTGAAGTTAACATAAAGCCATGGCGGCATAACGGCAGCGCAGTTTAATATATTTAAGTTAATTAACCCTCTTTATCTTACTGAAGTCTACAAAAGCCTTAACGGCATAACGGCAGTGCATTTACAAGAATTCCGTAATCATATATTTAGGCTTAAAGTCGATTTTCTTTTATATACTCATTTAGCAATCGATAACGAAATGCTTCGAATCATTAGTTTAACATATTTAAGTTAATAAAGCTTCTTTAACGCACTGAAGTTAACACAAAGCCATAACGGCATAACCACAGTGCATTTAGAAGAATTCCGTAATCTCGTATTTAGGTTTAAAATCCATTTTCTTGTGTATACACATTTAGCAATCGATATCGAAATGCTTCAAACCATTAGTTTAACATATTTAAGTTAACTAACCTGCTTTAACGTATTGAAGGTTATATAAAGCCATAACGGCATAACCACAGTGCATTTAGAAAAATTCCGTAATCTTATATTTAGGTATAAATTCGATTTTCTTGTATATACACATTTAGCAATCGATATCAAAATGCTACAAGTCATTTGTTTAACATATTTGAGTTAATTAACCTTCTTTAACGTATTGAAGTTGATATAAAGCCATGGCGGCATAACGACAATACATTTAGGAGACTTCCGTAATCTTATGTTTAGGTATAAAGTCGATTTTCTTGTATATACACATTTAGCAATCGATATCAAAATGCTTCAAACCATTAGTTTAACATATTTAAGGTAATAAACCTTTTTTAACGAAATGAGGTGGGCATAAGGCCATGTCGGCATAACGGCAGTGCATTTAGAAGAATTCCGTAATCTTATATTTAGGTGTAAAGTCGATTTTCTTGTATATACACATTTAGCAATCGATATCGAAATGCCACAAATCATTAGTTTAACATATTTAAGTTAATTAACCTTCTTTAACGTAGTGAAGGTGATATAAAGCCATGGCTGCATAACGACAGTACATTTGGAAGAATTCCGTAATCTTATATTTAGGTATAAAGTCGATTTTCTTGTATATGCACATTTAGCAATCGATATCGAAATGCTTCAAATCATTAGTTTAACATATTTAAGTTAATAAACCTTCTTTAACGAACTGAAGTTGGCATAAAGCCATGGCGGCATAACGGCAGCGCATTTAGAAGAATTCCGTAATCTTATATTGAGGTATAAAGTCGATTTTCTTGTATATAAACGTTTAGCGATCGATATCGAAATGTTTTAAATCATTAGTTTAACATATTTAAGTTAATAAACCTTCTTTAACGAACTGAAGTTGGCATTTAGAAGAATTCCGTAATCTTATATTTAGGTATAAAGTCGATTTTCTTGTATATACACATTTAGCAATCGATATCGAAATGCTTCAAATCATTAGTTTAACATATTTAAGTTAATTAACCTTCTTTATTTTACTGAAGTTCATATGCCATAACGGTATAACGGCAGGGCATCTGGAAGAATTCCATAATCTTATATTTAGGTATAAAGTTGATTCTCTTGTATATTCTCATATAGCAATCGATATCGAAATGCTTCAAATCATTAGTTTAACATATTTAAGTTAATTAACCCTCTTTATCTTACTGAAGTCTACAAAAGCCTTAACGGCATAACGGCAGTGCATTTAGAAGAACTACGTAATTTTATATTTAGGTATAAAGTCGATTTTGTTGTACATACTCATTTAGCAATCGATATCGAAATGCTTCAAATCATTAGTTTAATATATTTAAGTAAATAAAGCTTCTTTAGCGCACTGAATTTAACATAAAGCCATTCCGTAATCTTATATTTAGGTATAAATTCGATTTTCTTGTATATACACATTTAGCAATCGATACCGAAATGCTTCGAATCATTTGTTTAACATATTTACGTTAATTAACCTTCTTTAACGTATTGAAGTTGATATAAAGCCATGGCGGCATATCGACAGTACATTTGGAAGAATTCCGTAATTTTATATTTAGGTATAAAGTCGATTTTCTTGTATATATGCATTAAGCAATCGATATCGAAATGCTTCAAATAACTGGTTTAACATATTTAAGTTCATAAACCTTCTTTAACGAACAGAAGTAACCATAAAGCTACAACGGCATAACGGCAGTGCATTTAGAAGAATTCCGTAGAAGAATTGCGTAATCTTATATTTAGGTATAAAGTCGATTTTCTTGTATATACACAATTAGCAATCGATATCGAAATTCTTCAAATCATTAGTTTAACATATTTATGTTAATTATCCTTCTTTAACGTATTGAAGTTGATATAAAGCCATGGTGGCATAACGACAGTACATTTGGAAGAATACCGTAATCTTATATTTAGGTATAAAGTCGATTTTCTTGTATATATGCATTAAGCAATCGATATCGAAATGCTTCAAAAACTGGTTTAACATATTTAAGTTAATAAAACTTCTTTAACGATCTGAAGTTAACATAAAGCCACAACGGCATAACGGCAGTGCATTTAGAAGAATTCCGTTATCACATATTTAGGTATAAAGTCGATTTTCTTGTATATGCACATTTAGCAATCGATATCGAAATGCTTCAAATCATTAGTTTAACATATTTAAGTTAATAAACCTTCTTAAACGAACTGAAGTTGGCATAAAGCCATGGCGGCATAACGGCAGTGCATTTAGGAGAATTCCGCAAGCTTATATTTAGGTATAAAGTCGATTTTCTTGTATATACACATTTAGCAATCGATACCGAAATGCTTCAAATCATTAGTTTAACATATTTAAGTAAATAAACCTTCTTTAACGAACTGAAGTTGGCATAAAGCCATAACGGCATAACGGCAGTGCATTTAGAAGAATTCCGTAATCTTATATTTAGGTAACAATTCGATTTTCTTGTATATACACATTTAGTAATCGATATCGAAATGCTTCAAATCATTGGTTTAACATATTTATGTTAATTAACCTTCTTTAACGTATTGAAGTTGATATAAAGCCATGGCGGCATAATGACAGTACATTTGTAAGAATACCGTAATCTTATATTTAGGTATAAAGTCGATTTTTTTGTATATATGCATTAAGCAATCGATATCGAAATGCTTCAAATAACTGGTTTAACATATCTAAGTTAATAAACCTTCTTTAACGAACTGAAGTTAATACAAAGCCATAACGGCATAACGGCAGTGCATTTAGAAGGGTTCCGTTATCACATATTTAGGTATAAAGTCGATTTTCTTGTATATACACATTTAGCAATCGATATCGAAATGCTTCAAATCATTAGTTTAACATATTTAAGTAAATAAACCTTCTTTAACGAACTGAAGTTGGCATAAAGCCATAACGGCATAACGGCAGTGCATTTAGAAGAAATCCGTAATCTTATATTTAGGTATAAAGTCGATTTTCTTGTATATACGCATTTAGCAATCGATATCGAAATGCTTCAAATCATTAGTTTAACATATTTAAGTAAATAAACCTTCTTTAACGAACTGAAGTTGGCATAAAGCCATAACGGCATAACGGCAGTGCATTTAGAAGAATTCCATAATCTTATATTTAGGCATAGAGTCGATTTTGTTGTTTATACCCATTTAGCAATCGATACAGAAATGATTCAAATCATTAGTTTAACATAATTAAGTTATTTAACCCTCTTAATCTTACTGAAGTGTACAAAAGTCTTAACGGCATAACGGCATTGCATTTAGAAGAATTAATTAATATTATTTTTAGGTATAAAGTCGATTTTCTTGTATATACATACTCATTTAGAAATCGATATCGAAATGCTTCAAATCATTAGTTTAACATATTTAAGTAAATAAATCTTCTTTAACGCACTGAAGTTACCATAAAGCCATGGCGGCATAACTGCTGTGCATGTAGAAGAATTCCGTAATCTTATATTTAGGTATAAATTCGATTTTCTTGTATATACACATTTAGCAATCGATATCGAAATGCTTCAAATAACTGGTTTAACATATTTAAGTTAATAAACCTTCTTTAACGAACAGAAGTTAACATAAAGCCACAACGGTATAACGGCAGGGAATCTGGAAGAATTCCATAATCTTATATTTAGGTATAAAGTCGATTTTGTTGTATATACTCATTTAACAATCGATACCGAAATGCTTCAAGTCATTAGTTTAACATAATTAAGTTAATTTACCCTCTCAATCTTACTGAAGTGTACAAAGGCCTTAACGCCATAACGGCATTGCATTTAGAAGAACTAATTAATATTATATTTAGGTATAAAATCGATTTTCTTGTATATACTCATTTAGCAATCGACATCGAAATGCTTTAAATCATTAGTTTAACATATTTAAGTTAATTAACCTTCTTTAACGTATTGAAGTTGATATAAAGCCATGGCGGCATAACGGCAGCGCATTTAGAAGAATTCCGTTATCGCATATTTAGGTAAAAAGTCGATTTTCTTGTATATACACATTTAGCAATCGATATCGAAATGCTTTAAATCATTAGTTTAACATATTTAAGTTAATAAACTTTTTTAAGCTTACTGAAGTCTACACAAAGCCTTAACGGTATAACGGTAGTGCATTCAGGAGAATTCTGTAATCTTATATTTAGGTGTAAAGTCGATTTTCTTATATTTACATATTTAGCAATCGATATCGAAATTCCTAAAACCATTAGTTTAACATATTTAAGTTAATTAATCTTCGTTAGCGTATTGAAGGTGATAAAAAGCCATGGCGGCATAACGACAGTACATTTGGAAGAATTCCGCAATCTTATATTTAGGTATAAAGTCGATTTTCTTGTATATACACATTTAGCAATCGATATCGAAATGCTTCAAATCATCAGTTTAACATATTTATGTTAATTAACCTTGTTTATCGTATTGAAGTTGATATAAAGCCATGACGGCATAACGACAGTACATTTGGAAGAACATCATAATCTTATATTTAGGTATAAAGTCGATTTTCTTGTATATATGCATTAAGCAATCGATATCGAAATGCGTTAAATAACTGGTTTAACATATTTAAAATAATAAACCTTCTTTAACGAACTGAAGTTAACATAAAGCCATAACGGCATAACGGCAGTGCATTTGGAAGAATTCCGTTATCACATACTTAGGTATAAAGTCGATTTTCTAGTATATGCACATTTAGCAATCGATATCGAAA
Organism: Bactrocera correcta; assembly: GCA_027475135.1. Taxonomy (NCBI): domain Eukaryota; kingdom Metazoa; phylum Arthropoda; class Insecta; order Diptera; family Tephritidae; genus Bactrocera; species Bactrocera correcta. The sequence continues at coordinate 15,652,160 of CM050324.1, forward strand.
TGCTTCAAATCATTAGTTTAACATATTTAAGTTAACAAACCTTCTTTAACGAACTGAAGTCGGCATAAAGTCATGGCGGCATAACGGCAGTGCATTTAGAAGAATTCCGTAATCTTATATTTAGGTATAAAGTCGATTTTCTTGTATATACACATTTAGCAATCGATATCGAAATGCTTCAAATCATTAGTTTAACATATTTAAGTAAATAAAGCTTCTTTAACGCACTGAAGTTAACATAAAGCCATGGCGGCATAACAGCAGTGCATGTAGAAAAATTCCGTAATCTTATGTTTAGGTATAAATTCGATTTTCTTGTATATACACATTTAGCAATCGATATCGAAATGCTACAAGTCATTTGTTTAACATATTTGAGTTAATTAACTTTCTTGAACGTATTGAAGCTCATATAAAGCCATGGCGGCATAGCGACAGTACATTTGGAAGAATTGCGTAATCTTATGTTAAGGTATAAAGTCGATTTTCTTGTATATATGCATTAAGCAATCGATATCGAAATGCTTCAAATAACTGGCTTAACATATTTAAGTTAATAAACCTTCCTTAACGAACAGTAGTAACCATAAAGCCACAACGACATAACGGAAGTGCATTTAGAAGAAATCCGTAGAAGAATTGCGTAATCTTATATTTAGGTATAAAGTCGATTTTCTTGTATATACACATTTAGCAATCGATATCGAAATGCTTCAAATCATTAGTTTAACATATTTATGTTAATTAACCTTCTTTAACGTATTGAAGTTGATATAAAGCCATGGCGGCATAACGACAGTACATTTGGAAGAATACCGTAATCTTATATTTAGGTATAAAGTCGATTTTCTTGTATATGCACATTTAGCAATCGATATCGAAATGCTTCAAATCATTAGTTTAACATATTTAAGTTAATAAACCTTCTTTAACGAACTGAAGTTGGCATAAATCCATGGAGGCATTAGAAGAATTCCGCGATCTTATATTTAGGAATAAAGTCGATTTTCTTGTATATACACATTTAGCATTCGATATCGAAATGCTTTAAATCATTAGTTTAACATATTTAAGTTAATAAACCTTCTTTAACGAACTGAAGTTGGCATAAAGCCATGGCGGCTTAACGGCAGTGCATTTAGAAGAATTCCGTAACCATATATTTAGGTATAAAGTCGATTTTCTTGTATATACACATTTAGCAATCGATATCGAAATGCTTCAAATCATTAGTTTAACATATTTAAGTTAAATAACCTTCTTTAACGTACTGAAGGTGATATAAAGCCATGGCGGCATTACGACATTACATTTGGAAGAATTCCGTAATCTTATATTTAGGTATAAAGTCGATTTTCTTATATATATGCATTTAGCAATCGATATCGAAATGCTTCAAATAACTGGTTTAAGATATTTAAGTTAATAAACATTCTTTAACGAACTGAAGTTAACATAAAGCCATAACGGCATAACGGCAGTGCATTTAGAAGAGTTCCGTTATCACATATTTAGGTATAAAGTCGATTTTCTTGTATATACACATTTAGCAATCGATATCGAAATGCTTCAAATCATTAGTTTAACATATTTAAGTTAATAAATCTTCTTTAACGAACTGATGTTGGCATAAAGCTATAACGGCATAACGGCAGTGCATTTAGAAGAATTCCGTTAGCACATATTTAGGTATAAAGTCGATTTTCTTGTATATGCACATTTAGCAATCGATATCGAAATGCTTCAAATCATTAGTTTAACATATTTAAGTAAATAAACCTTCTTTAACGAACTGATGTTGGCATAAAGCCATGGCGGCATAACGGCAGTGCATTTAGAAGAATTCCGCAATCTTATATTTAGGTATAAAGTCGATTTTCTTGTATATACACATTTAGCAATCGATATCGAATTGCTTTAAATCATTAGTTTAACATATTTAAGTTAATAAACCTTCTTTAACGAACTGAAGTTGGCATAAAGCCGTGGCGGCATAACGGCAGTGCATTTAGAAGAATTCCGCAATATTATATTTAGGTATAAAGTCGATTTTCTTGTATATACACATTTGGCGATCGATATCGAAATGGTTCAAATCATTAGTTTAACATATTTAAGTTAATTAGCCTTTTTAATCTTACTGAAGTTCACCTAGTGCCATAACGGTATAACGGCAGCGCATCTGGAAGATTTCCATATTCTTATATTTAGGTATAAAGTCGATTTTGGTGTATATACTCATTTAGCAATCGATACCGAAATGCTTCAAATCATTAGTTTAACATATTTAAGTTAATAATCCTTCTTTAACGAACTGAAGTTGGCATAAATCCATGGCGGCATAACGGCATTGCACGTACAAGAATTCCGTAATCTTATATTTAGGAATAAAGTCGATTTTCTTGTAGATACACATTAAGCAATCGATATCGAAATGCTTTAAATCATTAGTTTAACATATTTAAATTAATAAACCTTCTTTAACGAACTGAAGTTGGCATAAAGCCATGGCGGCTTAACGGCAGTGCATTTAGAAGAATTCCGTAACCTTATATTTAGGTATAAAGTCGATTTTCTTGTATATACACATTTAGCAATCGATATCGAAATGCTTCAAATCATTAGTATAACATATTTAAGTTAATTAACCTTCTTTATCTTACTGAAGTTCATATGCCATAACGGTATAACGGCAGGGCATCTGAAAGAATTCCGTAATCTTATATTTAGGTATAAAGTCGATTTTGTTGTATACACTCATTTAGCAGTCGATACCGAAATGCTTCAAATCATTAGCTTAACATATTTAATAACCTTCTTTAACGTACTGAAGGTGATATAAAGCCATGGCGGCATAACGACAGTACATTTGGAAGAATTCCGTAATCTTATATTTAGGTATAAAGTCGATTTTCTTATATATATGCATTTAGCAATCGATATCGAAATACTTCAAATAACTGGTTTAACATATTTAAGTTAATAAACCTTCTTTAACGAACAGAACTTAACATAAAGCCACAACGGCATAACGGCAGTGCATTTAGAAGAATTCAGTAATCTTAAATTTAGGTATAAAGTCGATTTTCTTGTATATACACATTTAGCAATCGATATCGAAATGCTTCAAATCATTAGTTTAACATAATTAAGTTAATTAGCCCTCTTAATCTTACTGAAGTCTAAAAAGCCTTAGCGGCATAACGGCATTGCATTTAGAAGAATTATGTAATCTTACATTTAGGTAAAAAATCGTTTTTCTTGTATATACTCATTAAGCAATCGTTATCGAAATGCTTCAAATCATTTGTTTAACATATTTAAGTAAATAAAGCTTCTTTAACGCACTGAAGGTGATCTAACGCCATGGCGGCCTAACGGCAGTGCATTTAGAAGAATTCCGTAATCTTATATTTAGGTATTAATTCGATTTTCTTGTATATACACATTTAGTAATCGATATCGAAATGCTTCAAATCATTAGTTTAACATATTTAAGTTAATAAACCTTCTTTAACGAACTGAAGTTGGCATAAATCCATGGCGGCATAACGGCATTGCACGTAGAAGAATTCCGTAATCTTATATTTAGGAATAAAGTCGATTTTCTTGTATATACACATTAAGCAATCGATATCGAAATGCTTCAAATAACTGGTTTAACATATCTAAGTTAATAAACCTTCTTTAACGAACTGAAGTTAACATAAAGCCATAACGGCATAACGGCAGTGCATTTAGAAGAGTTCCGTTATCACATATTTAGGTATAAAGTCGATTTTCTTGTATATACACATTTAGCAATCGATATCGAAATGCTTCAAATCATTAGTTTAACATATTTAAGTAAATAAACCTTCTTTAACGAACTGAAGTTGGCATAAAGCCATAACGGCATAACGGCAGTGCATTTAGAAGAATTCCGTAATCTTATATTTAGGTATAAAGTCGATTTTCTTGTATATCCACATTAAGCAATCGATACCGAAATGCTTCAAATCATTAGTTTAACATATTTAAGTTAATAAACCTTCTTTAACGAACTGAAGTTGGCATAAAGCCATGGCGGCATAACGGCAGTGCATTTAGAAGAATTCCATAATCTTATATTTAGGCATAAAGTCGATTTTGTTGTATATACCCATTTAGCAATCGATACAGAAATGCTTCAAATCATTAGTTTAACATAATTAAGTTAATTAACCCTCTTAATCTTACTGAAGTGTACAAAAGTCTTAACGGCATAACGGCATTGCATTTAGAAGAATTAATTAATATTATATTTAGGTATAAAGTCGATTTTCTTGTATATACTCATTTAGCAATCGATATCGAAATGCTTCAAATCATTAGTTTAACATATTTAAGTAAATAAAGCTTCTTTAACGCACTGAAGTTAACATAAAGCCATGGCGGCATAACGGCAGTGCATGTAGAAGAATTCCGAAATCTTATATTTAGGTATTAAGTAGATTTTCTTGTATATACACATTTAGCAAACGATATCGAAATGCTTCAAATAACTGGTTTAACATATTTAAGTTAATAAACCTTCTTTAACGAACAGAAGTTAACATAAAGCCACAACGGCATAACGGCAGTGCATTTAGAAGAATTCCGTAGAAGAATTCCGTAATCTTATATTTAGGTATAAAGTCGATTTTCTTGTATATACACATTTAGCAATCGATATTGAAATGCTTCAAATCATTAGTTTAACAAATTTAAGTTAATTAACCCTCTTAATCTTACTGAAGTCTACAAAAGCCTTAACGGCATAACGGCATTGCATTTAGAAGAATTACGTAATCTTACATTTAGGTATAAAATCGATTTTCTTGTATATACTCATTTAGCAATCGATATCGAAATGCTTCAAATCATTAGTTTAACATATTTAAGTTAATTAACCCTCTTAATCTTACTGAAGTCTACAAAAGCCTTAACGGCATAACGGCATTGCATTTAGAAGAATTAATTAATATTATATTTAGGTATAAAGTCGATTTTCTTGTATATACTCATTTAGCAATTGATATCGAAATGCTTCAAATCATTAGTTTAACATATTTAAGTAAATAAAGCTTCTTTAACGCACTGAAGTTAACATAAAGCCATGGCGGCATAACGGCAGTGCATGTAGAAGAATTCCGTAATCTTATATTTAGGTATTAAGTAGATTTTCTTGTATATACACATTTAGCAATCGATATCGAAATGCTTCAAATAACTGGTTTAACATATTTAAGTTAATAAAACTTCTTTAACGAACTGAAGTTAACATAAAGCCATAACGGCATAACGGCAGTGCATTTAGAAGAATTCCGTTTTCACATATTTAGGTACAAAGTCGATTTTCTTGTATATACACATTTAGCAATCGATACCGAAATGCTTCAAATCATTAGTTTAACATATTTAAGTAAATAAACCTTCTTTAACGAACTGAAGTTGGCATAAATCCATGGCGGCATAACGGCAGCGCATGTAGAAGAATTCCGTAATCTTATATTTAGGTATAAAGTCGATTTTCTTGTATATACACATTTAGCAATCGATATCGAAATGCTTTAAGTCATTAGTTTAACATATTTAAGTTAATAAACTTTTTTTAGCTTACTGAAGTCTACACAAAGCCTTAACGGTATAACGGTAGTGCATTTAGGAGAATTCCGTAATCTTATATTTAGGTATAAAGTCGATTTTCTTGTATATAAACGTTTAGCGATTGATATGGAAATGCTTTAAATCATTAGTTTAACATATTTAAGTTAATAAAGCTTCTTTAACGAACTGAAGTTCACATAGTGCCATAACCGTATAACGGCAGCGCATCTGGAAGATTTCCATAATCTTATATTTAGGTATAAAGTCGAATTTGTTGTATATACTCATTTAGCAATCGATACCGAAATGCTGCAAATCATTAGTTTAACATATATAAGTTAATAAAGCTTCTTTAACAAACAGAAGTTAACATAAAGCCACAACGGCATAACGGCAGTGCATTTAGAAGAATTCCGTAGAAGAATTCCGTAATCTTATATTTAGGCATAAAGTCGATTTTCTTGTATATACACGTTTAGCCATTGATATGGAAATGCTTTAAATCATTTGTTTAACATATTTAAGTAAATAAAGCTTCTTTAACGCACTGAAGGTGATCTAACGCCATGGCGGCCTAACGGCAGTGCATTTAGAAGAATTCCGTAATCTTATATTTAGGTATTAATTCGATTTTCTTGTATATACACATTTAGAAATCGATATCGAAATGCTTCAAATCATTGGTTTAACATATTTATGTTAATTAACCTTCTTTAACGTATTGAAGTTGATATAAAGCCATAGCGGCATAATGACAGTACATTTGTAAAAATACCGTAATCTTATATTTAGGTATAAAGTCGATTTTTTTGTATATATGCATTAAGCAATCGATATCGAAATGCTTCAAATAACTGGTTTAACATATCTAAGTTAATAAACCTTCTTTAACGAACTGAAGTTAACATAAAGCCATAACGGCATAACGGCAGTGCATTTAGAAGAGTTCCGTTATCACATATTTAGGTATAAAGTCGATTTACTTGTATATACACATTTAGCAATCGATATCGAAATGCTTCAAATCATTAGTTTAACATATTTAAGTAAATAAACCCTCTTTAACGAACTGAAGTTGGCATAAAGCCATAACGGCATAACGGCAGTGCATTTAGAAGAATTCCGTAATCTTATATTTAGGTATAAAGTCGGTTTACTTGTATATACGCATTTAGCAATCGATACCGAAATGCTTCAAATCATTAGTTTAACAAATTTAAGTTAATAAACCTTCTTTAACGAACTGAAGTTGGCATAAAGCCATGGCGGCATAACGGCAGTGCATTTAGAAGAATTCCATAATCTTATATTTAGGCATAAAGTCGATTTTGTTGTATATACCCATTTAGCAATCGATACAGAAATGCTTCAAATCATTAGTTTAACATAATTAAGTTAATTAACCCTCTTAATCTTACTGAAGTGTACAAAAGTCTTAACGGCATAACGGCATTGCATTTAGAAGAATTACGTAATCTTACATTTAGGTATAAAATCGATTTTCTTGTATATACTCATTTAGCAATCGATATCGAATTGCTTCAAATCATTAGTTTAACATATTTAAGTAAATAAAGCTTCCTTAACGCACTGAAGTTAACATAAAACCATGGCGGCATAACGGCAGTGCATGTAGAAGCATTCCGTTATCTTATATTTAGGTATGAATTCGATTTTCTTGTATATACACATTTAGCAATCGATATCGAAATGCTTCAAATCATTAGTTTAACATATTTAAGTTAATAAACCTTCTTTAACGTATTGAAGTTGATATAAAGCCATGGCGGCATAGCGACAGTACATTTGGAAGAATTCCGTGGTCTTATATTTACTTATAAAGTCGATTTTCTTAAATATACACATTTAGCAATCGATATCGAAATGCTTCAAATCATTAGTTTAACATATTTAAGTAAATAAACCTTCTTTAACGAACTGAAGTTGGCATAAATCCATGGCGGCATAACGGCAGCGCATGTAGAAGAATTCCGTAATCTTATATTTAGGTATAAAGTCGATTTTCTTGTATATACACATTTAGCAATCGATATCGAAATGCTTTAAGTCATTAGTTTAACATGTTTAAGTTAATAAACTTTTTTTAGCTTACTGAAGTCTACAAAAAGCCTTAACGGTATAACGGTAGTGCATTTAGGAGAATTCCATAATCTTATATTTAGGCATAAAGTCGATTTTGTTGTATATACCCATTTAGCAATCGATACAGAAATGCTTCAAATCATTAGTTTAACATAATTAAGTTAATTAACCCTCTTAATCTTACTGAAGTGTACAAAAGTCTTAACGGCATAACGGCATTGCATTTAGAAGAATTAATTAATATTATATTTAGGTATAAAGTCGATTTTCTTGTATATACTCATTTAGCAATCGATATCGAAATGCTTCAAATCATTAGTTTAACATATTTAAGTAAATAAAGCTTCTTTAACGCACTGAAGTTAACATAAAGCCATGGCGGCATAACGGCAGTGCATGTAGAAGAATTCCGTAATCTTATATTTAGGTATTAAGTAGATTTTCTTGTATATACACATTTAGCAATCGATATCGAAATGCTTCAAATAACTGGTTTAACATATTTAAGTTAATAAACCTTCTTTAACGAACAGAAGTTAACATAAAGCCACAACGGCATAACGGCAGTGCATTTAGAAGAATTCCGTAGAAGAATTCCGTAATCTTATATTTAGGTATAAAGTCGATTTTCTTGTATATACACATTTAGCAATCGATATCGAAATGCTTCAAATCATTAGTTTAACATATTTAAGTTAATTAACATTCTTCATCTTACTGACGTCTACAAAAGCCTTAACGGCATAACGGCATTGCATTTAGAAGAATTACGTAATCTTACATTTAGGTATAAAATCGATTTTCTTGTACATACTCATTTAGCAATCTATATCGAATTGCTTCAAATCATTAGTTTAACATATTTAAGTAAATAAAGCTTCCTTAACGCACTGAAGTTAACATAAAACCATGGCGGCATAACGGCAGTGCATGTAGAAGCATTCCGTAATCTTATATTTAGGTATAAATTCGATTTTCTTGTATATACACATTTAGCAATCGATATCGAAATGCTTCAAATCATTAGTTTAACATATTTAAGTTAATAAACCTTCTTTAACGTATTGAAGTTGATATAAAGCCATGGCGGCATAGCGACAGTACATTTGGAAGAATTCCGTGGTCTTATATTTACTTATAAAGTCGATTTTCTTGTATATATGCATTAAGCAATCGATATCGAAATGCTTCAAGTAACTGGTTTAACATATTTAAGTTAATAAAACTTCTTTAACGAACTGAAGTTAACATAAAGCCATAACGGCATAACGGCAGTGCATTTAGAAGAATTCCGTTTTCACATATTGAGGTACAAAGTCGATTTTCTTGTATATACACATTTAGCAATCGATATCGAAATGCTTCAAATCATTAGTTTAACATATTTAAGTAAATAAACCTTCTTTAACGAACTGAAGTTGGCATAAATCCATGGCGGCATAACGGCAGCGCATGTAGAAGAATTCCGTAATCTTATATTTAGGTATAAAGTCGATTTTCTTGTATATACACATTTAGCAATCGATATCGAAATGCTTTAAGTCATTAGTTTAACATATTTAAGTTAATAAACTTTTTTAAGCTTACTGAAGTCTACACAAAGCCTTAACGGTATAACGGTAGTGCATTTAGGAGAATTCCGTAATCTTATATTTAGGTATTAAGTCGATTTTCTTGTATATAAACGTTTAGCGATTGATATGGAAATGCTTTAAATCATTAGTTTAACATATTTAAGTTAATAAAGCTTCTTTAACGAACTGAAGTTCACATAGTGCCATAACGGTATAACGGCAGCGCATCTGGAAGATTTCCATAATCTTATATTTAGGTATAAAGTCGAATTTGTTGTATATACTCATTTAGCAATCGATACCGAAATGCTGCAAATCATTAGTTTAACATATATAAGTTAATAAAGCTTCTTTAACGAACTGAAGTTGGCATAAATCCATGGCGGCATAAAGGCAGCGCATGTAGAAGAATTTCGTAATCTTATATTTAGGTATAAAGTCGATTTTCTTGTATATACACATTTAGCAATCGATATCGAAATGCTTCAAATAACTGGTTTAACATATTTAAGTTAACAAACCTTCTTTAACAAACAGAAGTTAACATAAAGCCACAACGGCATAACGGCAGTGCATTTAGAAGAATTCCGTAGAAGAATTCCGTAATCTTATATTTAGGCATAAAGTCGATTTTCTTGTATATACACGTTTAGCCATTGATATGGAAATGCTGCAAATCATTAGTTTAACATATTTAAGTTAATAAAGCTTCTTTAACGAACTGAAGTTCACATAGTGCCATAACGGTATAACGGCAGCGCATCTGGAAGATTTCCATAATCTTATATTTAGGTATAAAGTCGATTTTGTTGTATATACTCATTTAGCAATCGATACCGAAATGCTTCAAATCATTAGTTTAACATATTTAAGTTAATAAACTTTTTTTAGCTTACAGAAGTCTACACAAAGCCTTAACGCTATAACGGCAGTGCATTTAGGAGAAATCGATTTTTTTGTATTTACATATAAGTTAATTAACTTCTTTAAAGTATTGCAGGTGATATAAAGCCATGGCGGCATAACGACAGTACATTTTGAAGAACTCCGTAATCTTATATTTAGGTATAAAGTCGATTTTCTTGTATATATGCATTAAGCAATCGATATCGAAATGCCTAAAATGATTAGTTTAACATATTTAAGTTAATAAACCTTTTTAAACGAACAGAAGTTTACATAAAGCCACAACGGCATAACGGCAGTGCATTTAGAAGAATTCCATTATCTTATATTTAGGTATAAAGTCGAATTTCTTGTATATACTCATTCAGCAATCGATATCGAAATGCTTCAAATCATTGGTTTAACATATTTATGTTAATTAACCTTCTTTATCTTACTGAAGTTCATATGCCATAACGGTATAACGGCAGGGCATCTGGAAGAATTCCGTAATCTTATATTTAGGTATAAAGTCGATTTTGTTGTATACACTCATTTAGCAATCGATACCGAAATGCTTCAAATCATTAGTTTAACATATTTAAGTAAATAAAGCTTCTTTAACGAACTGAAGTTAACATAAAGCCATGGCGGCATAACGGCAGTGCATGTAGAAAAATTCCGTAAACTTATATTTAGGTATAAAGTGGGTTTTCTTGTATAAACCAATTAAGCAATCGATATCGAAATGCTTCAAATCATTAGTTTAACATATTTAAGTTAATAAACTTTCTTTAACGAACTGAAGTTGGCATAAAGCCATGGCGGCATAACGGCAGTGCATTTAGAAGAATTCCATAATCTTATATTTAGGCATAAAGTCGATTTTGTTGTATATACCCATTTAGCAATCGATACAGAAATGCTTCAAATCATTAGTTTAACATAATTAAGTTAATTAACCCTCTTAATCTTACTGAAGTGTACAAAAGTCTTAACGGCATGACGGCATTGCATTTAGAAGAATTAATTAATATTATATTTAGGTATAAAGTCGATTTTCTTGTATATACTCATTTAGCAATCGATATCGAAATGCTTCAAATCATTAGTTTAACATATTTAAGTAAATAAAGCTTCTTTAGCGCACTGAAGTTAACATAAAGCCATTTAAAGTAAATAACCTTCTTTAACGTACTGAAGGTGATATAAAGCCATGGCGGCATAACGACAGTACATTTGGAAGAATTCCGTAATCTTATATTTAGGTATAAAGTCGATTTTCTTATATATATGCATTTAGCAATCGGAATCGAAATACTTCAAATAACTGGTTTAACATATTTAAGTTAATAAACCTTCTTTAACGAACAGAACTTAACATAAAGCCACAACGGCATAACGGCAGTGCATTTAGAAAATTCAGTAATCTTAAATTTAGGTATAAAGTCGATTTTCTTGTATATACACATTTAGCAATCGATATCGAAATGCTTCAAATCATTAGTTTAACATAATTAAGTTAATTAGCCCTCTTAATCTTACTGAAGTCTAAAAAGCCTTAACGGCATAACGGCATTGCATTTAGAAGAATTATGTAATCTTACATTTAGGTAAAAAATCGATTTTCTTGTATTTACTCATTAAGCAATCGTTATCGAAATGCTTCAAATCATTTGTTTAACATATTTAAGTAAATAAAGCTTCTTTAACGCACTGAAGGTGATCTAACGCCATGGCGGCCTAACGGCAGTGCATTTAGAAGAATTCCGTAATCTTATATTTAGGTATTAATTCGATTTTCTTGTATATACACATTTAGTAATCGATATCGAAATGCTTCAAATCATTGGTTTAACATATTTAAGTTAATAAACCTTCTTTAACGAACTGAAGTTGGCATAAAGCCATAACGGCAGAACGGCAGTGCATTTAGAAGAATTCCGTAATCTTATATTTAGGTATAAAGTCGATTTTCTTGTATATACGCATTTAGCAATCGATATCGAAATGCTTCAAATAACTGGTTTAACATATCTAAGTTAATAAACCTTCTTTAACGAACTGAAGTTAACATAAAGCCATAACGGCATAACGGCAGTGCATTTAGAAGAGTTCCTATATCACATATTTAGGTATAAAGTCGATTTTCTTGTATATACACATTTAGCAATCGATATCGAAATGCTTCAAATCATTAGTTTAACATATTTAAGTAAATAAACCTTCTTTAACGAACTGAAGTTGGCATAAAGCCATAACGGCAGAACGGCAGTGCATTTAGAAGAATTCCGTAATCTTATATTTAGGTATAAAGTCGATTTTCTTGTATATACGCATTTAGCAATCGATACCGAAATGCTTCAAATCATTAGTTTAACATAATTAAGTTAATTAACCCTCTTAATCTTACTGAAGTGTACAAAAGTCTTAACGGCATAACGGCATTGCATTTAGAAGAATTAATTAATATTATATTTAGGTATAAAGCCGATTTTCTTGTATATACTCATTTAGCAATCGATATCGAAATGCTTCAAATCATTAGTTTAACATATTTAAGTAAATAAAGCTTCTTTAACGCACTGAAGTTAACATAAGGCCATGGCGGCATAACGGCAGTGCATGTAGAAGAATTCCGTAATCTTATATTTAGGTATTAAGTAGATTTTCTTGTATATACACATTTAGCAATCGATATCGAAATGCTTCAAATAACTGGTTTAACATATTTAAGTTAATAAACCTTCTTTAACGAACAGAAGTTAACATAAAGCCACAACGGCATAACGGCAGTGCATTTAGAAGAATTCCGTAGAAGAATTCCGTAATCTTATATTTAGGTATAAAGTCGATTTTCTTGTATATACACATTTAGCAATCGATATCGAAATGCTTCAAATCATTAGTTTAACATATTTAAGTTAGTTAACCCTCTTAATCTTACTGAAGTCTACAAAAGCCTTAACGGCATAACGGCATTGCATTTAGAAGAATTACGTAATATTACATTTAGGTATAAAATCGATTTTCTTGTATATACTCATTTAGCAATCGATATCGAATTGCTTCAAATCATTAGTTTAACATATTTAAGTAAATAAAGCTTCCTTAACGCACTGAAGTTAACATAAAACCATGGCGGCATAACGGCAGTGCATGTAGAAGCATTCCGTAATCTTATATTTAGGTATAAATTCGATTTTCTTGTATATACACATTTAGCAATCGATATCGAAATGCTTCAAATCATTAGTTTAACATATTTAAGTTAATAAACCTTCTTTAACGTATTGAAGTTGATATAAAGCCATGGCGGCATAGCGACAGTACATTTGGAAGAATTCCGTGGTCTTATATTTACTTATAAAGTCGATTTTCTTGTATATACACATTTAGCAATCGATATCGAAATGCTTCAAATCATTAGTTTAATATATTTAAGTAAATAAACCTTCTTTAACGAACTGAAGTTGGCATAAATCCATGGCGGCATAACGGCAGGGCATGTAGAAGAATTCCGTAATCTTATATTTAGGTATAAAGTCGATTTTCTTGCATATACACATTTAGCAATCGATATCGAAATGCTTTAAGTCATTAGTTTAACATAATTACATAATTACATAATTACTACACAAAGCCTTAACGGTATAACGGTAGTGCATTTAGGAGAATTCCGTAATCTTATATTTAGGTATAAAGTCGATTTTCTTGTATATAAACGTTTAGCGATTGATATGGAAATGCTTTAAATCATTAGTTTAACATATTTAAGTTAATAAAGCTTCTTTAACGAACTGAAGTTCACATAGTGCCATAACGGTATAACGGCAGCGCATCTGGAAGATTTCCATAATCTTATATTTAGGTATAAAGTCGATTTTGTTGTATATACTCATTTAGCAATCGATATCGAAATGCTTCAAATCATTAGTTTAACATAATTAAGTTAAGTAACCTTCTTTAACGTATTGAAGGTGATATAAAGCCATGGCGGCATAACGGCAGTGCATGTAGAAAAATTCCGTAATCTTATATTTAGGTATAAAGTCGATTTTCTTGTATATACACATTTAGCAATCGATATCGAAATGCTTCAAATAACTGGTTTAACATATTTAAGTTAACAAACCTTCTTTAACAAACAGAAGTTAACATAAAGCCACAACGGCATAACGGCAGTGCATTTAGAAGAATTCCGTAGAAGAATTCCGTAATCTTATATTTAGGCATAAAGTCGATTTTCTTGTATATACACGTTTAGCCATTGATATGGAAATGCTGCAAATCATTAGTTTAACATATTTAAGTTAATAAAGCTTCTTTAACGAACTGAAGTTCACATAGTGCCATAACGGTATAACGGCAGCGCATCTGGAAGATTTCCATAATCTTATATTTAGGTATAAATTCGATTTTCTTGTATATACACATTTAGCAATCGATATCGAAATGCTTCAAATCATTAGTTTAACATATTTAAGTTAATAAACCTTCTTTAACGTATTGAAGTTGATATAAAGCCATGGCGGAATAGCGACAGTACATTAGGAAGAATTCCGTGGTCTTATATTTACTTATAAAGTCGATTTTCTTGTATATACACATTTAGCAATCGATATCGAAATGCTTCAAATTATTAGTTTAACATATTTAAGTTATTAAAGCTTCTTTAGCGAACTGAAGTTGGCATAAATCCATGGCGGCATAAAGGCAGCGCATGTAGAAGAATTTCGTAATCTAATATTTAGGTATAAAGTCGATTTTCTTGTATATACACATTTAGCAATCGATATCGAAATGCTTCAAATAACTGGTTTAACATATTTAAGTTAACAAACCTTCTTTAACAAACAGAAGTTAACATAAAGCCACAACGGCATAACGGCAGTGCATTTAGAAGAATTCCGTAGAAGAATTCCGTAATCTTATATTTAGGCATAAAGTCGATTTTCTTGTATATACACGTTTAGCCATTGATATGGAAATGCTGCAAATCATTAGTTTAACATATTTAAGTTAATAAAGCTTCTTTAACGAACTGAATTTCACTTAGTGCCATAACGGTATAACGGCAGCGCATCTGGAAGATTTCCATAATCTTATATTTAGGTATAAAGTCGATTTTGTTGTGTATACTCATTTAGCAATCGATACCGAAATGCTTCAAATCATTAGTTTAACATATTTAAGTTAATAAACTTTTTTTAGCTTACAGAAGTGTACACAAAGCCTTAACGCTATAACGGCAGTGCATTTAGGAGAAATCGATTTTTTTGTATTTACATATAAGTTAATTAATCTTCTTTAAAGTATTGCAGGTGATATAAAGCCATGGCGGCATAACGACAGTACATTTTGAAGAACTCCGTAATCTTATATTTAGGTATAAAGTCGATTTTCTTGTATATATGCATTAAGCAATCGATATCGAAATGCTTAAAATGATTAGTTTAACATATTTAAGTTAATAAACCTTTTTAAACGAACAGAAGTTTACATAAAGCCACAACGGCATAACGGCAGTGCATTTAGAAGAATTCCATTATCTTATATTTAGGTATAAAGTCGAATTTCTTGTATATACTCATTCAGCAATCGATATCGAAATGCTTAAAATCATTAGTTTAACATATTTAAGTTAATTAGCCTTCTTTAGCGTATTGAAGTTAACATAAAGCCATGGCGGCATAACGGCAGTGCATGTAGAAGAATTCCGTAATCTTATATTTAGGTATAAATTCGATTTTCTTGTATATACACATTTAGCAATCGATATCGAAATGCTTCAAATAACTGGTTTAACATATTTAAGTTAACAAACCTTCTTTAACGAACAGAAGTTAACATAAAGCCACAACGGCGTAACGGCAGTGCATTTAGAAGAATTCCGTAGAAGAATTCCGTAATCTTATATTTAGGTATAAAGTCGATTTTCTTGTATATACACGTTTAGCGATTGATATGGAAATGCTTCAAATCATTAGTTTAACATATTTAAGTTAATAAAGCTTCTTTAACGTATTGAAGGTGATATAAACCCATGGCGGCATAACGACAGTACATTTGGAAGAATTCCGTAATCTTTTATTTAAGTATAAAGTCGATTTTGTTGTATATACGCATTTAGCAATCGATATCGAAATGCCTCAAATCATTAGTTTAACATATTTAAGTTAATTAAGATTTTTTATCTTACTGAAGTTTACGCAAAGCCATGGCGGCATAACTTCGGTGCATTTGGAAGAATTCCGTAATCTTGTTTTTAGTTACAAAGTCGATTTTGTTGTATATGCACATTTAGCAATCGATATCAAAAAGCTTCAAATCATTAGATTAACATATTTAAGTTAGTAAACCTTCTTTAACGAACTGAACTTAATGTAAGGCCATAACGGCAGTGCATTTGGAAGAATTCCGTTATCTTATATTTAGGTATAAGGTCGATTTTCTTGTATAAACACATGTAGCAATCGATATCGATATGCTTCAAATCATTAGTTTAAAATATTTAAGATAATAAACCTTCTTTAACGAACTGAAGTTGGCATAAAGCCATGGCGGCATAACGGCAGTGCATTTAGAAGAACTACGTAATCTTATATTTAGGTATAAAGTCGATTTGGTTGTACATGCACATTTAGCAATCGATATCGAAATGCTTCAAATCATTAGTTTAACATAATTAAGTTAAGTAACCTTCTTTAACGTATTGAAGGTGATATAAAGCCATGGCGGCATAACGGCAGTGCATGTAGAAAAATTCCGTAATCTTATATTTAGGTATAAAGTCGATTTTCTTGTATATACTCATTCAGCAATCGATATCGAAATGCTTCAAATCATTAGTTTAACAAATTTAAGTTAATTAACTTTCTTTAACGTATTGAAGGTGATATAAAGCCATGGCGGAATAACGACGGTACATTTGGAAGAATTCCGTAATCTTATATTTAGGTATAAAGTCGATGTTTTTGTATATATGCATTTAGCAACCGATTTCGCAATGCTTCAAATAGCTGGTTTAACATATTTAAGTTAACAAACCTTCTTTAACGAACTGAACTTAACATAAAGCCATAACGGCAGTGCACTTAGAAGAATCCCGTAATTTTATATTTAGGTATGAAGTCGATTCTGTTGTACATGCATATTTAGCAATCGATATCGATATGCTTCAAATCATTAGTTTAACGTATTTAAGTTAATTAAGCTTCTTTAGCTTATTGAAGTTTACATAAAGCCATAACGGTATAACAGCAGTGCATTTGGAAGAATTCTGTAACCTTATATTTAGGTATGAAGTCGATTTTGTTGTGTATATACACTTAGCAATCGATATCGAGATGCTTCAACTCAATAGTTTAACATATTTAAGTTAATTAACCATCTTTATCTTACTTAAGTCTACAAAAGCCTTAGCGGTATAACGGCAGTGCTTTTGGAAGAATTCCGTAATCTTATATCTAGGTAAAAAGTAGATTTTGTTTTATATACACATTTAGCAATCGATGTCGAAATGCTTCAAATCATTAGTTTAACATATTTAAATTAATTAACCTTCTTTAACGTATTGAAGGTGATATAAAGCCATGGCGGCATAACGACAGTACATTTGGAAGAATTCCGTAATCTTATATTTAGGTATAAATTCGACTTTGTTGTACATACACATTTAGCAATCGATATCGAAATGCTTCAAATCATTAGTTTAACGTATTTAAGTTAATAAACCTTCTTTAACGAACTGAACTTAACATAAAGCCATAACGGCATAATGGCAGTGCATTTGGAAGAATTCCGTTATCTTATATTTAGGTATAAAGTCGATTTTGTTGTATATACACATTTAGCAATCGATATCGAAATGCTTAAAATCATTAGTTTAACATATTTAGGTTAATTAGCCTACTTGATCTTGCTGAAGTTTTCATAAAGCCTTAACGGTATAACTGCAGTGTATTTAGAAGAATTCCGTAATCTTATACTTAAGCATAAATTCGATTTTCTTGTATATACACGTTTAGCTACCGATACCGAAATGCTTCAAATCTTTAGTTTAACATATTTAAGTTAATAAAGCTTTTGTAACGAACTAAAGTTTACATAAAGCCATGGCGGCATAACGGCAGTGCATGTAGAAAAATTCCGTAATCTTATATTTAGGTATAAAGTCGATTTTCTTGTATATACTCATTCAGCAATCGATATCGAAATGCTTCAAATCATTAGTTTAACAAATTTAAGTTAATTAACTTTCTTTAACGTATTGAAGGTGATATAAAGCCATGGCGGCATAACGACAGTACATTTAGAAGAATTCCGTAATCTTATATTTAGGTATAAAGTCGATTTTCTTGTATATACTCATTCAGCAATCGATATCGAAATGCTTCAAATCATTAGTTTAACATATTTAAGTTAATTAACCTTCTTTAACGTATTGAAGGTGATATAAAGCCATGGCGGCATAACGACAGTACATTTGGAAGAATTCCGTAATCTTATATTTAGGTATAAATTCGACTTTGTTGTACATACACATTTAGCAATCGATATCGAAATGCTTCAAATCATTAGTTTAACGTATTTAAGTTAATAAACCTTCTTTAACGAACTGAACTTAACATAAAGCCATAACGGCATAATGGCAGTGCATTTGGAAGAATTCCGTTATCTTATATTTAGGTATAAAGTCGATTTTGTTGTATATACACATTTAGCAATCGATATCGAAATGCTTAAAATCATTAGTTTAACATATTTAGGTTAATTAGCCTACTTGATCTTGCTGAAGTTTTCATAAACGCCTTAACGGTATAACTGCAGTGTATTTAGAAGAATTCCGTAATCTTATACTTAAGCATAAATTCGATTTTCTTGTATATACACGTTTAGCTACCGATATCGAAATGCTTCAAATCTTTAGTTTAACATATTTAAGTTAATAAAGCTTTTGTAACGAACTAAAGTTTACATAAAGCCATGGCGGCATAACGGCAGTGCATGTAGAAGAATTCCGTAATCTTATATATTATGTATAAAGTCGATTTTGTTTTATATACGCATTTTGCAATGGATATCAAAATGCTTCAGATCATTAGTTTTACATATTTAAGTTAATTAACCTTCTTTGATGTATTGAAGGTGATATAAAGCCATGGCGGCATAACGACAGTACATTTGGAAGCATTCCGCAATCTTATATTTAGGTATAAAGTCGATTTTCTTGTATATACACATCTAGCAATCGATATCGAAATGCTTGAAATCATGAGTTTAACATATTTAAGTTAATTAACCCTCTTTATCTTATATCGAAATGCTTCAAATCATTAGTTTAACATGCTTAAGTTAATTAACCCTCTTTGTCTTACTGAAGTCTACAAAAGCCTTAACGGCATAACGGAGGTGCATTTGGAAGAATTAAGTTATCTTATATTTAGGTACAAGGTCGATTTTCTTGTATAAACACATGTAGCAATCGATATCGAAATGCTTCAAATCATTAGTTTAAAATATTTAAGTTAATAAACCCCCTTTAACGTATAGAAGGTGATATAAAGCCATAACGGCATAACGGCAGTGCATTTAGAAGAACTGCGTAATCTTATATTTAGGTATAAGGTCGACTTTTTTGTACATGCACATTTTGCAATCGATACCGAAATGCTTCAAATCATTAATTTAACATAATTGATTTAAGTAACCTTTTTTAACGTATTGAAGGTGATATAAAGCCATGGCGGCATAACGGCAGTGCATGTAGAAGAATTCCGTAATCTTATATTTAGGTATAAAAACGATTTTCTTGTATATACTCATTCAGCAATCGATATCGAAATGCTTCAAATATTTAGTTTAACATATTTAAGTTAATTAACCTTCTTTAACGTATTGAAGGTGATAAAAAGCCATGGCGGCATAACGACAGTACATTTGGAAGAATTCCGTAATCTTATATTTAGGTATAAATTAAATTTTGTTGTACATACCCATTTAGCAATCGATATCGAAATGCTTCAAATCATTAGTTTAACGTATTTAAGTTAATTAACCCTCTTTATCTTACTGAAGTCTAAATAAAGCCTTAACGGCATAACGGCAGTGCATTTGGAAGAATTCCGTAATTTTATATTTAGGTATAAAGTCGATGTTGTTGTATATACACACTTAGCAATCGATATCGAGATGCTTCAACTCAATAGTTTAACATATTTAAGTTAATTAACCATCTCTATCTTACTTAAGTCTACAAAAGCATTAACGGTACAACGGCAGTGCATTTGGAAGAATTCGGTAATCTTATATTTAAGTATAAATTCGATTTTGTGGTACATACACATTTAGCAATCGATATCGAAATGCTTCAAATCATTAGTTTAACATATTTAAGTTAAATAACCTTCTTTAACGTATCGAAGGTGATATAAAGCCATGGCGGCATAACGGCAGTGCATTTGGAAGAATTCCGTAATCTTATATTTATGTATAAAGTCGATTTTGTTGTATATATGCATTTTGCAATGGATCACAAAATGCTTCAAATCATTAGTTTAACATATTTAATTTAATAAACCTTCTTTAACGTATTGAAGGTGATACAAAGCCATGGCGGCATAACGACAGTACATTTCGAAGCATTCCGCAATCTTATATTTAGGTATAAAGTCGGTTTTCTTGTATATTTTCATATAGCAATCAATATCGATATGCTTCAAATCATTAGTTTAACATATTTAAGTTAATTAACCCTCTTTATCTTACTGAAGTCTACAAAAGCCTTAACGGCATAACGGCAGTGCATTTGGAAGAATTCCGTAATCTTATATTTAGGTATGAAGTCGATTTTCTTGTATATGCACAGTGAGCAATCGACATCGAGATGATTCAACTCATTAGTTTAACATATTTAAGTTAATAAACCTTCTTTAACGAACTGAACTTAACATAAGGCCATAACGGCATAATGGCAGTGCATTTAGAAGAATTCCGTTATCTTATATTTAGGTATAAAGTCAAATTTCTTGTATATACTCATATAGCAATCGATATCGAAATGCTTTAAATCATTAGTTTAACATATTTAAGTTAATTAACCTTCTTAAACGTATTGAAGGTTATATAATGCCATGACGGCATAACGACAGTACATTTGGAAGAATTCCGTAATCTTATATTTAGGTATAAAGTCGATGTTTTTTTATATATGCATTAAGCAATCGATATCGCAATGCTTCAAATAACTGGATTAACATATTTAAGCTAATTAACCTACTTCAACGAACAGAAGTTAACATAAAGCCATAACGGCAGTGCAATTAGAAGAATTCCGTAATCTTATATTTAGGTATAAAGTCGATTTTGTTGTACATGCACATTTAGCAATCGATATCGAAATGCTTCACATCATTAGTTTAACGTATTTAAGTTAATTAAACTTTTCTAGCTTATTGAAGTTTACATAAAGCCATAACGGTGTAACGGCAGTACATTTGGAAGAATTCCGTAATCTTATATTTAGGTATAAAGTCGATTTTGTTGTATATACACACTTAGCAATCGATATCGAGATGCTTCAACTCAATAGTTTAACACATTTAAGTTAATTAACCATCTTTATCGTACTTAAGTCTACAAAAGCCTTAACGGTATAACGGCAGTGCATTTGGAAGAATTCCGTAATCTTATATTTAGGTATAAATTCGATTTTGTTGTACATGCACATTTAGCAATCGATATCGAAATGCTTCAAATCATTAGTTTAACATATTTAAGTTAAGTAACCTTCTTTTACCTATTGAAGGTGATATAAAGCCATGGCGGCATAACGGCAGTGCATTTGGAAGAATTCCGTAATCTTATATTTAGGTATAAAGTCGATTTTGTTGTATATACACACTTAGCAATCGATATCGAGATGCTTCAACTCAATAGTTTAACATATTTAAGTTAATTAACCATCTTTATCTTACTTAAGTCTACAAAAGCCTTAACGGTATAACGGCAGTGCATTTGGAAGAATTCCGTAATCTTATATTTAGGTATAAATTCGATTTTGTTGTACATACACATTTAGCAATCGATATCGAAATGCTTCAAATCATTAGTTTAACATATTTAAGTTAAGTAACCTTCTTTTACCTATTGAAGGTGATATAAAGCCATGGCGGCATAACGGCAGTGCATGTAGAACAATTCCGTTATCTTATATTTAGGTATAAAGTCGATTTTGTTGTATATACACACTTAGCAATCGATATCGAGATGCTTCAACTCAATAGGTTAACATATTTAAGTTAATTAACCATCTTTATCTTACTTAAGGTGATATAAAGCCATGGCGGCATAACGCAGTGCATTTGGAAGAATTCCGTAATCTTATATTTAGGTATAAAGTCGATTTTGTTGTATATACACATTTAGCAATCGATATCGAAATGCTTCAAATCATTAGTTTAACATATTTAAGTTAATAAACCTTCTTTAACGAACTGAAGTTTACATAAAGCCATGGCGGCATAACGGCAGTGCATTTGGAAGAATTCCGTAATCTTATATTTAGGTATAAAGTCGATTTTGTTGTATATACACATTTAGCAATCGATATCGAAATGCTTCAAATCATTTGTTTAACATATTTAAGTTAATAAACCTTCTTTAACGAACTGAACTTAACGTAAGGTCATAAGGGCATAACGGCAGAGCATTTGGAAGAATTTCGTTATCTTATATGTAGGTATAAGGTCGATTTTCTTGTATAAACACATGTAGTAATCGATATCGAAATGCTTCAACTCAATAGTTTAAAATATTTAAGTTAATTAACCATCTATATCTTACTTAAGTCTACAAAAGCCTTAACGGTATAACGCCAGTGCATGTAGAAGAATTCCGTATTTCTTATATTTAGGTATAAAGTCGATTTTGTTGTACGTACACATTTAGCAATCGATATCGAAATGCCTCAAATCATTAGTTTAACATATTTAAGTTAATTAACCATCTTTATCTTACTTAAGTCTACAAAAGCCTTAACGGTATAACGGCAGTGCATTTGGAAGAATTCCGTTATCTTATATTTAGGTATAAAGTCGATTTTCTTGTATACACACATCTAGCAATCGATATCGAAATGCTTAAAATCATTAAATTAACATATTAAAGTTAATTAACCTTCTTTAACGAACTGAAGTTGGAAGAGTGCCATGGCGGCATAACGGCAGTGAATTTAGAATAATTCCGTAATCTTATATTTAGGTATAAAGTCGATTTTGTTGTATATAAGAATTTTGCAATCGATATTGAACTGCTTTAAATCATTAGTTTAACATATTTAAGTTAATTAACCTTTTTAACATACAGAAGGTGATATAAAGCCATGGCGGCATAAACACAGTGCATTTGGAAGAATTCCGTAAACTTATATTTAGGTATAAAGTCGATTTTGTTGTATATACGCATTTAGCAATCGATATCGAAATGCTTCAAATCATTAGTTTAACATATTTAAGTAAATTAAGATTTTTTATCTTACTGAAGTTTACATAAAGCAATGGCGGCATAACTTCAGTGCATTTGGAAGAATTCCGTAATCTTGTATTTAGGTACAAAGTCGATTTTGTTTTTTATGCACATTTAGCAATCGATATCGAAATGCTTCAAATCATTAGTTTAACATATTTAAGTTAATAAACCTTCTTTAACGAACTGAACTTAACGTTGGGTTATAACGGCATAACGGCAGTGCATTTGGAAGAATTCCGTTATCTTATATTTAGGTATAAGGTCGATTTTCTTGTATAAACACATGTAGCAATCGATATCGAAATGCTTCAAATCATTAGTTTAAAATATTTAAGTTAATAAACCTTCTTTAACGAACTGAAGTTGGCATAAAGCCATGGCGGAATAACGGCAGTGCATTTAGAAGAACTACGTAATCTTATATTTAGGTACAGTCACCGACTAAACCTCGTACTGAGCAGTTGAGTTAGCGTCTTTCTCTGAGTTTATAGCTATTTACATAGCTCTCTTTTGGTGTTTTTTTTTTTGCACACCGGTCTGCTTACTTAAGTGAGAAATATAATCCAATATTTATATTAGTGTATTATAATTTTTCCACTATGCCCCCGGTGGGCTTCCAGTTCGGGGACAACAGGTTTGCTGCGCTGGCCCAAGGTCCCCAACCAAAACGTAAAAAATCGTATCAAAAACTGCAAGATGCTTTTCCTGACTTACCGCCAATAAAAAGTGATGACCCAAAGTATATTGTGATTAAATCCGATGAGAATACTACACCCCTTTCGAAGGTTTCTTGTTTTCGTGTTTACAATGCCTTACTTACCGTGAGCAAAGGTATAAACAAAATTAGTGAATTACGCGATGGCAGCCTATTACTGCTAGTGAAAAATAAGCATGTAGCAGAAAAGTTTATAAAAACGAAATGTCTTTTCAATATTGGCGCTGTTAACGCTAGCTATCACCAACATCTTAATTGTAACAAAGGCACCATTTATGCACCGTTTTTAAATGATGTGCCTGAAAGCGAAATTATAGAAGGACTTAGTTCTTACGAAGTTTCCGCGGTTTATAAGTTCACTCGCAAAGTTGAAGGTGTTATAAAGCCTACTGGTGTTATCCTAATATCATTCAACAGTTATTCCCTTCCAAACAAAATAAACATAGCATGGAGGATGACCTCTGTGCGACCGTACGTGCCTAATCCAATGCGCTGCAGGTCATGCCAGAAATTGGGTCATACGCAAAAACATTGTAAAGGTTCCCCAACATGCGAAATTTGCAATTTTCCTTCTCCACACGATAATGACTGCATCCGAGTCATGTGTGCGAATTGTTCTGGCGAGCATCGCTCTTCAGACTATACGTGTCCAAAGTATATGCAAACCAAAGAAATTTTAAAAATAAAGACACTAGAAAAGTGCAGTATGCACGAAGCCTTCAAAAAATATAGAGAAAATACTTCCCTCCCTTCCCTCACTGCCAGCTTTGCACATGTGCTTCAACCTACAAAAGAGGTATCCTCTGTAACCACCACACCAACAAAAATTTCAGCCACTAACAATTCCACAAAATCTAAAAATACTCATAGAACTGCCAACAATGACTTGCCCAGTACATCAAAACAAAACGCAGAGGTCACCTCTGCACCCAACTCATCAATAAACTCTTTAACTAGTAAAAATCACTCACCAAACGCCAACAATAAGCATATTTCCATCAACAAGCCTACATCAATCAGTTCAGACTACAACAACGTCTCTCATTCAGCTAAAAATATCAGCGACAACTGTACCCAACAAGACTCTTTCTTAAATCCCAAACTATTCAGTCCAACAACAGCCTCTTTCATTTCTAACTTAAACAACTCTTTAAACTCGCTTAATAAATATACTAACTTCAACAATACTACTCCCAACACTACTGTGCAATCTAATCCACCTAATCACGAAAATCTCTTTCCAACAACAAACATTTCCAACGATAATCAATACTCTACTGAATATACAGAACAAATAGAAATTGACTCTCAATAAATACACTTAGCTTTTACTCTCTTTTGAACTAGTTCTCAATTGGTGACACTCAGCTTCAACTGACTGCTCATACGAGTTGAAATTCTAGCTTTCTTCTGTTTCCCTTTTTCTTTTCTTTTCTACATAGATCTTATGATTCCAATATTGCAATGGAATTTAAACGGCTACACTAATAATTACAATGAGCTTCAACTATTAATACAAGATCATGCTCCAGCTATTATACTCTTAAATGAAACTCACATCTCTTTCAACTTGTCGGCTTTTATTCCTAAGCAGTACATTGGCATGTTTCACAATCTTCCACATATCAGCACAAGTAAAAGAGGCATTGCGATTCTCATAAGAAGAGACATTCCACACAAAATTAATGCCATTCAATCCAACTTGCTGGCTATGTCGATCGAAATTATCTTAGTTAAAAAAATTACCATAATCTGCACCTATATTGCACCAGACGAACAATTTACCAGTACAG
Source organism: Bactrocera correcta (assembly GCA_027475135.1). Lineage (NCBI taxonomy): Eukaryota > Metazoa > Arthropoda > Insecta > Diptera > Tephritidae > Bactrocera > Bactrocera correcta. The sequence goes on from CM050324.1 coordinate 15,678,367, forward strand.
ACATCCTGCAATTAATCAACCAAGCTTCTACTCCTTTAATTTTCGCTGGTGATTTTAATGCATGGAGTTCACTATGGGGTTCTCCAACAGCCAACAAGAGGGGCAAATGCATTGAAGACGCTTTACTTTCCTCTAACTTAATATGTTTGAATAACGAATCCGCGACACACTTTTCCACTCACTCCACTTTTTCCCACGTAGATCTTACAATGTGCACCGACACACTTGCCACAGAGAGCGAATGGAGTATACTCGATCACCTGCATGGAAGCGATCACTTCCCCATTGTACTTAAATTGCACCTAGGTTCAACAACAAAAAACCACAAAATAAATAAGGTATTCAAAACTGATTACGCTGATTGGGAGAAGTTTCAGACTCATTGCGAGATAAATGGCAATAATACCCCAATATCTGACAACCCCAACCAAGAAAGTGCGATTTTAACAAAAATTATTCGTTCAGCAGCGAATGTTAGCATTCCTCATACAAAGCCAACAGCAAGTTCCAAGAGTGTTCCTTGGTGGAATAAAGAAATCGCTGAAATGCGGGCAAAAAAACAGACAGCTTGGTATGAATATAAACGGGCTCGTTCACTAGTCAACTTAATATCTTTCAGGAAAGCCAATGCTCTTTTCCGTCGTTCCGCGAAACAGGCCAAGCGTAAATGTTTTCAGGATTTCACAAGCAAAATAAATCCTTCGTCTAGCCCTAAGTTAATATGGAACGCTTTAAAAAAACTTTCTGGAGTGCCTAGAAATCTAACCATTCAATGCGTAAAGGGGCCAACAGGTTTGGTAACCAATCCATCCGAAATTTCCGAGTTATTTGCAAACCACTATTCTGAAACAAGCTCAGATACTTCATTCAGCACACAGTTTCAAACCTCTAAATCCACTACTCTGTCCGATACTTCCTACTCTGTCTCCCCTCTTTCTTTTTCTGCTAAACAAATAGAAACCAGCATTTCACTGTCTGAATTCGAATTCGTTGCATCTACCGTTAAGGGTAAGTCCCCGGGGCAAGATAAAATTTCTTATCCAATTATCAGACATATGCCGAAAAGTCTCAAGCTCCGATTGGTAAAGCTCTATAACAAAATTTTCAATACTGGTGTCTACCCCCAATTTTGGAAAACGTCCTGTGTTAAACCAATACTTAAACCACACAAATCCTCCGATGAACTTGCTAACTATAGGCCGATTTCCCTCCTTCCATGTATGGGCAAAATTTTGGAAAAGATCGTGGCAAACCGCTTGATGTGGTATGCTCAGCGAAACAAGCTCATATCACCGAATCAAGTCGCCTACAAAAAAGGTCAAGGCACGTTAGATGCTTTAATCCAACTAGACTATTTCATTACTAACGCTTTGTCTAGCAAAAACCACGTGTCTATACTATCTCTGGACTTTCACAGAGCTTTCGACAAAATTGGAGCCCATATTATTATTCGACAACTTAGAAAATGGAAAATAGGCCAGAATATGATACGTTTTATTTCTAACTTTCTCACAAACAGAAAACTCAAAGTCAACGTAAATGGTTTTCTTTCTTCAACACTCCCGCTTTCTAACGGTACGCCGCAAGGCTCACCTCTTTCAGCCTTCCTTTTTATCATTGCTTTCGATGATATTAGTAGGATGATAAAAAATTACAAAGGAGTAGAGCACCAGATCTATGCTGACGATGTTCTAATCTACACAAAAGTCTCTAACGTTAATTTAGCTCAATCCTTATTTACTAATATACTCGCCAGAATTGAGATTTGGTCACTGGAGTCTGGTGCTTCACTTTCTCTAGACAAAACACATATCCTTCATGTGTGTAGAAAGCAAAATTGCAACGGTATTTCACTTACCCACAACCAAACTAACATCGAATGTAAAACACAGCTGAAAATATTAGGATTAATTTTTGACTCTAAGTATAACTTTAATGCTCATTGTAAATATGTCAGAAACTCGTTAATGACACGATTAAATATTGTTAAATATCTCTCATCTAAGCATTCATTTATTCATCCGAACACACTAGTCAATGTTGTCAGAGCTTTGCTAACTTCAAAAACAGATTATGGGCTCCCCATCTATGGCAATTGCTCCAAAAGCAGTATCAACCTTTTAAATGCACCATACCATTGCGCAATACGACGAAGTCTCCGGGCCTTTCCAACCTCGCCAATAAAAACGATAATGGCTGAATCTGGTTTACCAACTATTCAAAATAAAATTATAGATTCTTCGCTCCAAATTCTTGCGAAAACGGCTGAGAAAACCAACCCATTACTAAATACAACTATCACCCATGCCACGAAAAAAAGAAAAATTCCAAGAATACAATCGGCTATTTCGAGATGCTTAAGTTTCGCTGCAGAAAATAATATTTTACGTAACGCAGCATGCAAATTCACCACACGACATCCTCCCTGGCTGATCAATGATAAAATCCTACAGAATAAGCTTATGTTTTTGTCCAAGCAAAACACACCAAACGAAGTCTTTCAACAAACCTTTGCTGAACTGGAATCTAATTATACAAATAATGGCTGGAAGTTATTGTTTACGGATGGCTCCAAGTCCATCGATTCCACATCGTTAGCAGTTGTCACTGCCACAGGAGAAATTATCTGCAATTGGCTTCTCCCCTCAACGAGCTCTGTATTTACCGCTGAAGGATCTGCTATCCTTCATGCAGTTAATCACGCAAAAAAGACTAAAGGAAAGTTCCTCATCTGTACAGACAGCAAATTGTGTATGTCTGCAATAACGTCTCCTTCCAATCGCAATCCCATAATAGAAGTTATCAGGGACGCGGTCATTGGTGCCCCTCAGAAAATCCAAGTAATGTGGATCCCTGGCCATGCTGGTATTACAGGCAACCACTTTGCAGACCTCGCTGCAAAAAATGTAGCCAGGACTCCTGCCTTAACATACTATGTCTCATCCAAGCAAGACATTTCTAACCTTATCAAGCAAAAAAGGCATCAAAAAAACGCAAGCGAATGGCAAACATTTAAACATCACTACGCGGTCATAAACCCAGCCAGAAATCGAATAATCTACTTGTCAACAGTTCCAACTAGCGCAATGAAGACATATACTCGATTAAGGATTGGACACACCACCATAACACACGCCCACTTACTATCGGGTAAAAGCCCATCCATTTGCCCCCTTTGCGAGGACACCGCTTCTATCCAACACTTACTCACACTCTGTCCGATGTTTCACTCAACAGCCCACAACTCTGGCAACATTGATCTCATAAAACTACTAAGCGAACCTTCAGAAAAAAACGTTATGATTGTATATAGATTCTTAAAAACCAACGATTTGTTAAAATATATTTAAGCAACTTACATCTTTACTAACCCTTAGCAAATAGAATTTTTACCTAGTTATAATTACAAGGCGGCTGAAGGCCTCGTAGCCAGTGCTGCGTTTATGTATTTATATATAATATATTTAGGTATAAAGTCGCTTTTGTTGTACGTACACATTTAGCAATCGATATCGAAATGCCTCAAATCATTAGTTTAACATATTTAAGTTAAGTAACCTTCTTTAACGTACTGAAGGTGATATAAAGCCATGGCGGCATAACGACAGTGCATTTAGAAGAATTTCGTAATCTTATATTTAAGTATAAAGTCGATTTTGTTGTATACACACATTTAGCAATCGATATCGAAATACTTCAAATCATTAGTTTAACATATTTAAGTTAATTAACCCTCTTTATCTTACTGAAGTCCAAAAAAAGCCTTAACGGTCTCATTAGTTTAACGTATTTAAGTTAATTAACCTTCTTTAGCTTATTGAAGTTAACATAAAGCCATAACGGTATAACGGCAGTGCATTTGGAAGAATTCCGTAACCTTATATTTAGGTATAAAGTCGATTTTGTTGCATATACACACTAAGCAATCGATATCGAGATGCTTCAACTCAATAGTTTAACATATTTAAGTTAATTAACCATCTTTATCTTACTTAAGTCTACAAAAGCCTTAACGGTATAACGGCAGTGCATTTGGAAGAATTCCGTAATCTTATATTTAGGTATAAATTCGATTTTGTTGTACATAAACATTTAGCAATCGATATCGAAATACTTCACATCCTTAGTTTAACATATTTAAGTTAAGTAACCTTCTTTAACGTATTGAAGGTGATATAAAGCCATGGCGGCATAACGGCAGTGCATGTAGAAGAATTCCGTAATCTTATATTTAGGTATAAAGTCGATTTTCTTGTATATACGCATTTTGCAATGGATATCAAAATGCTTCAAATCATTAGTTTATCATATTTAAGTTAATTAACCTTCTTTAACGTATTGAAGGTGATATAAAGCCATGGCGGCATAACGGCAGTACATTTGGAAGCATTCCGTAAGCTTATATTTAGGTATAAAGTCGATTTTCTTGTATATACACATCTAGCAATCAATATCGAAATGCTTCAAATCATTAGTTTAACATATTTAAGTTAATTAACCCTCTTTATATTACTGAAGTCAACAAAAGCCTTAACGGCATAACGGCAGTGCATTTGGAAGAATTCAGTAATCTTATATTTAGGTATAAAGTCGATTATGTTGTACATACACCTTTAGCAGTCGATATCGAAATGCATCAAATCATTAGTTTAACATATTTAAGTTAATAAATTTTCTTTATCTTACTGAAGTCCACAAAAGCCATAACGGCAGTGCATTTAGAAGAATTCCGTTATCTTATATTTAGGTATAAAGTGGAATTTCTTGTATATACTCATTTAGCAATCGATATCGAAATGCTTAAACTAAATAGCTTAACATATTTAAGTTAATTAACCTTCTTTAACGAACTGAAGTTGGCTAAAGCCAAGGCGGCATAACGGCAGTGAATTTAGAAGAATTCCGTAATCTTTTATTTAGGTATAAAGTCGATTTTGTTGTATATACGCATTTAGCAATCGATATCAAAATGCTTCAAATCATTAGTTGAACATATTTAAGTTAATTAAGATTTTTTATCTTACTGAAGTTTACATAAAGCCATTACGGTCGATTTTCTTGAATATGCTCATTCAGCAATCGATATCGAGATGATTCAACTCATTAGTTTAACATATTTAAGTTAATAAACCTTCTTTAACAAACTGAACTTAACGTAAGGCCATAACGGCATAACGGCAGTGCATTTGGAAGAATTCCGTTATCTTTTATTTAGGTATAAAGTCGATTTTCTTGTATAAACACATGTAGCAATCGATATCGAAATGCTTCAAATAATTAGTTTAAAATATTTAAGTTAATAAACCTTCTTTAACGAAATGAAGTTGGCATAAAGCCATGGCAGCATAACGGCAGTGCATTTAGAAGAATTACGTAATCTTATATTTAGGATAAAGTCGATTTTGTTGTATATACACACTTAGCAATGATATCGAGATGCTCCAACTCATTAGTTTAATATATTTAAGTTAATTAACCATCTTTATCTTACTTAAGTCTACAAAAGCCTTAACGGTATAACGGCAGTGTATTTGGAAGAATTTCGTAATTTTATATTAAGGTATAAAGTCGATTATGTTGTATATACACATTTAGCAGTCGATATCGAAATGCATCAAATCATTAGTTTAACATATTTAAGTTAAGTAACCTTCTTTAACGTATTGAAGGTGATACAAAGCCATGGCGGCATAACGGCAGTGCATGTAGAAGAATTCCATAATCTTATATTTAGGTATAAAGTCGATTTTGTTGTATATACGCATTTTGCAATGGATATCAAAATGCTTCAAATCGTCAGTTTAACATATTTAAGTTAATTAACGTTCTTTAACGTATTGAAGGTAATATAAACCCATGGCGGCATAACGACAGTACATTTGGAAGCATTCCGCAATCTTATATTTAGGTATAAATTCGATTTTCTTGTATATACGCATCTAGCAATCATATCGAAATGCTTCAAATCATTAGTTTAACATATTTAAGTTAATTAACCCTCTTTATTTACTGAAGTCACAAAAGCCTTAACGGCATAACGGCAGTGCATTTGGAAGAATTCAGTAATCTTATATTTAGGTATAAAGTCGTTGTTGTATACACCTTTAGCAGTCGATATCGAAATGCATCAAATCATTAGTTTAACATATTTAAGTTAATACTCTTTACTATGAAGTACAAAAGCCATAACGGCAGTGATTAGAAGAATTCCGTATCTTATATTTAGGTATAAAGTGATTTTGTATATACCTTGCAATCGATATGAAATGCTTAAATAATATTAACATATTTAAGTTAATTAACCTTCTTAACGATGAAGGTAAAGCCAGGCGCTAACGCAGTGATTTGAAGAATTCCGTAATCTTTATTTAGGTATAAAGTCGATTTTGTTGTATATACGCATTTAGCAATCGATATCAAATGCTTCAAATCTATAACATATTTAAGTTAATTAAGATTTTTTATCTTACTGAAGTTTACATAAGCCATTACGGTCGATTTTCTTGATATGCCATTAGCAATCGATATCGAGATGATTCAACTATTAGTTTAACATATTTAAGTTAATAACCTTCTTAACATGAAGTAATAACCATACGCTAACGCAGTGCATTTGGAAGAATTCCGTATCTTTATTTAGGTATAAAGTCGATTTTTTGTATAACCATTAGCAATCGATATCGAAATGCTTCAAATATATTAAATATTTAAGTTAATAAATTTTACATGAAGTTCATAAAGCCATGGCGCATAACGCAGTGCATTAGAAGAATCGTATCTTATATTTAGGATAAAGTCGATTTTGTTGTATACAACGAAATGAAGTTGGCATAAAGCCATGGCCGCATAACGGCAGTGAATTTAGAAGAATTCCGTCATCTTATATTTAGGTATGAAGTCGATTTTTTGTATATAAGCGTTTTGCAATCGATATTGAAATGCTTCAAATCATTATTTTAACATATTTAAGTTAATTAACCTTCTTAAACGTATAGAAGGGGATATAAAGCGATGGCGGCTTAACGACAGTGCATTTGAAGAATTCCGTAATCTTATATTTAGGTATAAAGTCGATTTTGTTGTATATACGCATTTAGCAATCGATATCGAAATGCTTCGAATCATTATTTTAACATATTTAAGTTAAATAACCTTCTTAAACTTATAGAAGGGGATATAAAGCCATGGTGGCTTAACGACAGTGCATTTGGAAGAATTCCGTAATCTTATATTTAGGTATAAAGTCGATTTTGTTGTATATACGCATTTAGCAATCGATATCGAAATGCTTCAAATCATTATTTTAACATATTTAAGTTAATTAAGATTTTTTATATTACTGAAGTTTACATAAAGCCATGGCGGCATAACTTCAGTGCATTTGGAAGAATTCCGTAATCTTGTATTTAGGTACAAAGACGATTTTGTTGTATATGCACATTTAGCAATCGATATCGAAATGCTTCAAATCATTAGTTTGAAATATTTAAGTTAATGAACCTTCTTTAACGAAATGAAGTTGGCATAAAGCCATGGCAGCATAACGGCAGTGCATTTAGAAGAATTACGTAATCTAATGTTTAGGTAAGAAGTCGATTTTGTTGTATATACACATTTAGCAATCGATATCGAAATGCTTCAAACAACTGGTTTAATATATTTAAGTTAATTAGCCTACTTTATCTTGATGAAGTTTTCATAAAGCCTTAACGGTGTAACTGCAGTGTATTTAGAAGAATTCCGTAATCTTATATTTAGGTATAAAGTCGATTTTCTTGT
>CM050324.1:15689815-15706762 GCA_027475135.1 Bactrocera correcta
CATAATCTGTTAATTTTTATTTAAGCGAAATTGGTTCTATGTAAGACATATGTGTATGTAAATATGTACAAACGTGTGCCATAAACACATAAGTGTGAAATAAGCCGGTAATGTAACAAACATATGTTTTCACAGTCATTTGTAATAATTATAATGGGATATACATATGTGCATATGTATGTACTTTTTTATACATAAGTATGTATGGGATATTCCATGCCAAATCGACCACTGTATTTATCATAAAATTGTTAAATTATATTTTTCATATGATAAAAATAAAGTTTACGAAAAAAAAAATTTTTACATTTTTGACAATTTTTTTTTAAATAAAGAAAAAAAATATAAAAAAAATCGGCCCACTCCGGGATTAGTAAAGATAGTTGTCAAATTAAGTGAAATTTTTTTTGAGGAAAAAAAATGGCGAACTTCCAAAAAATGACGATTTTACCAATTATTTTATATAATTGATCGTGTTAAATTTTTTTCGTATATTTTTTCGGAAAGTTCATTCAAAAACAAAAATCAAAAAAAAGGTCCCCTAAAAGTCAATTTCTATAAAAGTTATGGTTATTTGAAAATAAAAAAGCCATTTTTATGAAAAATTCATAATTTTCTTGCAGTTGGAGAAAAAATTTTAAAAAAATTCTAAAAAATGTTTTTCAAATGGTAGAAAAGGATGGATAAGTTTCAGCAAAATATAAAAGGGTCGGGTTCAAAAGTGGTCGATTTGGTATGGAATAGCCCGTATATATGAATTTAAAAATTTCTTTACACTTTTTTTTTTACTTTATTACACAACAGTTATTTTTTTTATCGAAATACAACTGTGAAGGTTATTTTTGGGTGAGAATTTTTAGATAATAAAATTGTTGCTTTTGATTTTTCAATACCGGAAAATACCATATATATGACCTGGTCTACGAAAAGGGGGCTTAGGTGTAAAAAAAAAAAAAAAAAAAAAAAATAATAATAATAATAATAATTTTTTTTTTTTTTTTTTTTTTTTTAGGCCGTAAGGAGGGTTTAAAATGCCTTCGCACCATATAGGGATCGTCATCCTACGTGAGTGGTGTACCCACTAAAACACTCCCCCCTTCTATCATGGAATTTTTTCCCCTACCCCGGGACCGCTTTCGCATTACTTCAGGGCAAGGTTTCCAAGATGGACCCATTACAGGTCAATTTCTACTCTCCCTGCGTCCAGGGATGCCTACGATTTTGTAGCCAGCATCAAGCTATTTGGCTCGGCTTCTATGGGGAGTCCGCGTCCATGTCTCTTTTTTTAGTGCGCAGAACATGTTCCACGTACGAGGCTATTATTTTCCAGTTTTCGCTGCTAGATATCATTTTTTCTAAGAGATTTTCCGCACTTAGTTCTCCGAGTTTGTTTTGTACAGTCCTTCGGGCTTCTTTCCACCGGTGGCACTTGAAAATGGTATGGTTTGCATCGTCTAGTGGTTCGTCTCCATAAATACATGCTGGGCTTTCTGCTTTTCCCATGTTGTATAGGTATTTTCGGAAATACCCGTGGCCGGACAGCATCTGTGTTATATAGTAGTTTACCTCGCCGTGTTTCCTACTGTGCCACTTCTCTATTTCTTTAATCAGTTTGGCGGTCCATCTTCCTTTGCTCTCCCTTGTCCACCGATCTTGCCAGAGTTCAAGAGTTTGCTTCCTCGCCTGTTGTCTTGTGGCCATGTGTATTTCTATTCCGTCTTTCTTCCATAGCCATAGTTGTCTTCTCTCCTTTGCGAGAAGGTCTATTGGGATGACGCCGCTTATCACTAGCACTGCGGATTCGGATACAGTGCGGTACGCCGAGGCGACTCTTAGGGCTGCAGTTCTCTGCACTTTAGCAAGCACTTTCCGTCTGTGTTCTGCATTTAATGTGTCGGCCCATATTTCGCTACCGTATAGTAGCACTGACTGTGTTGTGTCCATAAGCAATTTCCTTCTACTTGCAAGTGGGCCTCCGGTGTTTGCCATGAGTCTTGATAGCGCCATGGTTATATTGGCTGACTTTTTTGCAGCATGTTGGATTTGAGCCCAGTACGTCAATTTGTTGTCCATTCTTATTCCTAGATATTTTAGGGTTTTCGTCGTTTTAATAGTTTCTGAATGAACTTGCATGTTTACCTCCAGCGGGATATGTTTCCTAGTGAGCAGGATAAGTTCGGTTTTTTCGGCAGCTAGGCTGAGGCCGTGTGAGTCCAACCATGTCTGTGTTCGTATCATAACTTGTGTCAGTCGACGCCTGGCCATGTCGGTATTACGCGCGGTTATGACGGCGGCGATATCGTCTGCGTAGCCAACGAGGTAGCAATCGTCAGGCATTTCAACGTTTAGAATTCCATCGTAGCTGGCATTCCATAAATCTGGTCCAAGTATTGATCCCTGCGCTGCTCCAGAGGTTATTTCCTTACTTTGTGGGCCGTCACTCGTATCGTACAATAGTTTCCTGTCCTTAAGATAGCTTCGTATCATTTTCATCAAGTAGAAGGGCGTTTTGAAGCGATTTTCCAGTGCGTCTATCATATTTTCCCATTTTGCGCTATTGAAAGCATTTCGTATGTCTATTGTTGCGAGGAGGACTATTGGCCTCGAGAAGTTGTTCTTTCGATGAGCTTCCTCCACGCTGCGCACGACGTCTTCCACGGCTCCGATGGTGGACCTGCCTGGTCTGAAGCCATGTTGTCGCTCTGATAGGCCTCCAGCATCGTTTATGGCGGCTATGATGCGGGGTTTCAACAGTCTTTCTAATAGCTTTCCTGCTGTGTCTAGCATGCATAAAGGTCGGTATGCTGATGGTGTTACTGGGTCTCCTTTGCCTTTGCTTATTAGGGTCAGATGCTGCCTCTTCCATATTTCTGGGAAAATGCCCTCGTTAAGACATGCGTTATACATGGATAGCAGTAAGTGCGGGCGTTCCATAGCGATTAGCTTTAACACTTCCACTGGTATCCCGTCAGGCCCAGGGGCTTTTTTGGCCTTTAAAGTTTTTGCTGCCGTGTTCATTTCCTCCAAGGTGAAAGGCGGGCATGAGCTCTCTTGTGTATGTTCTGGAGGGTCTCTTCCTAGGTCATGGGTTGGGAACAGAGTGTTTACGATGTGCTCCATAGCTGCGGCGTTTAACTCAGGGATGGACTGTTTTGCTCCGAGTTTTTTCATTACGATTTTGTATCCGAGACCCCACGGATTTTTGTTTATATCGTTACGTAACTCTTCCCATTTATCCTTCTTTGTCTTCGTTATAGCGTCTTTCAGCTCAGTTTTCGCAGCTTTATATTCCTTATGTTCTTCCATTCCGTTTCTTCCTCTTCTTCTAGCTCTTGTATATCGTCGTCGTTTGCGCAGGCAGGTTTGTCTAAGGTTTCGAATTTCGTCCGTCCACCAGTAAACCGCTTTCTTTGGATGTCCGCCTTTTATTTTGGACATTGCTACTTTGCATGCCTCAGTGATGGTGCTCAGAGTTGCTTGGACGATCAGCCTAGCTGTGCTACTTGCGTGATATTTTGGTGGGTTTTCATCTATGGCCGCGAGAAGCTTTTCTGGGTCTAGCTTGGAAGCGTTCCATTTACGTGTTCCTTTTCTTATCGTCGTTGCTGGATTTTTATCTGGGCCTATGAGGTAGGATATGTATTGGTGGTCGCTACCAGTATATTCTTCCAAAACTTTCCACTCCCGCAGCTGGTTTGCGAATCCTTCGGACGCCAGCGTGATATCAGGGGTTGTGTCGTTGCATCCTGGTCTTCTGAATGTGGTTTGGGATCCTCTATTTGCGACGATAAGACCTAATCTAGCCGCCATGTCGAGAATTTTCCGGTCCCTCGAGTTTGTAGTCGGTGTGCCCCATTCCAAGGCCTTGGCGTTGAAGTCTCCGGCTATGATTAAGTGACGGTTTCTTTGTCGTGCAGCATCCTCTATAGCATCGATCTTTGCTTGGAAGTCTGCGATAGGGTCGCTCGGTGTCAGGTAGCAACTGATTATCGTAATGCTTTCATTTTCTATCCAGACAAACCCATTTCCTCTCCCGCTGGTTGTTTTTTTGAAACTGCTCCTTTCCGTTAGCCATATTGCCGCTGTTGCTGTGGTGTCTTCTAGCCATGTTCCATCTTGCGCCATTTTGTATTGCTCGTTGATGATTGCTACCTCGGTTCCGAGTTCCAGCATGAGCTGCGGCAGGAGGTGGTCAGCCGTTTTGCTTCTGTGCATATTACACTGCAAGATCTTCATGTTCTTGTTTTTTCCTTATACGCCTCACACGACCGAGACCCTGGGATGTGATCTGTTTGGGTATGCTTCTGTTCTACGCAGAGGCAACAGCTCGGTGAGTTTTTGCAGTCTTTCAGCTTGTGCCCGGGTTTCCCACATCTTATGCATAATCCTTGGCCTTTTCTGTCGGGGCCTTTGCATTCCCATTGTAAATGGCCGAAGTCGAAGCATCTGTAGCATTTTTTAACTTCCTTCATAAGCTTCATCCTGCAGCTGATCCATCCTATTTTTATGTGTCCTTCTTTTAGTAGCCTGTTTGCGCTATCGCTAATAATAATAATAATAATAATAATAATAATAATAATAATAATAATAATAATAATAATAATAATAATAATAATAATAATAATAATAATAATAAAAATAAATAAATAAAAAAAAATTGATTTTTTGACACCTAAGCCCCCTTTTCGTAGACCAGGTCACATATATGTACATACTATATATCGTCACTTAAAATACAAAATAACCTAACATCACTTTTCATAAGTTTAAAGGACAAACGAGATAATAGGAACCACTCAAAATGAAACAAATTTTGAGTTTTGGGTATAGAATGGTTACCTATTGGTTATCATTTACTCATATATGACTCATGTTTTGGTTATAAAATGGTTATTATATCTGGCGATTTTCGATTCCTTGTGATGATACGTTGTTTTGTTTTAACATGTATTTACAAATACATAAGTAAACATATAAATTATAACAGCAGGTGTTTATTTGCTGGAATTTCAGCTGGAACAAGTTATGACACATTTGATATATGATAAATGTTTATAGTGGCTTGTAATTCATAGTAAATGCGATAAGGGAAATTTTTATGCAACTTTGTTATGATAAATGAAAGAAAATCAGCATTTTCGGTTTGTTTGGCAAGCGCACAGGAGCGATAAAACGTACGTTTCGCTAAACAGGGTGATCGCAAGCATATTTTTGTAGACGAAAAAAAAAAAAAAATAAAAATTCAAAAAAAAAATTTTTATCTAATACAAGAGTGTATATGAACCTTATTGAAGTGGTATAACAACTTCATAGCATTTACTTGTCAGTCTATGCATTTTATACCAGTTGTTTTGCGAATTTCCACTCTCTTTAAGGTGGTATAACGACTTAGTATGTATGTATATTTAATTGTGTCAGTGTATATGATTTATAACAGCTATTTGTTCGAATCTAGATACTTATAATAAGCCACTATATATTTTTATACCAGTTCATATCGCCACTGCCATTAATGCTTTATAACCACTTAATATTTTATCTGTTTGGAATTATGTCATTCTATGACTTTATACCAGTTATTTCTACGAATCTACTTCGTATAATATAACATTCTATATCTTTATACTAGTTGTTTGTGCGTGTTGCCATTGTAATTAATGCTGATTAGCCACTTATTATTAAAACTGTATTGAAATATGTCAGTCTATGACTTTATACCAGTTGTGTGTTCGTCCTCCTTTTCTATCTGAATTGAATTATGTCAGTCTATGACCTTATACCAGTTGTATGTTCGAATATACTTTGTTACCCCTATTAATTTGGTTGGACTGTTTATTATTATACATACATATATCTATTGAATACAGCAATCTATACTTTTATACCAGTTGTGTGCTCGGCTGTACTAGTTTATGCCATTATATGTATTTTACACCTGTTGTGTGTTCGTATTTCCCCTCTGTTTTCTATTCTTTCTGTATTGGATTATGCCAATCTGTCTTTATACCAGTTGTTTGTCTATATTGTCACTTTAATTAAAATGGCATAACCACTTACCACACTATCTATATTAAATTATGCCAGTTTACGTTACTTATACCAGTTTTTTTAATTCAATCTATGTAGTTAAGTTTTTCTTGATTATTTATACCAGTTGATTGTTGATATTGGCGTCCTCATAAAAGCGGTATAACAGCTTTTCATTCCATCTGCATATGATTTTATCAGTAAAAGTGTTTTATACCACTTGTTTGTTCGATTCATCTTCACATACATATGTAAGTTTTGGCGAAATAGCGCGAGGCTCTAATAGTTCTTTTAGGCTCAACCACCACAGTTTCTGGTCACGTCGCATAAATGCGCTTTGTGGTAGCTGTGATTTTTTTTATATAAAAAAAGTAATTGATATTACTATTTATTTCTATGAAATGCATTGTTCATATGATTTTTCTATTATTAGGTTAATTGATTCAATTGGTGTTCATTAAAAGCTAAATCAGCTGAAATAAATTTTATATGTAATCAGGAATAATTTTCAAGGCGTATTAACCGGGCATTAGTGTAAGAAAAGGAAGTAGTGTTTTGGTAAGACCTCAATTGGCTGCCTTTTTTGTTTTTGGCACCGACTGATGACGCATCATTATGTCATTGCCCTATTCAAAAGCGTTCCATTAGTTGGGGGTGCTCTTTCTTGTTATGTGGAGAAAGCAGTCGAGAGTTATTTTTAATAAACATATATTATTATGCTTGATTTCGGATTGTGAATGTGGAATTTGATAGCTTCGCCTATGCAATTATTTTAGGTATAATAATTCATGTGAATTTTCCTCAGACGCCAAGGCGCCAAATACTTAATTGTCTATTTAGCTCCACAAAGAGGACTCAATTCTATTACGACATTTTGCTATTATGTGAAAAAGAACGAGGTATAAAAAACTGTTCGGTAAATACACTTTATAATAATGCCGCATAGTTAAAGCCACAAATTATAGGTTTAATCCATATTGTCTACTATGAAATACTTTATTATATGAATAAACTGCATATTTACTTTGGAGCTGCTTGCATTTGCTGTTATTTTTGGAGACTGCATAGCATTAGGCAGATAAGTTTATTAGCATTTAGTTTTCCCACGCCAAGGAATGCTAACGGAGCAAATATATTTTTAGTGCATCTCGTAAAACTAAGTTTTTTGCAAGACTTTCGCATAAGCGGTAATACTGTGACGTTAAATCTAGCAAGTAAAGAAGTGTTTAATTAAATTCGCTTTGGATTATCACTGAAGCTGTGACTATATATTGAGTATAATTGAATTTTGCAAACAAGCGACATGTTTGATGTGCGTAAAGTACCATACTTATTTATTTTAATACGTATTTCTTTATTATTACGATACAATTTGTGGAACATATGTTGCTGTTAATTTTTAATTTAGCTATTTTAATACGAATGTAATTATTTTTATGAAAAATGTTGTGGAACATACATATGTGGACATTAAGTGGAAGTTATGCTGAATTTTGCGTTAAGTACCATACTTATTTATTTAAATACGTATTTCTTTATTATTACGATACAATTTGTGGAACATATGTTGATATTAAGTGGAGCTTATGTTAGATGTGTGTAAATAGCATAATTGTATATTTTAATACGAATTTCATTATTTTTATGAAAAATTTTGTGGAACATATGTATGTGGATGTTAAGTGGAACTTAGGTTGAAAGTGCGTAAAGAAGCATAGTTTTATATTTTAATATGAATTTCATTATCATTAAAAAAATTGTGGATGCTAAGTGGAACTTATGTTAGATGTGCGTAAATAGCATAATTGCATATTTTAATACGAATTTCATTATTTTTAAAAAATATTGTGAAACAAACATATGTGGATATTAAGTGGAACTTGGGAGTAACAAATCCTCATTGATAATTAAAGAAATTTCGCGCTATTTATGGCTAATACTATATACAAAATTAAACTTCTTTATCAATATCAAATTTAGGTTCGATTGAAGTTTGAGCTTTTTACGGTATAGATTTTCATTAGTTCCTTAAAGCAATTTTTTGTAAAATATTTTACATAAAAACCTTAATACAAATGTTGTCGAGTAATTTTTTTTGAAAGTGGTATCCTATATAATCAATCGTAAAAAAATTGTGGAACTTTTGTGGACTTCATGAGAAAAGTTTTTTATTTCGTTAAAATCTTATGAAGACTGAATTTTTGCACTGAATATGTCTTAAAAATAAAAGTTACTTTGTGGAATGTATCTTATGTAATGTGATCAACCGTAAAAAAATTGTGGAACTTATGTGGACTGCCTGAGAAAAGTACTCTATTTCGTTAAAACCGTATGAAGACTGTTTTTTTTTGCAAATATATATCTCAAAAATAAAAATTACCTTGTGGAATGTAAGATGCGTTCTTCAAAAAAGTTCCTAAAAACACTTTTGAGTTGAATTAAAGACATTTTAATCAAAAAATATTAATTACTTTGTAATTCGCGAGACGTCTGATAGTTTGTTCTTAAAATTTCAAGAACATATCATTTCACACTCAATGGCATTAGTCGCATATAATCTGTAAATAGCTTAGCACTTTCGTGAAATTTCAACAACATCTATGACGCACATTCATATCACTAATTGGCACATTACTATGAGTACCAACTAATTACAAACCACTTGTTAGCGCTCGCCAAAACACCTGTAGGATTTGTCGATTTATAAGATTTGTGGCAAATTTGCTTGCAAAGTCAATATGTGTATGTATGTATGTATGTGCATATATGTATGTATAGTACAAATTAATGTATTTTATTATTTTCACACTACACGTGATCATATTTAGTAATTACATAGGTACTTATGTGAATCCAGTCAGTTTCAGACGTCTGCGGATTTACTTACTACATATTATAATGTATGTATATATGCATTTGTGATTCTACGTATTTTACTTATCAACTGTGAAGTGATGTCTAAAGTGCTCTCTAGCCACCGTGCGTAGTGTCTGTCGCGTGTGCGCAGCAGTACTTCCGACCACACACAGCATGTAAAATATGAATATAAAAGCATGCTTTGTACATACATACATATGTACATGCATACATATCCAAAGTATATAATTACGTAAAATTCTGTGTTATTATTTCTAAATTGTTAGTTAATCTTATCAACAACACTTTTTGATTTACTCTCATCTTTTGTTTGTCTATTTACATGCCAGCTTGTTAGGATCTGACATTTGTTTTTAGTTAATCATAAATACCTTTCTTTTTTACATATGCAAATATGTATTTTATTACTAATTCACGTTTTGTGCAGAAGTACCTATGCAATAGAATGCAAAAGTCAGTACATTTATAAAATTTATAAACAATTGTCGTTATTTTTCGTAGCAACGGAAATATTTCAAAGTACTAAAAAAATAGTAAAATTTTGTATGTGGAATGTATGTGGAATGTGAGTCAAACAATTATGTTTTATAGAAATTATATTTACTTTTTATCAATATTATTAATTTCTATTAAAATTGTGTGGATTATATGTGGACTTTAAGTGAAAATTGTTGAATTATAAAGGAATTTACCAAATTTTTTGTAACAACTGAAATATTTCAATGTAGTAATAAAAACCGTAACATTTTGATGTGGAACGTATGTGGAATGTGAGTAAAACAGTTTTGATTTTATGAAACTAATTTTTATTATTTATCAATGATATTAATTTCTATTAAAATTTTGTGGATTGTATGTGGACTCTAAGTGGAAGTTCTTAATTTGTTCCAAAATGAACTTTTACGATACTGAGAGTTATATTTATTATTCTTTGGGCTTTTATTATATAAAATAAAATAAAAATGGGAATTTTGAGATTAGGTTTAAAACAAAATTTTACACTTTTAGGCTAAAATAACTCGCAACTTAGTAATTTTTGCATTTGCTTTAAATGTACACATATAGTATAACATATTTAAACACTAGTGTTTGCAAGCTCTACATTTTGTTTATGCTCGAATAAAAAAATATTGGACTTCCAGCGTTGCTCTATTTAAAAGCACATTAATTTAGCTACAACAACACATTTCATATTAATGTAAAATGGTGTAAATAATTGCTCTATTTTAAAATTATTTATTTTGTTTCGTGTTTTATACATATGTTCACTGGAAGTATGGTGTAAATATTTACACCACTACCACTTAATACGAATTAAGCGATAATTTTTTTTTTCATTATTTCAATCAACTTTTTTCATTGATTACTGGCACTGACTAAAACTGGTAATCAGCTTCTACAGTTGACTAACTTGTTGGACATTGTACTGTGGTTGATCACGTTGACACTTCAAATCTTGATTTATATATGTACCTACCTACCCAGCTACATACATATGTATGCTTTAACTCTACATATGTATGTATGTATGTTTAAGTGTCTAATTAAAATGATTGATAGCTAAATATTACAAGCATCGCAATTTGTTTACTTTAGGCCATTGTAGGTTAGTCGAACAAGTTGCATGTTTTTATATAATATTTACTTTCACAGGTGACCTTTCACGCATTTTGTTGAAGCCGGTATATCAAATTCATTCAAATAAGTATTGAATACTACAATTTTAATGTGGAACTTGTGTGTATTTTATGTGAAACTTAATTTTAGTGCCAAATAAACAACGTAAATATCAAAATTTTTCATTAAGGCAGTTGGTCGACATGAAAATTGTGTGGAACATATGCTGAAAATATTAAATAATTGCTTTTTGTTAAACTTTTTGCACATTGACAATAAATATATGTTAAATATTAAAATTTTTATGTGGAACATATGTGGATTATATGTGGAACTAAATTTAAATGTTAAATAAATATCGAAAATATTAAAATTTGAAGTATAAACAGCTGGTCTACGCGAGCTTTGTGTGGAACCTAAATTAGAAGCATTATAAAATTTAATATTTATTAAACTTTTTACACATTGACATAAAAATACTTTATGGCAATGCATTATTTTCTAACTTTTCTCATATCGGATGTGCCTAGAATAATTTAATATTTTTTAACTACTTAAAGCTACATATTTTTGTAATGTGCTCGCCCAGAAGCTTAATTGCGTATAATACCAATTTTTAAAATAGGAAAGTGTTAAGATTCAGTTTGCTGTTATTCAAATGAAATAAAGGTAGCTAATAATTGAATTGATTGCTTCATAAAATATATACAATATTGCTTATCAAGTTTTACCTGACTAAATGTATTTAATAACTTTCTTTACAATTTTTAAACCATTTCATAATCTTAAGCCCCTTGCTGCAAATCTGCAGCTGTTATATTTCCGAAGTATTCATATTTCTAATCTTCTTAATCTACAGACTAAATCGCGCTTATCTCTTAAGTTGAAGTTAATAACCTTTTTAGCCTTTATGGCACTGTGCAACACTCGCACTTATTAGATTGTGCTCACAACTTATTTTGATTAATGATAAAATAAGCAAAATTTGTAATTACATTTTCTTTGTGCTATGTTTGGTTTGGAATATTCGATTTGTTTGTGTATTTATTTATATTTGAAGCACCTTTAAGCAATTCATACTGTGTAGGCATTTCTTTACTTCAAGGAAAATCGTGTTACTCATACGCCCAGGTGTACTAGCATTGGCAGGTTAAAGTAGCAGTTGGAAATAAGTTTTTGTTTATTGCGAATATAATTTTTCTTGAGTTAATAAATACATTTTTATAGCTAAAATTATATAGATTTAATATTAATAAATCGGTTATAATCGCGAAAGCGGCGTCTACGCCAATAAAGAGTTAAAATATGTGTAAAACAAGAACTAAAAATAAATTTAATACATTTAAAGTATAACAACGTATAGTTTATTTTGTTCGAAATTTCATATTACAAAAATAATAATATGATCCACATTTGTTCCACACATTTTCGACCACTTATTCCTATTATATAATAAAGCTAGACACGTTGCACAGGCTCTTAATGTGATAATATCCTGGATTGATGGAATCACACTTTCACGGGTTATTTCTTTTTTTGCTGTAAGCGCTGAAAAATTGATATTTAAAAACAACGGTATAAATTTTATATACATACATACTCACTTATATTTTTGGCTCAAAATTATTTCTTCCTATTAATTTTTATACAATTCTGACTCACTCACATACGAACAATGCAAGTCACAATGTCAAGTTCAATGTTCACTTGCAAGGTGGCTTTTTTGAAAGAAAAAAATGAAAAACAAAACCAATTGCACTCATGCCTTTTATTCTGTCAGCATGTGTGTTTGTGAATCATATAAAAGACAAAGGCAAATAAAATGACAATTGTTGAATAATAAAATGGTGTGCCAAAAAAAAAAAATAATAATGAAGTCTCATGCGTGATAATTGGTAGCTATTGTTAGGCAACAATTGACTTTGTTTTATAAAACATCTGACAATATTTATATATGTATGTATAAGGCTGTTAAAAATTACAGCAAAACTGTTTGTGTAAATTTATTTATCCCTTAATGCTTTGAAGTAAAAATAATTGCTATACACTAACACTGTATTCATTTCGAATGCAGTCCACATTGCATTTTCTTTCATACCTATTAATTGGTAGTATAGTATATGTAATTTTTCGATGTAAAAATTGAAAAAAATAATGAATTTGTAGAAATATTTTTAAGATCCAAATACGTTCCACATGTGTTTTTGAAATGTTAAAAAGCTTTAATATGTCTAAAAATATAAATTTGAATGAATTTATATACGATCCACATATGTTCCACATTTTATTTGGCAACCATGATTTGATTAGAAGTGCTTTAATGTGTTGCAAATACACGCTTAGAAGAAATTATACATTTGAGTGAATTTATATACGATCCACATACGTTCCACATTCAATTTGGCAACCATGATTTGATTAGAAGTGCTTTAATGTGTTGCAAATACACGCTTAGAAGAAATTATACATTTGAATGAATTTATATACGATCCACATATGTTCCACATTTTATTTGGCAACCATGATTTGATTAGAAGTGTTTTAATGTGTTGCCAATACATGCTTAGAAGAAATTATAAATTTGAACTAATTTTATACGATCCACATACATTTCACATTATATTTGAAAAAAATTATATATTTAAAATTGCTTTCCTATGTCCAAAAAAGATGGTTAAGCATAACTAAGTAGTTACGTTACGTTTGTAGTAATTATATTCCTAAACATTTAAATTAAACAAGATGATTAATTACTTCTAATATAACTTTGCATAATATAGTTTTGGTTTCGATTAAATTTAGTCTTTCTCTGATTACTACTTTTCTATGTTCATTTTTATTTGGTTCGTCTTTATTTGCCTCGTTAATTTGCCAAATTCAGATTTCCAAAAATTACTTTAAAAAATTTGGTTATTTTTCCTTAGAAATTACTCAACATGACTCCACTTTCATATATGTATGTAGGTATTTCACAACCGCCAAAAATTTTTCTTACTAAAAATATGTGTTATTATTTGAACTTTGTTTGTTAAGCCCAACAGGTTCGTCTTAAAAACCCCAAAATTGTAATTAGCGTCTCAAATGTGCGTGACTTCTACTCATATGGTATGTGCATATGTTTGTATGGCTATGAGTATAAATAGCTATTCGTGCCATACTTTCAAAAGCATATATATTTACTTAAATACTTAAGCACAATAATATCTTTAGAGCTAAACAATGACACACATTCATTAACAGATGCCTGATTTAAACGAGTCTGGTTAAAGATTTATGCAGATGATCGATTGCGTTTCGTTTGCTGGGTGATACTCCAATTACTCATTACTGATAATATCATAATAAATAAAATTTAAATTTAGTGGATGGATAAATGCAAAACTTTTACTGTAAATACAGATAAATTTACTTTCCTGTTATAAATCAACGCGTCAGAAACAAATTTTTGGTAATTTGCAGTGAAATTATATTTAATAATGTCAATAATATGCAACAATTGTATATGTTATCAAGTCATGCATGATAAATTGGGGTATTTTTTAAATATTTAACCACCAACTAATTCAACATAAAAGTTCCAAATAATTCACAGTCTAATGATTTATGAAACTCACAAAAATAACCTCAAACGACTTTTTTAGTTCTAACTGCTGTAATATTCTGAAAACTGGGATTTCATCTGGCATTAAAAATTACTTGACATAAAAATAGTTTTCAGTTAAATATTTCTCTCGAAATGCATTTTATATAGTGCTATGAAAGTGAAAAATACTTAAAAACATGTTTTTAACGCTATTTAAAATAAAATAAAATAAAAGTGGAACGTATGTAGATGATATTTCAAAATATTGCTTTTGCATTTAAATTTGAATTTTCATTATCCTATCAAAGCTTAAAATACTTAAAAACAATTTTTTGGCTATAAAAAAGTGGAACGTATGTGGAACATATTTGAAGTAATATTAGTTACAATATAAAAAATTGTTTTCAGTCAAATCTTTCTCTCTACGATGAGTTCTGGTTAATTAGCTTCAATTATATGTGTGCTCTAGCAAGGCATTAGTGTTTAATGGACTAAATGGGTTTGAAACTTTTCTAGAAAATTATCTAAAATATATGAATCAATGGTATTTTATGAAATAAATTTTTGATTGTGTTGTGAAAGTTCGAAACACTTCAAATTTATTTATATTTTATACATACATAAAATAAAAAAAATGTGGAACGTATGTGGCACATGTTTGAAATGCTATTAATTACAATATAAGTAATAATTTTCATTTAAATCAGCCTCTAGACGACGATATATACAGCTATGGACATATAAATGGCACATTCATTTAAGTATACTTTCATATGCTAAAGTATCTTTAATATTCTTTCAAACAACCAAGTTTTTGCGGTTTTCTGAAAGTTTATTCCTTACATCTAAAAATAGCACAAACTCAATTTCAAATTCATTAATAACACAACAAAAATTATGAAAAGGTAGAAAAAGTGGTGAAATTAGATGGACGCATAAATGGCACAATCTGCAAAAAAGGGGAAAAGTCGAGTTAAAAACGTGTTTTTATCTGGTTCTTTTGTGTACAAACAATTTAGTAGCTAATATTTTGTGCTGTAGCCTTTGTTTTTAATGACTGCTTCACACCTGCGACTCATACTCTCAACCAGTTTTTCACACTTGGTCTTAGGTATGGCATGCCAAGCTTCCTGAACCGCAGCCCAAAGATCGTCCAGATTTTTATAATTTTTCTTCGCGACTCTAATCTTGACTTCATTCCATAAGTTTTCAATAGGTTTTAAGTCGGGGCTCTGCGCTGGCCAATCTAATACATCGATTTTCTCCGCACTAAACCAATTCTTAACTAGTTTGGAGGAGTGTTTGGGGTCATTGTCTTGCATAAATTTCCATTTAATTGGCATGTTATCGAAGGCATATGGTTCCATATGATGTCTCAAAATGTCTAAGTATTGGAACTTATCCATCTTGCCGTTTATCCGTATGAGTGGCCCTATGCCATGCCAGGAAAATGCACCCCAAACAATAATGTTTCCGCCCCCGTGTTTGATTGTCTTCTGTGTGAACCTTGGATTAAATTCTTGGCGTTTAGGACGATGAACAAAGACTCTTCCATCTGGCCCTATCCTGTTGATCTTCGTTTCGTCACTCCACAATATGTTTTTCCAAAAATTTATTGCTTTTTCTTGATGGGCTCTGGCGAAAGCCAATCGTTTAGAAATCGCCCAAACAAGTTTGCTTCATTCAGTCGTCTCCTGACAAGCCTACAGGATATTTCTGTATCCAAAGATTGGTTGATATCGGCTGCTATCTGACGTGATGACTTGAATGGGTCATTTTTGGATATTCTAACAATAGCAGCATCCGTACGCGCATCTGTTTTTCGAGGCCTTGGTTTTCGAATTTGTGATTTTATCAATAAATCAGGGTTCTTCACACATGAATTAATTGCATTGTATACTTTTTTCCGAGAAATATTTAAATTTTTAGCAATTTCGGCCACTTTCTGTCCTCCTTCATGCATTTTCCATATGATTCGTCTTTCTTCTATTGTGGTATGCTTTCCTGATCCCATTTTCTACAACTTATTTACTTAAAATATTTCTGATAAAAAACTATCCAACTATGGTAAATATCATGCGCTTCTATTGAAGTTTACGCGGGAACTATGTATGGAAATTAGTTTGTGCCATTTACGTGTCCATTCAATATTAGTGTTGTTTACACAAAATTGATAACGGTAAATAATTAGCAAAACATAACGGAATATTTCGCCGCTGCAGATATGGGAGCTATAACGGGACAAAGTTGGATGCAAAACATTTGACATTTCGAGCAATTTTTAATGGAAAATTTTTAACATTTAGTTGAAATATAATTTTGTGCCATTTATATGTCCATAGCTGTATATATCGTATATTAGCTTCAATTCTATATGAATTGGTGTTCAAACGACTGAAATTTGTTTCTAGCTTCTATTGAAAAACATTTTGAATATGAAATGGTATTTTATGAAATACATTTTTGATTGTGTAATGAAAGTTAAAAAAACTGAAATGTATTTATTTTTTTTTATCGTTATATTTGTATAATAAAAAATGTGTGGAACGTATGTGGTACATCTTTGAAATGATATTAATTGCAATATATTAAATAGTTTTCAATAAAAATCTTTCTAGACGACGAATTCGACATTAGATTGGCTAAAAAATGTAGAAATTATTAACAAAAATCATATTCCTTCGATTGTTACCTGATAAATACATATAATATATCAAAGAAGGTGGTGGTGTAGGCGATGAGTTCTGGTTTATTAGCTTCAGTTATATGCTCTAGCAAGGCATTAGTGTTCAATGGACTAAATTGCTTTGACGCTTTTCTAGAAAATTATCTAAAATATATAA
>CM050324.1:15707762-15732762 GCA_027475135.1 Bactrocera correcta
TTTTAATGTTATATTTGTTCGAGCTTTTTAAATTTTTTTTTTCATTTTCAGAGTACTTTTAATTTTGTTCAATTTTGTATTTATTCCAATTTTTTCTTTGTTTATTTTTTAAATGTTTTATTTTTATTTTTTTCGAGTTTCTAAGATTTTTTAATGATTAATTTTTTGTCGATTTCTCTTTTATTTTTGCTTTTTTTTCGATGACTCAAAGCGCGAGATATTTATTTTCACAGCGTCACCCGCTCAAATTGCCAACGGCAATTAACTGCAAATTGTATGTACTTGCATGTTTATATGTAGTTAATAGTCTCATTACATATAAACAATGCAAAGTACGAGTAATAATCATTTAATTTTTATGGCTTTATGCTCATGAATATTAAAATGCTTATATATAGTACATCTAAGACTGCAATGCTAAACTATAACAAGATTTGAATGTTGGGAATGTTTTGCGGCGTCAAATTTTTTTCACACACTTAACCGCAAAATATTCAGAAAATATATGCAGTAATTAATATTTTTCCGTAAAATATTTTGTTTTTAAATTTTTATTTTTTTTTTATATATTTTTTTTTTACTTAAACTTATTTTTTTTTTTTTTAATTTTTTACTTAAACTCAAATAGCGCAGCGGTTAGTCAGTGATCTGCTTTTATCTTCTTAGCACACAAACAACACATTAATCACATGACAGCTATTCATTTGAGCTGTTGAGCGCCCGACACTTGTCGGTGAAAAATCAAAGTTAACATCTATTTTTGTTATTGTTGCGCATGATTTTTAGTCACCGAAAAAATACAACGCAGGAAATCTCAACGAAATTGTCTAAAAGCACAATACTCGCCAATATTTAGTGGCATTCTACATATGTACATGTGTGTGCATTAATTACATTGGCGTGTAAACTGTGTTGGTCACGTATACGCCCTGTTGAACAATTAATTTTGATGTCTAATTGCTTGCAACGAATTGTAGTGCACGAAAACAAAGTAAAAAAAGTGAATTCAATATATATCAACAAGTATATGTATATATAAATATATGTAATTGAGTCATATGCCACTTGTTGATTTCATTTTAGCTGCGGCCCAGCTGCTGTCTTAATAAAACACTTAGGTACATTATATACACTGATTGATATTAACATTTTAATTTATAATTTTTTTTTTGCACACACCCTTAATGCAAATAAAGCATGTTTTTTACAACCAAAGCTCTAAATGCCAACTACACAAAATGCAAAAACAAAATTCAAATCTCAAATGCTGTCTCCATAATTTATCTGTCACGTATACGTCCTGTCGAACGTGCGCAAGGAATTAATGGATTAATGCTTGTTTTTGTTTTTAATTGTTTTGAATGCGTTAAACTTGTAGCAGATATAAACAGATAGTTAGTTACATGTAAAGTATTTTTTATTCAAATTATTTTTAGCGAAATTTAATTATTTCAAAATAAGGCATTTTTTCAATGCAAAGCGCGCACTATGGAAAAAATTTCTTGTGCCTGAAGTAGTCGGTGTTGAGCCAGCGTGAGAAGCTGAACTCTTGAGTTTTAAATTTTTAATACGGTTTTTAGTTTTTCTTGAGTATTTCGAAATAGTCTTGCTTTACGGTTTAGTTAAAGTGTACTTTTTTATTTTTTACAATCGTAGATGAGTTTCAAAATGAAGTCATATTCGCTTTTTGCCATGCATGTGAGTTGTCTAGTTGTCTACGAAATCAAAAAACCAAAAACAAAAAAAAAAAATACTGTAATACCAAAAAAAATAAAATATATTTTAATACAAAAAAAAAAAAAATTAAAAAATAAGTGAATCATATTGTTTTTTATTTTTACTATTTTTTACCGAGTTTGGAGCTAAACATAAATTTGAAGTATTTGTGATATTATATTAATAAATCAAGTGGTTATAGTTATACATTTATTCGCTTGTGAGACTAAATTTTTTATACATACATAATTGACGTTTACCTTGGAGGCTTCTCTTCCAATTTCTTCGATTAAAATTTGCCGGTTTTTTGTTTAGAAAATTTGTTAAACCAAGAATACCGTCGGAGACTTGTTATTGCCTACCTTAAGGCAGCCACTATTAGAATACTCAGCATCTCAAAGTGCTGTCAATAAAATTATTTTATCTTTCTAATATTTTCAATTTAAAAATTTAGAAATCAATTTGGTAAGATTAAACATTTTTTTTTCGAAAATTCTTTTACGTATAAATTTAGTAGTTTGAATATAGCTTCTTTACATTAAATATTATTTTATAAGAATTTAATTTAATTGAAAAATTATTTTAAATTTTAATTAATAATTAAAAAAATTTAATTTAATTTATTTATATTTAAGTTTATTAATAATCAGAAACAAAATTATGTATATCAAAAATTATTTTAAAATATTTAAATTATTATTCAGAAAACTAGTACTCAGAAAAACATTTTATAAAAATTTAAATTATAATTAGAAAAAAATAAAATAAACTATTAATTTGCATTACTTTAGAAATTATTATTAAATAATTAAATTTAATTAAATTAATTTGAGAAATTAAATAAATTATTTTAAATGAATTTAAATAAAATTAAGAATTACAAATTATTTTAATGATAGAAATGATAGAAAACTAAAAATTATTAATTTTTTTTTATTTTATTATTATTAAAATATTTTAATTTCAAATTCAATTAAAATTAATTTTTAATTAGTAATTAAAATTTAGAAAAATATTAAAAAAAAAATTAAAATAATAATCAGAATAATTAAATTAAGTTGACAAAATTTTTTAATTAAATTAATTAAAATTAATTAAAAAAACTAATTAAATTTAAAAAAAATTGAATTTATTTTTAAAATAATATGCAATTTTAGTCAAAATAATTTTAAAATTAATTAATAATTAGAAAGAAATTAATTAAGTTCTAAATTATATTTCTTTATTAAAAATTATATCAATTTCAACAAAAAAAATTTTAAATTTAATTGGTTTTCAGAAAAACATTAAATAAAAATTAAAATAACAATTAGAAAGATAAAAATTAAATTTATAAATAATTTAAATTAAAATAAGTTTCTAATTGCCTAAATAAAACTTCATTACATTAAATATTATTTTTTAAAAAATTAAATTAGTTGAAAAATTAATATAAATATTAATTAATATCGAAAAAAATTAATTAAATTATGTTTAATTTTATCAAAAATTAGAAACGAAATGAAATGAAACTAAAAATTATATCGATTTCAATTAAAAACTATTTTAAATTTAATTAGTACTCAGAAAAACATTAAATAAAAATTAAAATAATTAGTAGAAAAAATGAGAATTTAATTCATAAAATATAAAATTATTATTTTAATTAAAATAATTAAAGAAATATATATAAATTTTATTTGAAATTTAAGTAACTAAAAAAAAAATTAAATTTACGTTTAAAATAATATGTAATTTAATTCAAAAGTATTTAAATTTAATTAATAACAAGAAAACCATTAACATACACTTTCTTATTATAGTGAAAAAATAATGTTAACTTTATTGAATAAATTAAATATTTCCTTTATATGCTTTCCACGTTACAGTGGTTGAATTAAACTATACCATTCCGCAGGAAATTTATTTAAAAAAACTACATATATAATACCTGTATTTTATTTATTTATTATATAAAAAAAAATTAGATATTTTTAGATTTTAAATTTTTTTTTATTATTTATATATTAATAATTGATTTGTAAAATTATTTACCTAAAAATTCTACTTCCACTAACATAACTTAGTAACAAATACTAAAATTTTAGTAGCCTACCTTTCGGCGCATTGTACAAAAATCTAAGAGGTTACTTCCTGTGTACTTTACATGCCACATGGTTAAAATTTCATTTCTAAAAGGTCGTTATCCCATTCAAATAATTACTCTCAGAACTTAACTTGTTTGTTTAAGCCACTTCAACAACAAAAATAATTTTTTATGGTTCAAACTTTTGTCCCAAAAAAAAAAAAGATTTTTTGTATCATATTATCAAAAGTTTGTAAACCATTAATTCATTGAATATCCATTCTAAGGCTTGTTTTCCGAAACTACATAATTTTAAAAACATGCGGCAGTCAGACATACAAATAACATGATTAAATTCATCTTAATATTTTGCTAGTTCAGCTTTAATCATTATATTGCTTTAATGAGTTAGTTTTTTAGCAGTCATTTGCAAATTAGCAAATTAGCAAATCATAGAGGCAAATTACTAAATAAGTAAGCATACAACTTTGTAGCGTAGACCACCGTGTTGCTCATCAAAAAGTACATGGGTAATTTACGCTAAGAATACCAGGTACTAAAGACGGCTAACGTAATGGAAGCAATGAAGCTACACATTAGCGGCTATTTACGTGCATACTGCTATTTATTTTAAAGATAGTTAGCACTCATTAACCAAAAGTTAATAAATCACTTGAAAGATGCGCTGACTAATGAACGTCGCCCACCCATTGTCTAGACGGGGTAAAAAACCTTAACCATAGCGGATGTTATTTATAGAAGATCATTCAGCAGCATACATTTAGTAATCTTTGTCGGTTTAAGTAGATTTCTTTGTTATTTGTAGTTTTTCTTAGTTCTAAGTTTTAGGGGTTTATTTATAGAAATGCTTTATTTAAAAATTTAGCGTTAAACATTTGGCGTATTTTGCTAAGTAAATTATTTATAATAGTTATTGGCAACATGAAGTATAGTTTTAGGCGTTCAGTAGCCTTATTTTTCCAGGTAAATTACATATTTGTATTGTTTGCTCTGTTATAGTATATTTTTAGGAACACAGTAAACTTATTTTTCCTGATAAATTACATACTTGTATAGTTTTCTTGGGTATAGTATACGTTTAGGCGAACTTTTTTCCTGCTAAATTACATATTTGCACTTTTTGCTTAGGTTTAGCATATTTTTAAGCGCAATGTAGCCTTATTTTTTTGGTAAGCTATATTACCATTTTTTTCTTAGTAGTAGCATACTTTTAGGTACTTATTTTCCTGGTAAATTATATATTGAACTTTTTTCTTTGAGGTAGCATATTTTTAGGGCCAAGTTAGCCTTATTTGTCCTTGTAAATTATGTATTAAAATTCTTTGCTTGGTTGTAGCATAGTTTTAGGCGCCCAGTAGCCGTAATTTCCTTATAAATTACATTTTAAAATTTTTTGCATACATTTAGGCGCCCACTACTTTCCGAAATTTTTTTTTTATGATTCTCAAACGGTTAATCTGATTTATTTTAAAATCTTCAACATTATAGTATTGTTGTATATGATAATATAGCCTATACTGTAGTTAAAGATCCCTTAAAGTAACTGATTTCATGCTAAATTTGACCATATGTGACCTGGTCTACGAAAAATCAAGTTTTTTTATTTTTTTTTTATTTTTTTATTTTTTTTTTTTTTTGTTTTTGACACCTAAGGGGGCTTTTCGTAGACCAGGTCACATTTTTTTTTTTTTGCTATTTTATTTTACTTTACCTACAGATTTTGAAGCTCTTACCTTATGCACATCAAAATCCGGTTTTACCTGTTTTTTACTTTCTTATCACTACTTCTGCTTGTAGGGCATACTAGATTACGTAAAAGTGAAGCTTACTTCGCATTGATGAAATACTGTTCAGCTGATCTCAACTGTAAAACAAGCGTGTGAGGAATATTTACAGTTATTTTCTTTATACCAAAAACGCTTCGATTAGCGCATCCTATTTTGTCTCTCCACTCAAAATGAAATATTACTCGAACACAATTGTTTGATCACGTCATAATTATCACACTGTGGTGAATTAATTAATTGTTCAACAGCTGAATCAATGAGAAAAAGTTGAAATCAGCGAAAAATGCAAAGAATTCAGACAAGTTAGTTGATGTAATTAGTCAACCGTAAAATATACTAAAAAATCCTATAAATAACTCTTTGCAAAAAATCTGTGATTTCAATGTTGAAAAATGTAACCCACCAGATGTCGAGAATTGGCCAGCTTTACTGCTAAGGCAAGTGTTATTGACAGTCATATCAATTTTATTACAACGTTATAATTTATTCTTTATAAGCTCTCATATACAGCAGCTGTTGCTGGGTAGCGCTGAGTTTTATATAGTCATTTCAATGGTGTACTTTTTTTTTAAAGCACAGAGAAATGAATATTTCACACAAACCTTACAAAAGGTTTAAGTAGTCTTTTTGCATTACAAAAGCCAATTTCAGTCAGTGGTATTTCAGTCTTTTATGCAAATTGAACTAAATATTTAAGACGGATTTATGCGCAATAAATTGAATAGTGATAAATGTGATTCTATACATATTTATAGATATATCTTTTAAGATATGTAAATTTTGTAACAGTGTAAGGGTATTTATTATGACTATAGATGTAATATGTATGTTATACTGCAGCATATATGACATGAAATTCTATATGCCATAATTGTAGGAAACGACATAGTCATAAAAGATAAAAAATTAAGAAACAGCTGCAAAAAATCCTAATGCCTCTAAATATTATAAAAATTACTATAAAATAGACCAAATGTTTAGGTACTGTTCAGGGAAGTTATAGAAAGAAGCAGCACTCAGTCTCTACTTGAGGCTGCTGTCGATAAATTAGTAGATAAATAAATGAGAACTGCTAAGAGAGCTAAGGTTTATTATGCCTTGATGAATTAGTAATAAATACTCTAATGACTACTCGACAGTGTACAGGCCACACCTGAAGCAAATGGCTATATTTCAGCTGCCTGATCTACTGGATGACTCGGCTATAATCGTGTAAGCGGTGTCTACGCCAGTAAAGAAGAAGGTCTACTGGATAGTTTAGAAGAGTTGTTGAAAAAAAAATCAAATTACGAGTTGTCCGAATATACCACAAATACTCACGGCCCCCATAATTTAAATTTTATAGATATAAGAAAAATAGCCTTTAAACTAAGTAATTACCAAAAAATGGTTAAAAAATTAAATAAATAAATAAAATTAAAATGTTATGCCTCATTTGGGTTAAGAATCTTAATGAGATAATATTGACTAAGCATTATGAAACCTGATTAATCTAAAAAATAATGACTACTTGCCGCAGTCGTCTGGAAAAATGCAAAGTAAAATGATTTCGTTACTTTCTTCTGGATTTCTCATCTTAACGCCTAAGGTATCATTGAACTGCCTTGGGTCTCATATATTTAGTATTCATGCAATCAGGTTTTCTTCTACTTTCTTCTAAATTATTCACTGTTCGACTAAGTTTGAAGTGTCTTGGTTCTTAAATCTTTAGTATTCCAGCCAAACTGATTTTTCCTTCTTTTCAGTATCACAAACGATCGATCCACACTACCTTAGATTTTCGACTTAAACCGTATTTTAACTTAACCCTAAATTTCTACAACTTACCAAATGTGATCCTTGTAAACTGCCGAGAAAGAAATTATTCTTATATCTTCATCTTCGTCAGATCTGTGTATCACACTCTATACCATACTATACTCTACCATAAAGTAAACCGAACGTTCTACAACTTACCAAGTGTGACCCTTGTAAACTTTGTCGTGTGTGTGAGCTTAAATATTAGCTTAATATAGTCGGAAAGGTAGTTCTTCCGTAATTTCCGTCTCCGAATGATTTGGTTATCAGCCTTCATACCTACCCTAACTTATGCCGAACTTTCTAAAATTTAAAGGTACCTAGTGTAAGCTTTTATCGTATGTATGAGTCCAAGTATTAGCTTATCAAAGCCGTAAACGAATTCGAATAATATTACATCTAGTAAGTGTGCTTCTCTTGATCTCCATCACGATCCGAATCATGACTCATCGCGAGCTTCATAGAGCATACCCAATGTGATCCTCTCATCTTGTTTGCGAGTATGAACCACAATACTAGCTTAACATAGCCAAGCAGGCAATTTTTCATGTGATCTCCGTCTATGATTGATGTGGGTATCAGCCTCAGTCCTCTCTACTCTAGTTATGGCGACCTTTCTACAACCGTCCAAAACATGATTCCTGCATTCCTGGAGGCGGGTATCAACTCCAATACTTAAAATAGCTTCCACTACCCTAAAAGGTAAGAATCCATAAATGTTACAAGACTTAATAATTGGTAACGAAGTTAGCAGTATGGATCTCCTGCTGTTTTATTGACTCGTGAGTAAAATTTGAACTCTTCATCTAAAGGCTGATTAATTTTGATGTTCCCTACTTAAACTTAAAGAAAAAACGAGCGATATTTAAATAGAATTTCTCAAATATCTATTATCATTCGAAAGAACTTTGGCATTTCGACTGTTGACTTGCGATTCACACTCGTGGTGTTTTGCTCCAAAGCCTGATTTGAACTGGGATTGTCCGCATAGACTTTTAGGCCTCTTTCCATTATGAAATGTCAAACAATACTGCACAAAAATAACTTGATGCTTGACACGACTCATACGTGATCTGTTAAAAAAGTCGATTGAAAAAAGTATCTCTACTTGGATTACCCTTTACTTTGGCCGCAGTAAAACGCCCATTTATTGCTTGCTTCTGAGCGCATTGAATTTTGTACGCAATTTTTATTGCGCAACTAATATAGTTGTTGTGGTCTCTACGCAATTTCGTTACAAATAAATCACAGCTGTCCATCTTCACTTCCCGGTTTGGTTGTTGTCTTGTGACCTTAAGCAAATATTTCGTACCTTTCAGTACCATCCACATTTTTTATGCATAACATTCCACCAATCGTTTCTGCAAGACGTTGTGCAAAAAAAAAAAAACTACAAAACTACCAACCAAATGTTGGTAACAAAGTTCAAGTTCATCACATAAACAAAAAAGCAAAAATTATAAATTCATTTGTGTAGCAAATATTTAAATGAGTGGTTGTAAAAACGTTGTTCAGGCCGCTTCGAATTCGGTCAACAATGATGAGTTGCACAAAGTAGAGAAGAGACTATAAAATGTGGGTAGATATGTAATGGAAATGGAAGAAAAAAATCACAAAGTTTTGGTAATCAATCGAACATGCTGTATGATATAAGTACTCGTATTTACACACTGCTCTCGTGAGATGATGTGGGGCGTATTGGGTGTTACCCCGATTTTGATGGAAGAAAGATGTCATCTGTATGATTGTATCGCTGGCTTTCGCTTTTTTTTAAACACTTAATATGAGAAAAAGAGAAATTGTCTAACAATAAGAATATATATTTTTTTTTTTTCAATTTCAAAAAAAAAAAAAAAAAAAATCTAAGAGTAGGTATTTATATATTGTAAAAAAATCGCGATATTTCAAGTGATGATTAAATAGCCCAGTAGCTGTTCCATTGCCGCTTAATTGAAACACGAGTTCCCTTATCGAATATATTTTTAATTGAGTTAAAGATTCAAAATCAAATAAACAAATTGAACGCTAATGGAACTCCGATATCATAACTGATCGTCTATGAATAATTTTCTAGTTAAGCTAGATTTATTTTTTTATTATCTTTTTATGTGGAGACGTAATTTTCGCCATTCATCATTTGAATCCTTACCTAACTTCCAGACTATATTAGTTTGATCAACAAAAGGTTAGACTTCTTTATTTACTGTGCTGCTAAGTTAAAATCTCATAGTCTGCGTGAAATCCGCAAGTGGCTTTTTACAATGTCTTGTCTCTTTAAACTTTCTGTGTTGGGTGATCATTTTTGAAGACTGTATTTAAAAATTTATAAATCGACGATTGGATTATGATAGATCGCAGCCTCAACAACAATAACATTTACAGGTTTACGAACTATATATTATTAAGTTAACTACTCACCTTAATAATGGTTATCGAGTCACTAGTGGTGTCGGGATAAAAAGGGTTACTAAATACAAGGCTTAAAGGGGTTAAATTCATTTGCAAGACAGAGAAAAAGTTTTTTATACTCCTGCAACATGTTCTACAGATGGATGTTTCACCTAACGGTCCTTTGTGTCACCTGAAAATGAGCGAATTAAATATAGGATTATATATACATATGTGACCTGGTCTACGAGACGGGGGCTTAGGTGTCAAAAAATCATTTTTTTTTTTTTTTGACATCTAAGCCCCCGTCTCGTAGACCAGGTCACATATATAAATGATTAGGCTTATGAGACGAGTTGAAATCCGAGTGGCTGTCTGTCCATCTTTCTGACTATGCCAGCGATAAATTGAATAAAAATTCAGATATCGTAATGAAGCTGAGTACACGGTTTTCTTGGCAAAAAAGAGCGGATGAGTTCGTAGATGGGCGTAAGCGAACCACTACCACGACCACAAGATGCCATTAAACGAAAACTTATAAAGTACAGTAACTTTAAATTAAGATATAAAACTCTCATTTCCGGAAGGTGTAAGCGGTAGTAAGGACACCTGTAAATTAAAAATTTTGTTAAAGTGGGAGTCGTCACGCCCTCTAATAGGCTCAATGTACATATCTTCGAAACCGTTCTAGTTCAAATAATCATATTCTATCAAGATAAACCTTATAAGGAACCCTATCGATAGTGCGAAAATGACTGAAATCGTTTTCTAACCCCTCTCAGTCTCCATATAACGGTACTCTCAAAAACTACGACAAGCGCGAGAAATATATAACTAAATACGCCAAGGACATTAAAGTTTATCTCTGAGATTGTTTCAGATAGCGTTATAGGGGCCGGGGACGTAGCACCGCCAACAATCGTGAAATCACATATCTCGTTAAAAATGATGCCCTCTGAATTACATGAAAATATCTGAGAGATTTACCGATATTTTCGGTGAAAAATTAGGTTAGGTTAAGTTAGGCACTGAGTTCTTCGTGTTTAATATCAGGGACCTTGAAAAGTTATAGTCTGATAACGACAATTTTTCCACAAGGGATACCTTAGCTCAAATACCGTATTTGTGTAAAGTTTTATTCCGCTTTCATCATTGGTTCCTAATGTATATATGTACATATTATACAGAGAAGGCATCAGATGGAATTTAAAATAGCGTTATATTGGAAGAAGGCTTGGTTGTGAACCGATTTCACCCATATTTCGTACACGTCATCAAAGTGTCAAGAAAATACTATATACCAAATTTCATTGAAATCGGTCCAGTAGTTCCTGAGATATGGTTTTTGGTCCATAAGTGGGCGACGCCACGCCCATTTTCAATTTTCAGAAAAAGTCTGGGTGCAGCCTCTTTCCGACATTTCTTCCGTAAAATTTAGTGTTTATGACGTTTTTTGTTAGTCAGTTAACGCACTTTTAGTGATTTTCAACATAACCTTTGTATGGGAGCTGGGCGTGGTTATTATCCGATTTCTTCCATTTTTAAACTGTATAT
Organism: Bactrocera correcta; assembly: GCA_027475135.1. NCBI lineage: Eukaryota > Metazoa > Arthropoda > Insecta > Diptera > Tephritidae > Bactrocera > Bactrocera correcta. The sequence continues at coordinate 15,719,091 of CM050324.1, forward strand.
GGAAATGCCTGAAGAAAACGACTGTATAGAGTTTGGTTGACATAGCTATAGTAGTTTCCGAGATATGTACAAAAAACTTATTAAGGAGCGGGGTCACGCCCACTTTTCCAAAAAAATTACGTCCGGATATGTCCCTCTCTAATACGATCCTTTATGCAATTTCACTTTAGTATCTTTATTTATGGCTTAGTTATGACACTTTATAGGTTTTCGGTTTTCGCCATTTTGTGGGCGTGGCAGTGGCATCTTCGATCTTAACCTTCTTATGGAGCCAAGATATACGTGTAGCAAATTTCATCATGATATCTCAATTTTTACTTAAGTTACAGCTTGCACGGACGGTCGGACAGACGGACGGACGGACAAACAGACATCCGGATTTCAACTCTACTCGTCACTTTGATCACTTTGGTATATATAACCCTATATCTGACTCTTTTAGTTTTAGTACTTACAAATAACCGTTATGTGAACAAAACTATAATACTCTCCTTAGCAACTTTGTTGCGAGAGTATAATTGCCAAGAGTATTTTATTCATAGAGAGTATAATTACCAAGAGTATTTTATTTATAACAGTGTATCCTTGTGTCTAAAATATATACGATTTGGTGAAAACTTGATCTAGCCCCCATATAGCTAATGTCAGGATATTCAAGCATCCCTCTGACTTTACTCCATATGATTGGTGATTGTATGTATGTGTTGTACTTCATGAAAACTAGAGAAAATTTTTTTAGTATAGTATGATATTGGCAAAAAATATGTAGATAAAATCGACACTACTCCAACTGCCATATATTGGTCAATCTTAAGTTATTTCTCATGTTTTGATTCATGCAAGTTGCAAGAGTATAAAATACACGGTTGCACCCGCACTTAATTTTTCCTTATTTGTTTAATAAAAATCTTTGGCTCGGTTACGCACTAACTCGGCCTGCCTTACTTATCTTTAATGTATAATGTACCTTATAAGAATTTAATATACTTAAATGGTTGAGGATTTATTTGGAAAAATATTAAATTCTTTCGGCAGCCGTTCTCCTGACGAATCTCCGAAAGAAGGCGTTTGGCAGTGAGAAAAATCGGTCGTATGAAAATTTCCAGTTACAGATATGAAACCTTTAATTTTCAATGATACAGTTATGTAAAGATGCATGACTCCATTAAGAAATGTTTGAAAATTTGAGTTTACCACTATGAATTTTGAGTCATTACTCTTTTATCAAACACAATTAAGTACTTGTATTTTCGCTCTTTCTAACTTCCACTTTCTGCCCACTAACTCTACAGCATTTAATTGAATTCAAACTTTCGGTTTCATTTTGCCGGTTTGACGGTCATAAATGGCGACATCGTGTATTGCGATTTTTCAAAGAAACTCAAATAGATGTAATAGAAAACAGGTAAAAAAAAAAATATGTTGGTCTGCAAAGAGAGGCGTGCACACAAGCGCGTTAACGCCGGACGTGTTTGCTACGCATGCGCTGAACGCATTTTAACAAGTTCGCTACCGTCTTTACAACAGCTGCTTGTATTTTTATTTTGAATGTAGTGAATGAATTACTAAATTAACGGTTTTGTTGTGTTAAGAGTCTGCAAAGAGCGTGTAGCGTAGAGCGCATACAAATAATTTACGAGAAAATTTTTTTGTTACGATATTTCTAAGACAAACAATTAAAGAGCAGCAAATTACATGTGGTTTGGTTTTTACAACACTTATTTGCTATATACAAAAATATACACACACAAAACTGAGCAAATGCGCACGTATGTGTATCAAAAGTCAAAAGCGCCAATGGTAAACAATGCGCATGCGCATGCGTTCGCCACACTAATGCGAAGTCGTCTAAGCACGCTGTTGCGTCGTTGCACGTACAACTTAGCGTACAAGCAAATAAACACTTATAAGCACACACATGCACACGCACGTATGTGTGAAGCTACTAAGCAAGCGGCATTTGTGTGTGGCTACTATAAGTTGTGGACTAACATTCATTTAATGTTCGTAAAGTGGGTCATGGTTAAATGTACTTGTGGAGCATGACTTGGCTGCATAATGGCAAGCGACGCTGGCGATCTTCGCTTGAGCATTTACTTGTGCGCAAAACAAAAAAGCGAGCGTGCTTAGAGATGTCTGTATGTATGTATGTATGTATGTATGATGCGAATATGTGAGCTTGTGTGCTCGCGTTGACTAACAGCCGAAAAAAAAAGGCAAAGTCAAGTAAACCGTTTTAGCTAGCACAGCTGTGCTGTCGGGGAATACGCGTTGTGCGCAAATTGTGAAAATTTTTGAAAGACAAGTTTATAAAAATACGCAAATCAAAAGGTATATTGCTGAGTTTGTGAAAAATATTTGAAAATTATTTGGAAAATATTTTGAAAATTGTTCTCAAGTGTATTAAATAGTGGCTCATTTATTTTTTCGGTACTAAAATGCCTAGAAAAAACGTAAAAGTGGTCAACACGGAATTTTATGTATTAAAAAATATAAAAAATAAAAAAAAACTAAAAAGTATAAAAAATTATAAAAATTAAAAAAAAAAACAAAACTATGTTCATAACAAATATTTAACATAAAAATAATAAAATAAAATATAATAATTAAATAATTTTTTTATAAATAGTTATACAGTGATGAATATTAATATGTGACCTGGTCTGCTGAAAGGGGGCTTAGGTGTCAAAAAATCAATTTTTTTTAATGTTTTTTTTTCAATTTTTGTTTTTATTTTTATTTTTATTTTTTAAATTTTTTTTTATTCAATTTTTTTTTTTATTTTTATTTATTTATTTTTTTTTTTTAATTTTTTTTTTTTTTTTTTTTAAATTTTGTTTTTTTTTTATTTTTTTTATTACTTTTTTTATGTTTTTTTTTTTTTTGACACCTAAGCCGCCTTTTCGTAGACCAGGTCACATTTAAACAAAGCTTGACTAGGTGAAACTTTGCTTTTAGTAGCTCAAGAAACATGGTGGCGTGAATTCATCTGCTTTTTCTGCCAAACATAAATCAGAGTTTTAGAAACTTAGAAATTTAGTTGAAAGCTAACTTTGAACTCAGGAGCCAATGCAGTTTTTCGAATTCAATTTTGTTCTAATACTCAAAATAATAGCTTCATTTTTTTCTTTGAATGTGTTTTACGACAAGAAAAAGTTTATAATACAAAGCATTATTCGTACGGAGACGAATTAGATTTAGTAGAATCCTACTTAGGTGGATAAATTCGTGATATTATTAAAAAGAGAAATGGCTCGACTATTCACCAGATATTTAAGTGGCTATACAGATGCCTGGTTGCAAAAGAGTTACTTGACAACGTGGCAGAAGATGTGATTGAGGGATCCTCAGTATTACTAAATACTATATACTTAAATAATAAAGTTTTGATACTGCTGACAAGATATGGGTTAACGAATATTATGTCAAAAGTGTTTAACAATGTATGGCTTGACACCACATTTTCTTTAGAAATATATACTACAAGGGTTGCTATATATATTTCTGGCCTAATAATGAAAATAGGTATATTTCTCAAAGAAAATGTTTTTTCTTGTTTTTGTTTTTTTTTTTCGTTGGATTTGGCTCATCTTAGAAGACCCACACGGTCGATTGCTGTTTTGTTTCGGGCTCATACGCATAGATCCATGATTCGTCATCTGTGACGATCTTATAAACGTCTTTTGAAGCACCGCGATTGTATTTTTTCAGCATTTCTTTACACCAATCCACACGAGCCTTTTTTTGAGCGATTGTCAAATTGTGCGGAATCCAACGAGAACAAACCTTTTTTACGGCCAGGTGTTCATGCAATATCGAATGTATGCTGGTGGGAGAAATGCATGGGCATGCCTCTATCTGAAGGTATGTTACATGACGGTCTTGCATTATCAGTTCACGTACGGCATCGATGTTTTCTGGCACAACGGCTGTTTTTGGACGACCTTCACGGAATTCGTCTTTGAGCGAGCGTCGACCACGATTGAATTCGTTGTGCCAGTTTTTCACAGTGCTATAGGATGGCGCTTCATAGCCAAATAACGATTTCAGTTCATCGATGCACTCTTGTCGTGATAATCCACGTCGAAAGTTGTGAAAAATGATCACGAGTTAATTCCATTTTTTGGCCGAGATGAATTTTTTAATTCCCTGTAAATAAAACAATTCACAATTAAATGACAAAACGTTCTGAGTGATGTTATGCTAAAAAAGGTCAAACTTTTCAATGGAAATGTCAGATTGCACCTGGCAACACTTAGTGTTACCTAGTCCAGAAATATATATAGCAACCTATGTATGCTATTTCAGGTTTCAAGACTTAAAATCGATTACTTTTGTGTTTGTATTTTTTAATTTTTGGTAGTAATTTCCCATTTCAGCCATTCCCAACAGTAAAACTGGTCTTAAATCTGTAAAATGAAATTTCAAGTCTTACTGACGGTAGTTATACCCCATTAATGACGTATTCGTATAGTCTTTGTTTACAAAAATATCTTTATGGCTGCTTCAGAAATAAATTTGGAGAAGAGAGCATCATCCGAGTATAGCGAATAGAAAGGATGGTGAATCGATGACGATTATAGTATATTGTTTTTCTATGAATATTGAATTCTGGCATGCGCTGATAGTTAAGTCATATAGCGCGGAAAAATGTTATAAATAAATAAAAACCTAACTACATTCTCTGTGCATAACACCAGAACTAAAACTACTGTTTACTACCGAAGCAAAAATGTGCGCCCAACGGAGCTTTTGTTTAGAAAACTTGTTTGATTCCTTAAAATTTTTTCAAGTTCGCTAAAAGGTCTTTTATCTCTCACATATAGATAACTGCAAGGTGTATTTCAAAGTAAAACAGACTTACAAAAAAAAAAAAAAAAAAAAAACAGAACAAATGGTTTCTTCGGCAAAATCAATTTAGTTTGTTCAAAATAGTCACCTTCTTTTGAATGGTCTCTACGTCTGCATAACGCTTTCCTTTCATGGGCAAATGCATTTCTCCGAAAAGGAAGAAGTCGCACGCTGCCATATCAGGTGAATACGGGGATTGGTTTATGGTTAAAATATGATTTTTATTCAAATAATCGGTCACAAGCGTCGATCGATGAGAAGGCGCATTATCGTACAACAAACGCCAACTTTCATCTTCGCGATATTCGGGCCGAACACGTCAAATACGGCGTACCAAATGCTTCAAAGCTTCAAGATAGAATACCACATTAACGTTTTAGTTGGTTGGAACAAATTCTTGGTGGACAACACCCTTGGAATCACAAAAAAAAATTAGCATTGTCTTCACTTTTGACTTCTCCATTTGCGATTTTTTGAGTTTCGGCTCGTCCGGTGCCTTCTATTCAGCACTCTGGCATTTTGTTGCGGGTTCATATTGGAAACACTACGTTTCGTCACCAGTCACAATATTGTAAAGGAAGTTTTTTGTACTTTTTGACTTCTGTAATGATGTTCTTCGAATGTTGGATTCTGAGCAATTTTTGGTCGTCAGTCAATTTGTGCGGAACAAACCGTGCACACAACTTTCGTAAGCCGAAATGTTCAGTCAAAATACGATAAATCGGTGTTTTGGAGATGTTAAATTCCATTTGCGTGAATTTCAATGATAATTTCGGCTGATTTTTGATGAATTCACGCATAGTTTCGATGGAATTTCCGGTAATCACGGATCACGACCACTTTGAAAACGTTGAAACCACTCGTGCCCTCTGCTACGGCATAGGCAATCATCGCCATAAAATTGTTTCATCAATTGAACTGTTTCGGTAATAGTTTTACCTATTTTTTAAACAAAATTTAATGTTGGCTCTTTGTTCGAAGCTCATTTTCGCACCGATAACACAAACATATTGATACTTAAAACGCAATAACTTCACTTCCAATAGCTGGTTACTGGACAATCGATAAAGATAGCCGATTCTAATGCATCAGTCGACATAATACATATATTATATGTAGATGGCGCCACCAGAGGGCGCTAGATTCAAAAAGTCCTGTTTACTTTGGAACCCACCTTGTATATACAAATGTGACGAACGCAAAAGGCTGATTCCCATCATCGTCTCTGTTTTTTTCTCTCTCTTTTTGAGATAATGATGATGACTTCAGTGTTAGTTAGAGAAGTTCAGGTGGAAATGATTAATTTAACTTTAAAGGCGTATATGTAGGAGCAGCGTAGAAATATGGTTGAATTTACTACATTTATGAAGTTTTTTATTCCTTTGTAAATTTTAAAGGTTTAATTTTAATTATTAAATATCAGGTAGTAGTAATTTTTTATTCGTAAAAAATGTGCTTTAAAATGTTTGTAAATATAAGAGAGTGAAATGAGGTGTGGTAACCGAAACTTTTTTTATGATAATATTATTATTATTATTAATATATGTGATCTGGTCTACGAAAAGGGGGCTTAGGTGTCAAAAAATCAATTTTATTATTTTTTTTTTCAATTTTTTATTTTATTTTTTTTATTATTTATTTATTTATTTTTTTTTTTTTTGACAGCTAAGCCCCCTTTTCGTAGACCAGGTCACATATAGATAATTTAATTGCAAGCGAAAGGTTGTTTCTCTGAGTGGTTTGAATATTATCAAGCTCCTATAAGTAAGATAGTGCTTACTAGTCACTATCATGCGAGAAATAATTTTGAAAAGTGACACTAAAAATTGCTTTCTTTCTAATTGAGTTAGGTTTTTTAGTTTTGTTTAATTTTGTTTTTACCTTATTAATTAATTTTATTTGGTTTCATTTTATTGTATTTTTACTCCATTTTTTAAATATTATTTCATTTTTGTTTAATTTTAATTTTAATTTCAAATTTATTTTATTTTACTTTACAATATTTTTAGTATAACTAAATATGGCTTTCTAGTTCTTCTCATATTACAAAACTATGCTTTAGAAGATAGAAAACAAAAACCAAAAAAAAAGTAAAAAAAAAGGTTCTTAAATCTATCCGCTGATTTTTGTTACATTTTTCACGCTTAATATCTCATAACAATCTAAGAAAAAGTATATCTTTGAATAATAGTGTTAACAAAATTTTCCTTAATAAAATATTATTTTTTGGTTCATACGGTTAATGAAATATAATTGCCTTAAGAAAATTATTACTTTTTATTATTTTAAATTTGCTATTCGAGAATTCCACAAATTTTAATTAAACCGTAAAATTAATAAAATTCTAAATGTTCAGCAATTTGTTAAAAACCCCGTGGCAAAATCAAAGTTATGCGCTATTTTTAGCTTTTACACTTTCTACCAATTAGATTTTTTTCCTTTCTAACATTTCAAATTAAATGACTGCGGGCACGTGGTAACTAAAAATAATGAAAATACAGACTTCGGCTGATCAGAATTGATATTGAGTGGCAAGAAAGTGATTTATTGACTGAGTGACGAACTCTTGAAGGGAAAAAAATATGCAAATTTGTTGAAAGCTCAGTTTAAAAGCTATAGAACTGAAAGAAAAGCAATAAAAATAAAATAGATAAATATAATAAAAAAAAATATATAAAAGAAAAAACTTCAATAATGAAAGAACACAAAATTATAATAAAAAATATTATTATATAAAAAAAGAAATATCAAAAAAAATAAATAAATAAATAAATAAAATAAAATAAAATAAAATAAAATAAAATAAAATAAAATAAAATAAAATAAAATAAAATAAAATAAAATAAAATAAAATGAAGTTAAATTAAAATAAAATAAAATAAAATAAAATAAAATAAAATAAAATAAAATAAAATAAAATAAAATAAAATAAAATAAAATAAAATAAAATAAAATAAAATAAAATAAAATAAAATAAAATAAAATAAAATAAAATAAAATAAAATAAAGTAAAATCAAAGTAAATTAAAATAAATCAAATAAAATAAAATAAAATAAAATAAAATAAAATAAAATAAAATAAAATAAAATAAAATAAAATAAAATAAAATAAAATAAAATAAAATAAAATAAAATAAAATAAATAAAATAAAATAAAATAAAATAAAATAAAATAAAATAAAATAAAATAAAATAAAATAAAGTAAAATCAAATTAATATCAAAAAAAAAATAATAATAATAATAGAACACAGTAATGATTACTGCAAGAAGCTACTGTGCTTTTACTGTTGATTTAAACAATTTTTATTTAATTTTTTAACTTTAAATTTTTTTTTTTTTAATTTTTTTTATCATTAATCGCTAAGTACAAAGCAAAGCAAAGCGCTGGTTAAAATTTTTGCTCCAAATAAAACTCATTTAGCTGACTTTGTGGCAATAAATTTTATTTATAACCGTATTAAAGTCAAAAGCAATTAAATTAAATCTAAAGCTAGCGCAATTACTCAGCCAAACTACTTGACTTGGCGGCAATTTATTTTGCCAGTAAATTGGACGGCATTCATGGAAGATTTGTTGGCATGAATATAAAAAGTAAATGTAGCGCAGTACATCAAAAAAGAGACAGCTTGTCTTATTTTGATTTAACACGATGCCCAGCGATTTTAATTTTTTTATTTATTAGTAACTTTCTAACTAAAAACTGCATCAAGCTTAGCCTGTCGCTTTATGTGCTTAACATTTTTGTGTGTGCTTTCAACACTGCCAACCAACAAAAATTCTCATTCATTTGCTGAAATATGCTGAAAAATTGCCGGAGGATTTTTTGTGGTTATATTTTCTATAATTTTTTTTATTTGCAAAATATTTTTTTTATTTAAAATATGCTGCCTGCAATTTCAGTGTCGTGAAGTAAGCACATACATACATCTGCACATAATATAATGAGCACAACAGGTGCTAAAATGCGCCTAGCTAGCAACTGTGCATATGTACACTACTACATACTTTTATGTTTATTTTAGTTAATTGTTAAAACGCTAAATATACCTCAAAACATTCGCAATGTAATTATTTAAATTTTTTCTACCAACTAAATAATTCTAACTAACCACAAAATTGTCGCAAATTGTAGGTTATTGCCAATAGACAGTGACTGTTTTGTGTTTGCATACAGTAGTGTGCAAATAATTAGCATACTTGCGCTTTAATAGTAATTGTTTACTCTTCCACTAAACTAATATCTCGCTGAAATAGGGAGTGGGGGGCAGTTTTGAGTCAAGACATTGTGTAATTTTCTGGTTTACATAACACCTCTCATAAAACTGTTAACATAATTCAGTCTATCTGAATTATATCATTTGATTGTTCACGTTATTAAAGTGGTATAAACACATATATTTTTCTATTCTCTCTCAAATTGATTATAACATTCTATGGTATTTGTACTATTTTATGGTTTATACCACTTTCTTGTACAAATTGTTAATCTGGTATAATTATTTCTCTTCTACCAGTGCGTGCTTTTATCCGTATATGGCATTTATACCAGTTTATTGTGCACATAATTTAGGAGGTAAAAAAATGGTCTAGCATTTTTGGAATTTTCTCTCTATTTGATTATACCAGTTCACCAAATTTATCCCATTTCTTGTTCACGTAGCACCTCTCATTAACTTATAACATTTATCTGATTTATTTCATTTTATTAAAGTGTTAAAATATTTTGCTTTTTGCATTCAAATATATTATACCAGTTTATGGTGTTTATACTATTTTATTGTTTCCAGCATTAAAGCGGTATAACGCTTGTTATTTTATCTGTATTTTGTTATACTAGTCCATGTTGTTGTACCATTTTCTTGTACAAATTGTTAATGTGGTATAATTATTTCTCTTCTACCAGTATGTGCTTTTATCCGTATATGCCATTCAAACCAGTTTCTTGTTCACAAAGCTACACTTTGTTTTATTATACGAACAAGCGTGGTTTTTATTTATTTATACCAGTTTATTGTTCACATAATTTATTTTAGCAGGTAAAAAATGGTCTAAAAATGCAATCATGCAATTTTCTCTCAATTTGATTATACCAGTCTATACCATTTTATTGTTTACTTCTATTTGATTATACCAGTTCACCAGATTTATCCCATTTCTTGTTCCTATAGCACCTCTCATTAACTTATAACATTTATCTGATTTATTCCATTTTATTAAAGTGTTAAAATATTTTGCTTTTCATTCTCAAATATATTATGCCAGTTTATGGTGTTTATGTTATTTTATTGTTTAAAACATTAAAGTGGTATAACGCTTGTTATTTTATCTGGATTTTGTTATACGAGTCCATGTTGTTATACCATTTCCTTGTATATATCGTTAATGTGGTATAATGCGGTATAAAAATTTAGCTATTTTCTCTCAGATTGATTATACTAGTCTATGGTATCTATAGTTTTTTATTGATTACCTCGATTTTATTATACCAGTCCATGTTACTTAAACCATTTTCTTGTTCATATGTGGTATAATTCTTGCATTTAAATCACTGTTTGATTATACCAGTATATGTCATTTAAGTATATACATATGTATGTTTGATTATACCAGTAGTTGTGATTTTTACATATTTATACCATTTTGCTTTTCACATTATTTAAGTGGTAAAATGCTTGTTATTGTATCTTTAGTATATTTATCAGTCTGTGTGATTTCTATAATTTTTTGTTCATATCGTTAATGTGGTATAATTCTTGCTATATTCTCCTATCTATTTTTGATTTATACTAGTTTCTTCTTAAGTTACCTGCTCACATTAAAGTAAAGTTAGTGTTAAGTTTGCTATTCTATCTCTAATAAATTATACCAATAGCTGTGATTTATACCAATTTTTTGTTCGATTCTCTACCCAATAAGGTTTGGTGAAATGAAGAGGGCTGTTACATATGGCAACATTCTCTTTCATTTCACTTTTTAGTGCATTTTATGTCACTCTTAACATCGTTCGTCGGTGGTCAAAGCGTCGCTTTGTTGCTCTAATATGGTCCTCGCTTAATCTGTTAAACCGATTCATCTTCAGCATTACTTGAACTACCATTAAATGGCATAATAATAATAAATTCATAATTTTCCAATTCTTGAGCTTTTTGCTTATTCAAAATACCCAACAACAACTATTTCTGCTATCATAACTTTCACATATGATATTAAAAAAAATCTGCGTCTGCTACTAAACTCCGCAGAACTGTACATTCAGCTGACAATTAGCATAATTGTCAGTTACCATAACCTAAAGGTGGTAAAAAATATTCCAGCCAACAATTATCACATTATTTTTCGTTAAAGTTTCTCTACCGTTTATTTTTTTTTCAGTTTTGTTTTTAACCATTATACGTATATTCTAAACATTCACACATATTTACATAGAAGTTATGTGCGGCCTTTCTAAAACTCAAGTCTTGATGCGTCTTCTTTTTAGCTTGAACTCTTTGTTATTATATTTCTTATTCATTTGATATTGTTATTGTTTGGTTTTTGTTATTGTTTGGTTTTGAATGTTATTATTGTTGTCATAGTTCTTTACGCTTTGGCTGGTGGCGTTTTTTTCGACAAATAACTCTTAACCAAATTATAGCCAATTAAGCGCTTCAAAGTAGTATATATGTATCTTCACTAATATCTAATATATTCATACATGTGTACGTATGTATATGCCTCAAATGGCATATTATATATTATATGTACATATAGTTATGAATGAATCATTGGCGTGTGGCGCAGATTTGTTTTATTTCACTATAAAGCAGTTATGGTCAACATACGCTGGTTTAATATTTCAAAAGAAGCAGCGATCTGACATAGCTTGATATAAAATTTTTCTTATTTTATGTGCCTGATAACGTTCATTTAGAACAACAAATATTTGTATTTGAGAATTTTATAAATATTTTCTTGTCATACATAAGTGTTGTCACAAAAAGTTTTTTAGTGTTAATAATAATTTTTCTGTAAACAGTTAGTGAGTCATGCTGGAAAACTTAGAAGATAGGTATGAATAATGTTTTTTTTTTGTTTTTTTTTTTTTGTTTGAGTCATAAAACATGCGCTTGCGGTTTGAAGATGAGTACCAGACTTTTTCGTAGCAAACAACTTCATCAAATTTGGTTTCGAATTTGGTAATCAGCGGTATATCTTACTTCTTATTGCCAAATATTGTTTAAATCGTTGAGAACAAGCTCCAACCATGCTCTCTTCAAATACCAGGAACCAATAGTCTAATTTTATTTTAAGCCTACATTTTCTGGTATGGAATCTGTTGTGCTCGAAATTGGCGAAACTAAAATCCCGATCCCGATCACTTTTTCATTATATTTCATTATATGTGACTTGGTCTACGAAAAGGGGGCTTAGGTGTCAAAAAATAATTTTTTTTTTTTTTAATTTTTTTTTTCTATTTGTATTTTATTTTTGTTTTGTTTTTTTTTTTTTTGACACCTAAGCCCCCTTTTCGTAGAACAGGTCACATATAAGCCTTTTTCTTAACCTTCGACCAAAAGTTCTGCATTAATATATCTATTAATATTTTTGTTCTAGATAAGTTTCAGAGGAGTATTGTCAAAATGAACTGTTCCGCTTACTTAGACAGGAAAAATGGAGTCTATACATTACTTTATTAGAGAGGATTTCGAAACGACTAATACTTTTAGACAAAATAATACTCTTGAGACCCTTTTATATATTATTTAAAACCTTAAAGTATTCAGTACTTCAATGATGCGGATAGGAATTGATGGCTGTGACACCTAAATGCTGCCAACTTCGTTCGATTTGCCCCAGATTCAACAATATAGTTGGTATATAAATTTTTTCCCCGTCTCGGATTTCGTCGTTTGGATTTTAGTAATGATAATCTTGTTCAGTCTTGTTGATTCCAAGAATCACTGGGGACAGGGATGAAAGTGTAATGCTGACTTTTAGTATAAGCTTTGGTAATTCCAAGTGTCGCTGGGACAATCGCGGGACAGTCAAGAAGGAAGTGTTGAGTTGTTTCGGCCTCATCTTGATACAAACAGTTTCTGCAAATGAAGTCTAGTAAGATACTCAACCTTACTGCATGGACCTCAATATGGCAATGACCTGTTAAAAGCCTCACTACTAAGAAAAGGCTTTTGCGACGGCGCATCTATCGATGGTGGCCCAGCGCTGGCTTAGCTTCCGCGAAGACTAGCTATATATTAGTAGAAGCACCGACCCACTCCCTTCCCACCGATTCTAAGTTATCCATCTTTACAAGCTCCTCAGCTTTGAAATTTTCGGCAATTATTATTCCACTATTAGGCACCTCAACCAACCCTGAACACACTGTAAATGAGTTCAAGGCTAGTATCGTCGTCTTGGTAACTGAGTGAATGGTCACTTCTCTGAAGGAGGCTGCACTCCGGAGCAGCAGATCTACTGCTACCTTAATGGCTGCGATCTCGGCTTGAACTGGGAATCGGAGGCTATTCCGTTGCCCTTCTGCTGTTCGAGGGTTGGTCTTCATATGAGCTCAGAAAGCATTAGTCAGTTACCAGAGCTTGCACGATCGCTGGTTCTCTTTGCTCTGTATGAATTGTTAAAATGAGATTTTTATCCGTAGCAAAGTACGTCTACAATTGTAGGCGTTCAGTTCGATTACTGCGTGACTAGCACCCATTCGATAAGGCTAAATATGCTGTACGTGAACTGTGGAATTTGTTTGAAACATTGTTGTGTTCATGATTTTGGTATTTGCTTTCAAACTGTCACATTTTCGTCAAGCTAAGGTTAAAAATTTTAAC
>CM050324.1:15733762-15762541 GCA_027475135.1 Bactrocera correcta
TCATGAGAACGTAGTCGTCAATGGTTCCCCGTCGAAATGCTTGAACGAGTCAAGGAAAATTGGACTCAACGGATGGACTATCCGTTGCCGTGACTAATCCCCAAAGAATAAATGTCAAAGAATGTTCATTCCAAAGAACAAAAGAAAAATAAACATTCCTCATTAAATTTAAAATTTCTGTATTTTTTCTTTAAAAGTAGGAAGCCTCGAAAGGGATCACCCTGCCAACAAGTGATGGCAGTAGTAAGTTGTACAACAAAAATTGCGTTTGGTCAATAGCCATTGATAATGCAAAATACAAAAGCGACCACAAAACTGTCGCTGGAGTGTAAATATCGCATAATAAGTAAGTTATTTATAGTCTTAAACTTAAATTTTATTTTAACACTAAGTAGATACCTGGCGAATGAGCTTTTTCGAATTATTGGTTGGCTTTTTTATATTCTATATTTGAAATTGTCTAAGAATAACAGAGATTAATATTTATCAGAAGGTTTTTCTTGCTAAAAACACTTTTGCTGAATCGAAAATATATAGTAAACATTTTTCCGAAGTCACAACTAAACTAAAAGCAGTCACGTAACATTTTACTAAAGCAACTGCAAAATACTCAATTATTTTTGTGCACTTGGCAGACCAGGATAAATGCCATGCATACAAATTTCATGCAGTGAAAGAAAGTAATGACGGCTTATGACCGTGAATATATCAGAAAAGAGAAAAGTATAATTCAAATGCTAATTTGTTTTCAGGGTGTGGACATTTATTTTTATGTTGAAATTGCGTGAAGTTTTTTTCAATGTCTAATGGAAATTGAAATATTAATGAATGGGATCAAGATGGGAGCAAGATTTTCCAAAATTATTATATTGAGCGGTCAAATATGGTATTTATGGTCCGATAACTCGCAAAATTCATAGATTTCGCAAATTTGTCTAAGAACATTGCTCGTTAAGAAGCAAGTGAAGAACATCGTTATCATGCAAATTTACATAAGTATATACAACGAGATAACTTGATTAATTTAAAACATGTTGATGCAAAAATGTTTTCTATCGTTTTCTTCGAGTAATGCGCTTGATGTGCGACAAATTTTTGGGAATGACTCTAATCAACCGTAACTTGAGAACAACGGGTACAACTTACGCAAAATAATTAAAGACATATTAGTTAAACTTATGTTATGTTTCACCCGGGAGAAAAAAGAAATCTGTCTTTTTACAAGTAGGACAAGAATTTCGTAACCCAATCGTTCTTCTTTGAGAGTTAGAACTATTGTACTCTCGAGCTATGTCAAATATTTCGGTGTTATCAGATAAAAATCTCAGCTTGAGAGCAGTGCTTTCAAACTCTTCAAAGGGTGTTGCGGGGGTGTGGTGAATGGAATCATATAAAAAGTGATCGCATCATACGCCTGGAACATGGGTAAAGGACCTGCTTGATGAGGTTGGAATAAATATGGACGTTTTTATTCCATTTACTCTAGATGCCAATGCCTATTAAAGTAAAGTATAAGGCAATGCTCAAAGCCAGCTGGCTTACGTTTTCAAACTAAAGGAGCCAGACTCATTATCTTTATGGAGATGGTATCATATCGGGCTATTTTGGCAATGCGACTGAGAAAAGAAGATTCATGAAAAATTAAACACAATGTTTTTATTCCCCAGAAGAGAATAATCGACTTATGGTTCTATAATCGACAGTTCCAAAAGCAAAATCTACATATTCACTGATAGAACAAAGTGTGAAATAGGAAAAGAAGTGCACATTTTCTATAGTAATCCATATGAAGAAGGTAGCAGTAATAAGGCTATCCGTAGTGCCAATACTAACTCGGTTAATATCATCTAGGTACCCAGTCATATAGGAAAATAAAAAGGCAGCCGAGTGCCTCGCTCGGGGATGGCTGGCACAGACGGTTCAGCTACTTTAAAGGTTATTTGAAGCAATAGACTCTTAAGGAACATCTCAGGTCTTGTAACACTAGCAATAATGGGCATAGCAAAATGTTAAGGTGCTGGTGGGTTTCAAAAAGCTTCTACTTCTCTTCAAAGGCGACTTAATAACATTGTAGGGATCATCTCAGTTCCCTTCTTCAACTGCAAAAGGGTATTCAACGGAGTGTTGAGCTTTTGCGGAGGATGAAGAAACGATGGAATATTACACTAGTTTACGGCCATTTTGCAACTGTGTTGTTAGAGGCTGTTTCTTGCGAATTTGGTTTCCTACAACCGAAAATGATAGTAAAAATTTCCTAGCCAAGGGGTGAAGAGCTCAAACGATCACCTTTACTAAAATGACAACAATAGCTAACCGTAGTGGAATATTTTTTAACTCAAATTCATAATTAGGATACCTCAAATACCCCACAGACCACTTAGCACATTAGTCGCAAGTTTTTGCTTAAAATTTATTGAGTAGTGTTATCTAATCGAATGATCAGGCTTCAGCCGGATGATACGCGATATATTCCATTGTTCCCAAACCAACTTAAAAGACATTGGGCAGCTGTGGCGGAAAAAATTTAAGCTTTTTACCAAACCCACTGAGTTAAGCTGGTGGATAAGGCTTAATTTGGTTGCTATCCGGTAGCACAATGGACATAATGTTGGCCTAAGTGCGTCCGTCAGCGGTTTGGTGCTTCTTATGCATTTTTAGTGGCACTCATTACTTAATTTTTGGAAAAAACAAAGAAAATAGAAGCAGCCATTCGTAAATGGTTTTCGTATATCTCAATGCTTATCGACAACGATCAACCAAGTGATCGGCAAAAGTTAAGTTATGAGGGAAAATATCGAAAAATCCACGAAATGTTTTTAGATGGCCGCAAAGGGAGGTTGATCTAAACAGCGGATACTATGAAATCAGAAGAAATATCTTTAAACCACTTTTCATACTAATTTCCATTTGTATTTTATATTTCTTGCGGCACTCGTAAACTTCATCCTGGCTTGAAGAGCATCTTCTGCTTTATTTATACTTGTAACCCATACAATACTATGCAATCAATGAAACTACTTTATGATATGGGAAAATTTCGAAAATCCCCCACAAAACAAGCTCAGTAACAATTGAATTACATACACACATACACACACACACACAGGTATTAAATAAAGTTTAAGAGCATACGTGAATAAAAATAACAATATACATGATTGTGTTGCATATTTATAAGCATCGCTGTACATATCGTTAAGCACATACACTAACGAAAAATACAAAAACAATAAGGTTAAAAAAAGTACGCGGGAAAATTTGCGCTGCCAACTTTGGAGCTGGGAGCAGCCTGTTAGATCGGCAGGCGAACAAGTCGAAAAGGAATGACGAATACACAGAAGATGCGCCAAAACAAGCAAAACATACACTTATACATCTTCAAAAAGCTAAACGCAGTAAGCCCAAATAGAAAAAGAAAGAAGTGAAAAAATGCAAACAAACATGATAACTTCACGTTGAGTAGGATTCAAACGGTCGTCGATATGATTATGCAATCGAAAACGATGCCGTCGGTGTTGGCGTGCAGTGTGCGGTGTCTAGCGAAAAGTGGGAAGTGACACTGGCACAGCTAGACGCTCTCGCACATGTTGTGCCACATTTGAGCTTCACTGTCAATTGGGTTCATACAGACGCACTCACACACAGCGCAGAACTGAAGAAGCTACCATCATATGAATGAGCGTACATTGAGAGTGCAAAACCTCGAAAACAGGAGTTGCAGCGTGAGCTTAATGTGGCTTGCAATATCTATCAATGTGCATCACATGTGTGCAGGTATAAACAATAAATTCTGTACATGTACCGTTACTAATTTTAGTCGCTTATATTTACGTATATACATGGTATTGTATATAAAGGGTGTTTTTTTTAGACATATGGTTAATGTTATGACTAAGAATTTGGCTTACTAACGTATAGGGACGCCACAAAAGCCGACCGATAGGGACAGCAAACGATGCGATATTTTTCCCCACTCTTTTGACATTTCTCTTCAGTAAGGTTTGCCATTTCATCAAGGAAAGACATATGATCCAACAACGAGTCAAATTTAAGGCCGTCATAATCGTCCTGTCAGATCAACAATTGAGCGTCTAGTGGAAAAATTTGAATCCAAAGGCACAGTAAAAAACGTTCCCGTGCCAGTGAGACAAGGAAGTGCCCGCAGGGTCGAGAATATTGCTACCGGTAGCTCATCAATTGAAGAAGACCCAAAGTAGTCTCTCAAATGGCGTTTCGCAAGCGTCGGGCATCTCTGTAACGTCGTTGTAGCAAATTTTGCGAGAAGATCTTGGCCCACATCCTTAGAAGATCAAATTGGCTTAATAACTGAAGCCACTTGACCACCAGAATCGTCGTATGTTCGTGAATCGGGCTGAGCAACAACTTGAAAATGATATGGATTTTCATCGAAAAATCATCTTCAGCGATGATGCTCATTCCTGACTGAATGATAAGAACTACTAATAATAATTATTAATTGCTCTGTTGTATTTCCCATTGACTGTAACATTATGGCCGGCTTCATTTTGAAGCATACAGCTTGCAAAACCGATATTTTGTTTAAGATGTCATGTGATCCGTTATCTTATTTTATCTGAAAACAAATATTCGCGACGTATGCCGAGATAAGGTCTAAAAAAATTTTCTGGGAAAAGATTTTGCAAAATTGGGCCAAAGGTTTTCAAAAAAACACAGTGGGGATGACAATATGCCCGAAATTCTCTTAAAATATTGTATAGCCTGACCCTAAAAAATACTCTATAAATATGCATAAGGATTTTACAACACACAATAACTGCCAGAAATATTTATTTTTTTACTTTTTGTCACGTTTCTAACTTTATTTCAGAGCGGAAGGTGCAACATGTGACTGACTACCCAACAAATATATGTAAATGCAAGTTTGAGAAGCTACTAAAACAGCCACATATGTTTATATTATATTTATCTACAAACATACGCGCTTTAGCAAAGCTCTAAAGTGTGGGCTGAAGATTTTCAGCCAGTCTTTCTCGATGCTGGTGCAGCCGCGCAGACACTGCTTATATGCATGAGTGTATGTGTATGAAATGAGCAAATTGCAATGATGATGGCAACGCTGTTTGGTGTGAAAAATTTACGGTTCATATCGGCGCATACGTTTGGCTTGGGAATGCGCAGCAATGCCGCTTATTTATACGCCAAATGTAAGCTCATCAACTGGGTTGTAAAGATGTAAAGATTTACGACAACAAGTGCGCTGTGTGAGTTCAGCGTTTCGAGATTTATGGCGGCATAAAGTTTGCTCTTTACTTTAAAATGTGTGTATACATATACATACATATGTGCCACACATGCGTGGGAAATGTGTTGCAATATGCGTTATAATTCTAAAGTTTTGCATTTAACTAAAGACTTAAGCAGCGAACTTGTGGGTGTTTATAAATGTAGCTGTAAGCGTATTAGTGGTTGTAAATTAGAAACTATAGAAGACAATGATTAAACGTGTAAAAAGTGTCGCAGCTTATAATTTATCTATGGGCCGCAAAAAAGTTGACAGACTATTACGCATATTGGCACGTCTGCCAACAATCATAAAAATGAAAAAAAAAAAATAAACGTGATATATAGGGTGAGCCATTTTTTACGAAATCCTTTATTAACTTAGAAAAATAATAAATCAATATTTTAATATTCGATCAAATTTATATAATTTAATTCGATAAAGTTTTTTTTAGACTATTTTTTTAATGAATAAAATGGATCGCATGGTGAGCTTTTAATAATGCGTATTTTCGACCAAGTCTGCCTTGTGGTCGCCAATGAGCCAAAAATTGCTCTCATATACTCGGCTTTTCAAAAAAATAAAAAGAATTTAGAGTAGTCAATGTCACCATTCATTGAAGTCCAACGGCCTTGGACCGTAGGATGGTTTTGACACAAAAGGCAGGCATCTCAAGTCGTTTCATAAATCTCGAATGTATTTTATGTTCCTATAGATGGGATATACACAAGGCGTTTCAAAGTAAACAGCACTTTTTTAATCTAGTGCCCATTTATATGTCGACAAGTGCGTTACAATCTGCTATCTTTATCGATTGTCCAGTGAGAATTTCATGACATTTCATCATGTCATTGGAAGTGAAGTTATTGCGATTTAAGTGTCAGTATGCTTGTGTTATCGGTGCGAAAATGAGCTTCGAACAAAGAGCCAACATTATTTTTTTTAAATTGGTAAAACTTTTACCTAAACGTTTCAATGATGATGGCTTATCCCGTACCAGAGTGCACGAGTGGCTTAAATGTTTTCAAAGTGGTTGTGAGGACCTAAATTAAGATCGACATGTGGGCCAATCAAAATCCGTAATCACCGGAAATTCCACCGAAATTGTGCGTGAATTCATCAAAAAGCAACCAAAATCATTATTGAAATTCATGGGAAAAGAAATTGAACATCTCCAAAATATCGATTTATCGCATTTTGACTGAACATTTGGGATTACGAAAGATATGTGCACGATTTGTTCCGCACAAATTGACTGACGATCAAAAATTGCTCAGAAACCAACATTTGAAGGACGACTATTTGACCAAAAATCACATTTTAACCATTAACCACTCCCCATATTCACCTGATATGGCACCGTGCGACTTTTTGCTTTTCGGAAAAATGAATTTTCTCATGAAAGGAAAGCGTTATGCAGACGTAAAGGCCATTCAAAAGGCTTGCATCGGCATGCTGGCAGGCATACCGGCCAACGAGCTAAAACACTCATTCGACATGATTTTGATTTTTGTCTTGAAGAAGAAGGAGACTATTTTGAATAAAATAAATTGATTTTGCCAAAAAAAATATTTGTTCTGTTTACTTTGGAACACACCCTGTATATATGGAATTTTGTTTAATAACACTGCCAGATTTTATGAAATGAGACTCGTCCCAATTTGCTTCCTTTTTCAATAACTATTTTCAATGGAAGCAAATTATTTCTTATTTGATTCTTCAGTGTAAAGCAAATCATGGTTAGAATAGTAGTGAATTGAGATTTCTAAAACAAACCTATCGGTTAAATCACTGGCAAATCGAACCGAAACTCGTGTGTATCTGTGATTGTCCACTCCCTTCTTAGACATAGGATTTATGAGTTGCACCTTAGGTTTTTCTCTAATAGAGTTTTGTTTGTAGTGACTTGGCTAAGACTGTAATGAATAATATTTATTAAAGTATTGATAATATTTCTTCACAAATCTGAATCACTCTTCCTGTAGGATTTGAATTATGTAAATTTACTTTCTAAAGTAATAATTCTTCGTAATGCCGTCCAGTATATTTAACGAAAATTTTGCTCCGATGCTAATAATGCCTGAAAGTAATATTTCTCTACTCAAACTTTGAATTATGTCATCAATTATAATAGTAGGGAGTTGACTAACGGAAGCTACAACTACTATTATACATTCTGATAAAAAAGTATACGGTAATTTCATATAAAAACCAACATATTTAATTATCCATCAATATTACAGTGCTGCTTTTAAAGTAATGCCCGACTTTTCCAGTTCTTGAAACACTTTTTATAAACACTTTTCGGGATGGCCTTCAGCTCCTTCGGCGAATTTCGTTTTATTCCTTCGTTTAACTGAAATCAAGTTCCACGGAGCGGCAATTTCAGTTTGGGGAACAAAAAAATCAAATGGAGGCAAATCTGGTAAATGCGGAGGTTAATCTATGGTATTCATTGCGCTTTTGGCTTTCAATTCGGTCACAATCGGGGCTCGATGCGATGGTGTATTACCATCGTTTAAAATCCATTTGAATTGTTCTTCCACAATTCTGGTCGTTTTCGACACATACAGTCTTACGCAAACGCCTAAATACGGCCAAATAGAACTCTTTATTGACCGCTTGTCTCCCCGGGAAAAAAATCCTGACGCACCAAACCACGAATATCGAAAAAAACGATGAGTACCACCTTGATTTTAGAGCGATTTTTTCGTAGTTTTTTCCCTCCATTCCATTTGGTTTAAGCTTCCGGGTGCTTTTTTGTTCTGCTCTACAAATGGGCAGGCATTTTATTATTTGAAAGCAATCAATCTTAATTTGTCATCCTTTTATGTAGTTGAGTAAGTAGTTGTAATAATGGTGAAAATCCTCGAGCTTTGTTTAGTTTTTATAAAAGCTGGGTTTTCTGCAACTCCGATTTTGAAGCAGTTTGATTGTTGTCAGAGATATGATATATATACGTTTATGTATACAAAAAAGAATTTTTTCTTTGAACTAAAGTCAACTCTATTATCTCGATACTCAATAAGAAATAAGCTAAAACAATATTCAGCTTACGTTCCAACTCTGGTCTCGCTAGCCCATGTGACGTAAGCATTTATAATATTGGGAATCTACAAAACATTCCCGCCTTCCAACAGCTGGCTTTGTAAAGCAAGCTGAGCTGATACTCCCTCGTTCCTGGCATTTGAATAGCCAATATTCGCAAATTAACTTTCTAAGTGCACCAGAAACACCACCTGCTAACATTAGCGGTATTATTATTGTGCGCCTCCCTTCGCACCCGCAAACTCAAGTGGCATGAAAGTAAAAGTTGCATTAACAAGTCATAAGTATCGCAGCGTTACCGCCTCTGCAAACTTTCTTTTCGTCTCGTGTTAACGGTGGTTTTGTTACAAATTTGACTATTTTCATCCGCACGTTTGCATGTAATGGACTCAATTACGTATTACGCCGTTAAAGCATTAAAGCAGCAATAGTAAATCGTAACAATGCAGTGTTTTACGTCAACCTGTAGCTTTTTACCCGATTGGCTACCAGTTTTCGATTACAACATTCGTCAGCTCAGACATACTACTTATTGATTAACATGCTGTCTCGGTCAATGAACGTCCGCTTAATGTCGACTATTACTCGTATTTAAATACATAAATATTTTTATATGTATATATATATATATATTGCAATTGTATATTCACCCAGACTTTATCTTGTTGGTAATGATTATGTGTATTTAACTAGCGGTCAAAGACATGGATTTCCGCTGACAACTTTTGTTATTGCTGCGGTTCTTAATAGTTGCACCGTTTGTTGCGGCGCAGGTATGCGTAGCTTAAAAAGTTCAACATTTAACTAAATAAGCGATGAAAGTCGTAAATTAAATTCAATAATTTTTTTTTAATTTAACGTTTTTTTTTAATTTTTCCCCATGTTTTTTTTACATAAATTTAGTCATAATATTGCCAATAAGTTATAAAAAATATTAGGATGATAGACAGGCGTTCATAAAGAACATTTAAAGAAAAAATTAAGAAAATCGGTTGAGTAGTTCGACCGGAATCATGTCCGCCAGTTAAAAGAAGACTGTTTTTAGAAAAACTCGTTTAAAGTTTGAGGCACTGAAAACGCATACAAAAATGGACATACACGTTGAAAAATTGACGTACCCATTATTATTATTTTTGGGCTTTTTTCGAAACCTTTCAATGGTAAAGTGGTTTTCTACATTAATTCTAAAGGTATAAAGGAACAGAAATTGCCAAAAAAAATAAAAATTTTGGAAAAAGATTATCCTACAACCCTTAACTATAATTGCTAGTGATGTTGGGTGACTCCAGTTGTGAACTTGGTTGCGATTGGTTTTATAAGGCACTAACTTATTGAGTAGGCTCTGATGAAAATATATAACTTTTAACGGCAAAAACTTTCAACAAAAACTTGCAATCAATTTATTGACATTAAAAATTGAATTTAAGCAGAGACAAAAAAATATATAGTATCTACATTGGCTCTCTTCCAATCTATGGCTTACAAAAGAATATCTAAAAATTCTGAAGACAAATACCGAAAATAAAAATCACAGTTTTAGCCCACGTTCTGTTTGTCATGGGATCAAGGCAAGTTATGTGATAAATTTTATAAATCAAAAACTATCCTCATAGTTTGCTAGTCTCTGAGTATTTTATTTTTATTTGTTATTCACTATAAATATTTTTCGTTTTTAAAAAATTATACTCTGTAAGACTTTTTAATTTCAAATTCGCGTGAAAACCCATTCGTCGAAATCTTGTTCTTCTAGGTTGGTATGACTACACATCAAAATAGTCATTAGTATTTAGTATACGTTTGTCTTTCCGAAGTACATAAAATGCATTTGGCGATTCTTGCGTTGAGAGAAATTATTCGACAAGGAAGATCCATTAAAGTTTGTGTGCGGAATTAAATTTTTGGTACCGAAACGTTCAGAATGTTGGAGACTATTGTTTGTTTTGAGGAAGTGTTTTTGATTGGTACAAATTATTCAAAGAAGGTGGAGAACGCGTTGGCGATGAACCATGTCCAGGGTGGCCGTCAATATCAACTGAGGATTAATACGTCAATAAAAAAAAAGTATTGGTGCTTGAAAATCAACGATTAGCCGTCAGAGATCTTACTGGCACCGTGAAGGACCACTAAAAACCATTTTGAAAGTTAATTTGTGCCTAAGAAAAATGAAAACACGAATGGTTCCAAAAGCACTCCATTTTTTTTTTAAAAACAGCGTCACCATAACGTCTATAAAACAATGCTTTCCGACTACCAGCATACATATAATGAAACTGGCGATGTGTCTTAGATCTTTGCTTACAACCCCAAAACGGACGATCAATCGGCTGAATATCGTAAAAATCAAGGTTTCTTCAATTATCAAGGTGTGATGTACTCGGAATTCCTTCCTACTGGCCAAACTGTTAACAAGGAATGTTATTTGAATGTTATACATCATTTGCCCCAAGCTATTCGTTAGATTCTTCCTGAGTTTTTCGCTATATTTCCAACCACTGTGGTTCCGTATCACTGTATTCGTTTGATTTAACTCCGTGTCGTTTCTGGCTATTTAGTAAACTTAAGTAACCGTTCCGGGAAAACCGTTTTGAGTATAGAGGACAAGGGGATTACTTTTAGGGCAACAAGTTGAAAATTTCAGAACTATAAACAAAGTCTTACTATTTTTTGCCCATAGTAGTATAATCAGAAGAGATTTCATAAACATGAAATTAAGGAATTTACTTCAAGTAGTGGGAATTTAGGTACACAGATGCACACAATTGTATTGAAAATAAGATCGAGTTTATAACGGGTAGACCATCTAACGTTTTAAATTTGAATTATCTGTATTTCGACATTGGAAACGTCAAATACCATTTGGAAAGTGACAGATATTCAGTAAAAAGTCTAAAGTTTACGAAATGGGTCGCTATTCACTAGAAGAAAACTGGGAAATATTGAAAAAAAGGCTCATTTCCACCTCGATGGTTACGTTAACAAGCAGAATTGTCGCATTTGGGGCACAGGACGGTGCTACGTGCCATACAGCAAACGCTACACTCAATCTTTTACGCCCTATCTTCGAAAATCGCATAATCAGCAAAAGAGGTGATGTGAATTGGCCTCCCAGAAGCTGCGATTTAACTCCGTTGGACTATTTTCTGTGGGGAGCTGTTAAAGATAAATGTTACGCCAACCATCCAGAAACAATTCAAGATCTAAAGTACGAGATTCAAGCTGCTGTAGCTGCCATAAGGCCTGAAACCATCGAGAAAGTACTCCGAAATTGGGTGGATCGCATAAGCTACTGTAAACTCAGCCGTGGTGGTCATTTGTCTGAAATTGTTTTCCACAAATAAATTTCGTAAAACAACCTTTTAAATAAATGTTAGACCTTTAAAAAATATCAATCCGTTTTTTATTGACTTTTTAAATTTAAAATTTTATATGGCCCACCCTTTAGTTGAATCTTTTTATTCTTCGGCTTCAAAAATTAAGAATCGCATATATGTATATCTGAATTCTTTCAGTTAAAGAGTTAATTATGTAACTAAAAAGTAATCCAGATATTAGAAGTTGAACCCGATAAAAGTGCATGATATGTGGTATCCAGAAGTGGTAAAAACTTGGACAGATCGCCTCACAAAATATGCGCGAATACGAGTTATTCATAATGATTTACAGAAACCATTAAATATGATCTTTTAAGGCAGTAGAGAATGTGACACTCAATTTGGTGTTATATTAAAAAAAAAATAATGTCTCGTTAGTAATAAGAAAATATGTATTTAATACAGGGTAGGCCATTTAAAGTTGACCCATCTGGCAACGCTGTAACTTTTAACAGCGCTGACAAATCGGCTAATGTCATACCGCGTTAGAAGCGTCATTCAAAGACAATTTATACCATGGAACAGTACACTCCAAAAGAACGCGCTGAAATTGTTCAGCTTTATATTCAAAATAACTTTTCAATTGTGTTAACTCAACGTGCGTTTCGCAAAAAAAATAAAGTGAAAAGTGCTCCAGTTAAGAACACAATTAAGTCTTTATACGCAAAATTTGTGAACACCGGTAATCTCAGTAATGCCAGTCATGCATCCAGACAACAAGCACAAGACGTTCTGATGAAAATATCGAAGCTGTACGAGCCAGTATTGAGGAGACTCCATCGACATCGAGTTATCACCGCTCTCAGGAATTAGACATCTCTCGCACCACTCTCCGACGCATAATTCATAAAGATTTGAAGATGTTTCCATATAAAATTCAAATGGCACAAAAACTAAACCCAGCTGATTATCCGCGACGCCTTAATTTTGGCAAACAAACAAATGGGTCAACTTTAAATGGCCTACCCTGTATATTATAACTGAGAAAAAATCATTCCAAAAATTTCAAATACAAAACCTTTTGTGCAACATTGTCATTGCAGACTTTTTCGGAAAAGAGCTGTTCTCAATATGCCTTATTACTATTTAAGGAGGCAAATCCCAGCTGGGTGTACTTAAAAAAAATATTAAAATAAAATAAATCTTCCATGTTTAGCTGCGCATTTTACACATTTGTGTTATGTATGTATGTATACATAGATTTGTTTGCAGTTTCAAAAGTCTCGCATCACTCGTGAAGATGCGCCATGCTTCACCTTTGCAGCGCCGCCGTTCGACGCATTTGGCAGTCAAAGTAAAAGGTCAAATGTACGCGGCGCAATTGAAAAATCAAGCGCGCAAGCGCACAGCAGCAGCAACGCAAATCATTAAGGAAATTGCATACATTCGAGTATAACTGCGCCGCAAGCAACAGCAATAATAACTAGCGCTTTGTGTTTATACAGGCGACTACTCACATATTTATACATATTTATTTGTTATAAATCAATAAATGAAGCTTGATGTGCATAATTTATGGCAGACAATTTATTGTGAGTTTTGCTTGTTTCTTCTTCTTTTTCCTTTTTTTTCGTTTTTGCTGGACAAAATGTTGTAATACTTACATCGCCAGCGCACGATTGGTTCACTCTATGTTGAGTTCGCTGCGCTGACGTCAATGAGTTTGTCATTACTGGGTTAATTAAAAGCAGGCATTGCGATTTCGCCAATCTGGACGGCAAACGAGTCACTAAGTTTAGCCGAAATCACTGGACAATGCAGAATGGGCGCAAAAACTCGCTTGACCACAATGGCAGCGCCGCAGCAGCGTTAAATGGGCTGAACACCAAAGAAAGTGCATGTGTAATGCTTGAGAGTGTGGCATGTGAGTGTTGAGTGTGAGCCGCAACAACACAGCGCAGTGTTGCCGTAATCGGAATGCTGACGTGATTTTCGCTTGCAACATTTTGGATTTTTTTTTGTTTTTCATTTAATAAATTTTGCTGTTTGCTTTGATTTTCTTTGCCAGCCGACCGTGCCACAAGCATTTCCTAGTGAACCACATAATGTGCGTCAACACCACGACAGTGTTCGAAGCGCAGACCGGCCATGAATAATACAGTGGCTTACATTGCTAAATAAAGCGATTTGCGCACACAGGCGCTCCTTTGCGTTTCTATGGGGCGAGTATGTGCTCTTATGCGTTATTATGCGCTGCTATGCGTAACTAATGTATGCATACTAGGCCAAACACTATCAAAAATGTATGTAAATTTGCATTAGCGGTTTTTAATAGGCGGTGCCAGCGGCGGTGGCGACAATAATGGCTGCATTTTGCATTTGACTTTTCGTCGCTCTCAAATAGAAGCGTAATAGAAATGTGGGTTAAGTGAAAATTGCGACGGCAAAGCGCAGTTACATCACTCACCATTGACGCCGTTGAATGGCAAAAGTGGCGAATGCATATCCAATTCATAACATATATGTGTATGTGTGCTTGTTTGTATGTATGTGTGCAATGATTTGCGAAACAAGTCATCGTAGCTGCATTAATAGTGCTGTCTTAGATTCGTTTTCTATAAAAGTTGGACATTGTGTTGCTGCTGGCGTTTGCTTCAGATTTTCGGTGTGGGTTTACCACTGCGGTCTGGCAGTTTATCATTTCAACTTGATACTTCCTTGTTATTTCGCAAGTTACGTGTTCGCTATCATTTCTAGCATTGCGCCTATGTATGTGTGTACATGCGTGCGTTACTATAACTGTAATAAATACTTAGTTTGTTGTCGTCGTTGCGGTAAACTCGAGAGTTTAAGTTTGTTGTTACCCAGTTGGTAAATTGAGATGAGAAAAATGACATTATTGTGGGGGGTAAATTATTGCCAACAACTTTGTGTCAACTTGTGTACGCATAATATTACATAATGCCATGCATTTTTAAATAAATACTTCAATTGAGTTTACTTCAGTAATTTTGTGTTTAAGTGAAAAAACATTAAACAAATTTTTATAGATTCAGTTGATTGGAAGCACTAAATAGCAAATATAAAATGGTTTTAATGTCTTTGAAGGATTTTATAAATCCACTGAATTAAATAATTTTTAATAAAAAACACTATGGTTGCCACATGTCTTGCTAGCCCATAAAATTAGCGAAAATAAAAAACAAATTGCAATTTTTTTAACGAGTATGTATACTGTCACAAATTTCTAGAGCTGTAGTTTGAAAATAAGTTGAAACGGCGATTTTTGGTCAATTTTTAAATTCAAACATACTGTTAAAAAGTCTATTAAAATCTGATGTCAGATCAAAACTCACTGTTGCTAATAATAAATTTTGCCATGTAGCCATTTTTAAGTACATAGGTTGCTATATATATTTCTGGACTAGGCAACACTAAGTGCTGCCAGGTGCATTCTGACATTTCCATTGGAAAGTTTGACATTTTTTAGCATAACATCATTTTGTCATTTAATGGTGAATTGTTTTATTTACAGGGAATTAAAAAATTCATCTCGTCCAAAAAATGGAATTAACTCGTGAACATTTTCGTGCGATCATTTTTCACAACTTTCGACGTGGATTATCACGACAAGAGTGCATCGATGAACTAAAATCTTTGTATAGCTATGAAGCACCATCCTATAGCACTGTGAAAAACTGTTACAATGAATTCAATTGTGGCCGACGCTCGCTCAAAGACGAATTTCGTGAAGGTCGTCCAAAAACAGCCGTTGTGCCAGAAAACATCGAGGCCGTACATGAACTGATAATGCGATACCGTCATGTAACATACCTTCAGATAGAGGCATGCCTATGCATTTCTCCTACCAGCATACATTCGATATTGCATGAACACCTGGCCGTAAAAAAGGTTTGTTCTCGTTGGATCCCGCACAATTTGACAATCGCTCAAAAAAGGCTCGTGTGGATTGGTGTAAAGAAATGCTGAAAAAATACGATCGCGGTGCTTCACGTTTATAAGATCGTCACAGGTGACGAATCATGGATCTATGCGTATGAGCCCGAAACAAAACAGCAATCGATCGTGTGGGTCTTCCAAGACGAGCCAAATCCAACGAAAAAAAATAAGAAAAAAAGCCATTTTCGTTGATAAATATGCCTATTTTCATTATTAGGCCAGAAATATATATAGCAGCCCTCGCAATTCCTTTCTCATAATGGCCACATTTTAGTGTCAGAGAAAGGAAAGATTTTTCCTTAATTAGTTTTAATAATTTATTTTGTAATACTATTAAAAGTTTAAAAATATTTTCAATTTTAGTTTTTAATTAAAAAATGGCGTTAACAATTAAATAATGTAATTATTGCTTTATGGGAACCTCACCTATTTACGTGAAGTCTAATAGTGGCATTGATGTAATTACAAAAATTGCTTGCTTTATTTCTTAATATTTTCTAAATTAATAGTGCATAATCTGTTTTATATGCTTATGCATGTATATGCAACCTCTCCCTCTTCTCAAGTTCATTTGATTTGTCACGCCAGCATGTACGCTATCTTAAATAAAGCATGCGTAATGGGCTTGAGCTTGTGTAATATTTTCGATTTACTACTTTAATTAAATAAATTAGCTATTAAGACGTGTTAAACTGAGCTAATTGTTTACTAGTTTATGAAAATAAGTACGTATGTAGTTAATCATAAAGCGTGAACAAAAGACTTAAGCAACGAACTTGAAATAATTGACTTGCTGATTACCCATTAAACTGTGTTGACGTCGACCATATATAGTTTTATGGTGTGAACATGAAAAAAATATACTTTTTAGATTGCGATTAAAAAAATTATCAGCTTATTTATTTCTTAATACACACTTCAGTTGCTTAAAGAGTTTAAACCGTTTATTGTGGCGTTATAGCTTATTTCAATGAAACCTAGCATTGTTATCTTAATACACACATAAATATAACTTAATTTGTTTTAATAATGCCTGAATTTTCTTCATCTCATTTCCCGTACTAAACTTTAGCACATTCAAAAAATAAATATTTTAAAAATCTAAACAATATAAAACAATTAAAAAAAATATTATATTTGTTCAGCAGTGTTTGTACCTGTAGGTCTGAAAATATATTTTTCTGACAATTTTTTTATGTTTACATATAATTCCATATGGAATTTTGCAACTATTATAATTTATATTTTTAGATTGCTCTCATGACCTTGTGGGTAAGCTATTACTTTCACTGCGTTTATCTCGCAGCTTTGTTGAACATATATGTATAAAAGTTTTCTAAAAATATATACAAGTATATTTATATATATTTATATAGATAGAGGTTTTCTCTACAGTAAACCATTTAGTTAAGCACATCACATTCTGTTGGCAACCGACCCACTTTCAAATTTAGTCAATTAGTTTTCCTACTTGCGCCGGCATAAAAAACTAAAAATTTTCGCAAATAGAACTGCTTGCAAACATTCCGAAGTACTTTGCAATCTCTAAATATTAGTATACTCTTCATAATTACATTTTGCACATTTGTCTTTGCTACTAATTACTTATGTATATCAGCAGCTGCAGCGGCAATCCTCAGATCGTAAACTGGCAAAATAATAATCATTGCTTTATATGAATTTTCTCATCAACTTTTAGAATACAAAAACATGTTGTTACCTACTTATTATAAGTGCACATACACATTCACACTTTACTGCAAGTTTAGCTATCAGCCGTGGGAATATTTGCCGGATTAGCTGTAAGTGCTAATTTAAAAATCAAAAGCTTTCAAGTTGTTTCGCTTAAACTTCACGTACATCATGCACTCACGTAAGTATTGTATATGAGTATTTGCGAGTACAAGTATATACATACATACATACATGCACATACGTATGTGAACAATTAGTTAACAGCGTAGCAATGTATTTGAAATGTTTATTTTCATATGTTTGAGGTGCTTAACACCATTTCAGTGGCATGGTTGTGCCTAACATTTATGATTGGCAGTTGCGTTGTTTATTTTATTACCACAGCAGAAAAAAGAATAATAACAAAATCAACAATCAAAATCATACTCGACATGTTGACTGGTTTTTCTTTTCATTCTATTTGACCTTAACAAGAATTTATGCGATTTTATTATATGATTACTCTAGAGAAGGAGATTTTAAACTGAAATTAAATAATAAAAAAAACTATAACGGATTTCAAAACACTTAATGTTTGAGTTAGCAGTAAACTTTAAAAAGTGGAAAGTAATATCTATTTGTAGGTGTAGCATTAAGCTAAAAGTAGAATCCGATACAAATATATATATGCCATAAGTTCTGTAACAAGGGCAGGTCATTATGAAAATTAAAAATAATATTTTTTAAATAAAGTAAATTTTAGTTAATAATAATCATTCGAAATGATCGCCTTTCGCTTTCACACAATTTCTACTGCTTTTGACGGCGTTACTCGAACCAAAGATTTTTGCGACTCTCTATGTTTTCGAAGTATTCGGTAGGCTATATTTAATAGTTCAATGAACTACACTCTGTACTTCCAGGCGGCCAATCAGCTGCAGCTATAAAACCAGATATATTTCTTTTAAGCGACTGTTGAGTGGTTTTTGTCTTGTGTGGTGGATCAGAATCTCGCTGGTGGATCTAATCTCCAACGTAAAATCGAACCACGCTATTTAAAGTATAATTCTGTTACACGTTTACCGGCGTTTTAACATCTTATTCACAGTTGTGAATAGGAGTAACAACTTTAAAGAAGACCCCCCACTACTCCATTACAGCAGCTGGTTGGCGACTACGTTGTGCCCTTAGAATAATATATTTAGCCTTTTTGGTATTTTTTGCGTAAAGTTTGTCGTTTGGCTTATTCTTAAACTGCTTCAGCAGTGAAATTTTTGAAACTGTAAAATACTTGCTTGGCCGTTAACTGCGTCGCTTTGTAGAAGCCGCTAGCACCTGATAAGCGTAATTAATTTCCTTCGAGCGCGTTATCAGAAAACAATCAGCTGACCAACTAGAGGCTTTGATACTTATGTAGAGATCATTTCGAACAAGCCTTGACTATTGACATAATTTTCTGTTTCTAAGGTGATAGGTAGATAAAAAGACGAGAATTGCACCGCGACCTTAGGAGGGGGCAATCTAAATCATAAAGACTTACCTAGCTCCAATTTGTAGGTGTTCTGAAAGATAAAAATTAGCAGCTTTTTCTTGAAAGTCATACTTCCTTAATTGGAGATTGATCTCAGTTCTATCATTAACAGTGATAAGCCTCTTTTTGGCTTCAATTAATAATTTAATTAATATATACATTTTAACAAGAATAAGGGTATTAAATACCTAAGATTAACCGTGCGATTCTGTACCATGATACAGCCTCAAGTCTCTAAATTTGAGATTTTAAGTTGAGACAACTTTTGAGGCTTCAGCCGATTTTGCTATTCTGTAAGTGACAGTCTCAAAATCTATTACATTTCATTATTCAGAGATGTTTTTACACTTGAATGAAAATAAATATGTAGATAACAAATATTAAAATTTCTATAAAATAGTCAAAAACCATAATTATCCATAAAAATAAAAATATTTGTTGACTTTGTTCCATAATATTTAAGAAATTTATGTAAAATTGATTAATTTTTAACCTTTTCGTGTTTGAGTTGCTTACAAAATATAAAAAAATTACAATCGATTAATATCTATTATGATCTCTTTGTAGTATATTCAAAATGCCGCAGAACCGGCAATTTGCGCAAGAAGCTACGCCCATGTTATGTAAGTGCAAGTAGCCTGAGTTACTTTCACTTCAGTTATTTTTCTGAGTTATAGAATATCGTAACATAAAGTATACCTGGAATTTAATCCTCGTCCATATAAGTGCTGTTTGTTTAAAAGTGTTTTTTAGCAAGCGGTAGTCAAACTACCTCCTCGAGTCTCGAATATTACTTTTACCAGTTTCTTGTTTGTATGGATGTAATTTGAAAAACTTTGTATTTTGTGTGTTTTCATTCAAATAAATTCATTGCAAGTATCGCCATGTCGACGAAATAATTGACAGATGAGGTTATTTTAAATAATTAAGATCCGTAAATATGAAAAAAGCTTTTATCCCGCAAATTACTATTATTTGAAAGCTGTTTTGAATTGCACAACTGCTAATAGTTAATGCTCATTGAATATGATTTCACGCTTTGTACCTATACATAAGTATGTAAGACACTGTTAAAATTAATAATCATACTTAAAAAATTACCTTATTTTTATGGCGCTTCCAATTATTGCTTATTATGGTACTCGCGATGGTAAAAAAGGCCTTACGAGTTTCTTCATTGTACATTTTTCGGGTCAAAAAAATTTGTGGAGGACAAAATTGGCAAAAGTGTTTACGGACACATTAGCACAAATACAACAATGTATGTTTAAATACCTTTAAGTGGCACCACTACATATGATTTGCACGGGAAAATACTGATTAAAATAGATTACAGAGAAAAGGCCCCGATCAGTCTGCTAAATACCAATTAAAAGTAACACAATTGAGGCCATCTTAGTGCTGCCAAATGGGGCAAGGAATTCACACCAGGCATAATAGCAGTGCAACAATTAACGATATAAATAAACTTTGTAAACTTCTCAGAAAAAAATAAAAACAACAAAAGATAAAAATAAACTTGAAAACGCCTTTAAAAAAGCTTGCAACATAGTATACATGGCCAAAGAAAACAGCCGAGTGATAAAACAGTGAGACTGCAAAATTACAGTTAGTGCGCCTACAGCTACATATGTTTGTATGAAAACAAAAAAATCAAAGCCGTAATTGTTAAAAATGTTTGTATAAAGAGGGCAAATTGCATTTGAATTGGTTGACTTGTCAGTTGTATGGCAACTCTTTCTCTTTTTTCGCCATATTTCTTCCAATTGCTCGGTTTTTGTTTACTTTGCGCATTGTCTTTCACATGTTCATAGCTTGTTATTTTATGCCACGCATGTGTTGCATGAAATCACGTCACAATATTATGTTGCATTGATATTTTAGCCGCCACAAGTGCGTGCTCAATCACTACAGCGGGCGGTGCAGGGGAGTAAGTACCACGAACACAAATGAAAACAAAATCAAAGCAGCGCCGAGAGTCAGTGTGGTGCACACACACACACATACTGCCACACTTGACAGGTGGTGAATGGCGACTGGCACTTGCATATGAAGGCGTCGTTTGAGCCAAGAGTGCGCTGAAACCACTTTAAGGGGCTGCGACAACGCCTCAGCGTTTAGGTTAAATGTGATACGGTCTCACTGCAAGTCAAAATAAAAAAGCCGAAAAGTTGAATAGGCGGTGGCGCTGTGTTACGCATGTCTGCAAAAAAGCTGCGCAACACTCACTACAACAACAGTAAACAACAGTTTGTAAATAAATTACGCCACTTAGATTTACCAGTAATCTATACCCAGCAGAGTAATGGCGACGTAGCAAGCACAATTTTAGTTTAGTTCTGTTAAAATGTGACAAAATTACATCAGTTTGCATTTTAAAAATGTGAAATTGTCTGTCTTTTAGTTCCAATAGATCAAAATGATTCTAGAAAACATGAAGAGTAATGTTCATCCAATTGTAGCTAGAATACCCATCTCAAGTTTTAAAATAAAGTTAAAAAGTTTCCATAAAAGAACTGCAGTTTGCCCGGTTAGTTTGTATGGCAGCTATATATTATAGTGGTCCAATTTAAGTATTGTTTAGGAAAATGTAGAGTTTCTTGAAGATATTTTGTCAAATAAATATATGTGTTCTGATTGTTCAGTTTGTATGACAGTTATATGCTGTAGTGGTCGGATATCCGCGGTTCTTGGGATGCAAAGGATAGGCGCAAAACTTTAGCTCGATATCTCAAGAATTGAGAGACTAATTTGCGTCCCTCTTCAGAATATCAAACTAGCTGGTATGAAGTTTAAACCTATAGAAGTTTCTGTGTATCCTTAGTCTGATTTTTTGGTCTCCAGATCTTTTCTGACCACAGTAGCGTTGTGTTGCCCCTTAAGTTTAGTTAGTGATAAAGTAAAATACATATTATTTATTCGCTTGGAAATATACGAAATAAATAAAAATTATAAATTAGATAATTTGTACAGCTATTTCTCTCATTTTCTTCGGAAAAGCTGACATATTATATATAAATTCAAATTTAAGTCAAATTAGTGCCGAGCTAGACCGAAAAACACCAATGTATAATATTACTATGCGAAATATGAATTGGTCCCATAATAACTAGTTAATGAATGTATCAACTGGTATACAACCTTTTATTATTGAGATGTTTCCAATGTGTCCATTTCGACTTGGATTAAGAATGCAAATGAGACTATATTTCTCTTCTAAAAAATATCAGTTCATATTACGAGAAAATTGCAGTCGGGCTTGCTACTCGTTGAAAGGAGAATATAACGAGTTAGCTGTACTGCTGGGTATATACCCCGATATTTATTGGAATGTGTATGTACAATAATTGTGTATTGCAAACCAATACGTGCGGCACTTATCTTCAAGCATCTTGCAAACGCACACATACTCGTCTACGAGCACATAAATACGCATGTAGCAATGCCTGTAATGTTGCAAGCGGTTTCTTATTATTGTGATACATATACGTACATGTGCAGGATTTGAAAGACAACTTTGTGGCATTAGAGCAACGAAATTGAACTCAGCCGTTGCGTGAACGCAAGTGATCACTTTCAATTGAAAACTGTCAAGCTTACGCAGCGCATCGATGCTTGCACATAGTTACCTATAATTTGCTCCTGCATCTATTCATATACGAAAGCAGGTACGTATGATTTTCTAGATAGGCTCGACAAGCATCTGAGGCGTGACTTGGTTGCTACAATTGCTGCCTTTTATTACCATTATTCGAATAATGTGTTAGCTGCGCGCAAGCATGTCGCTTTTTATTGCCTCCAACTTATGCCACATATTGGCTACTGCTACACAACATTTGTTATATAAACGATTTCGTTGGTTTCAGATTAAATTAACGTTGATGCTGACCTACTCGGGCCGAATACTGCGTAAAATAGTGCGCCGTTGCGAAATATGCCTTCGGAAAATAGTACGAGTATAATTAATCCAAAAATAAAAAAAATGTAGTGTGAATAGTTTTCTTTGAGAGTTATTGATGTTGCTAATGACTATGCCGGCATGAGGATTGCGTTAATTACTACTGAAAAAGCATAACACTTGTCATACCGCCTCTTGGTGATTAGCCAGTGGTCAGCTAATATTTATTGCTCCACTTTTTCCCCGCTACTGTTATTTAATACAAAACACTCTGAAAAATGAGTCAAAAGTAAGCGCAAATACCAAATTTTACATTTAACACATTCGGTAATACAGTTTCTTAGTAAATATAACTGAATTTCACAGCCATTGATATTCATTAGCGTGTTTGTTTTTGATTATTAGAGAGATTAGAGAGGCATTAAATACATCTATTGCTGAGTTTTGTATATTATAATTATTATATCAATCTAGCATTATATTTTTCGAAATTTTGATTATATTTCCGTCATATTAATACATTAAAGGACACTGCAAGTACATACAAAAACATTTACCAATAAGAAAGTTATGAGAAATAATGAATTGAAATTGATTTGTTCCATTCTTAACCTTGTGAACAAATATAAAAACATAGTACACACAGTATTATTGTTGGCAATTGCTTTCGTGAGTTGTCTTAAGGGGTCATATACAGTTAGAGTTTTCAAAACATCGATTTTTTTTAATTTTATTTTCTTAATGTACGTATATTTAAGAATATACACAGAATATTTCATATCGTTCCGGTTGCCGAGCGGCTACTATACTTGCGAAAGTAAATTTTACGGTGCTAATTTTAATGAGGTTATGATGAATCAGTTTTTAACTACACTTATGTAAGCCAACGTTTAGAGAATTTTGAACTCAGCTAACATTTCACTGAAGTTGTTTGAGTTCCAGTGTTGGTAACATTAGCTCTCAAAGGTATGTCATATTCAGTTTCTAACTGATGGTTTAATCGGTTTATTAAAATTTCTCTGGTATTGTTTTTTTGAAATTGTAAGACTGTATTTATGAAACCTCTTAAAACTAGGAAAAAGTATCGAAATTTTGCTGTTGCTTTACAGGGTTTTTGCCACCCGCTTACGAGGTAATATGATTAGTAAACTATTTCAATTAAGTGAACATTATATGACTCGACAAACTTTATCTCACCAAGCAGTCAGTAGTGAAATCTTTCAGCAAGTCCTGATTGGTTGATTGAGAAAGAAGGTTGCACAAATACATCACCGCAAGCTCAAGAGAATTGGAATAAGGTACTATTCTGCAACCTCACTATTAAACTGAATTTCTAGTTTTGTTTCCCTGCTTTCTGTCAAATTCCATTTAGGTTTAAGCATTAGCAACGCCAAACAAAAGCTATAAGCCGCTTGGTTTCAGGAAAAACTCTAATAGAGAAATAGAAATGCTAGTAAATAAAAAAAGGCGTGCAAGACGTGAATGGCATATGAATCGCCCCCCTTTCCCACTCAACTTCAATTCAAATCTGCTGTACAAAAATTTAAAGGGGGTTTTCTACTCTAGAATTTTGAAAAAATCCATTTTTTTCATATATTTAAAGTTTAGACTTTCAAAAATATGACCTTGGAAGAATTTTTCAAAATTCGACTTATTTTCGGAGATACAGCCGATTTTGTGAGGTGGCGTCCGTGTTCACTAGAATTGTCTCCTAAACTTTAAACGCGTTTTTCTCGAAACTACTTTTTTCCACACGGTACCGGCATTATCTCAAGTTCTATACAACCGATTTACTTAAAATTTTTGTGTAAACCCTTTCTTTATATAATCCTTTATCTTTCCTATCAGCATTGTGTCAAAATTTTTGTTTTTAATATTTAAAAAAAATTCAGGAATTTCAAAAAAAAGCGTAAAAAATTATTTTTATTTTCAGGCAGTCGCCATTTTTAAAAAAAAAAATGTTGTCGTGTTCCCGGACTATAACAGCATCCTTACTGATTAAGAATTTCTTTTTATTTTTTTTCAGACCACCAGAAAAGTCAGGATCAATGTCACCAGGATGCGCCATTTTTTTACACATGTCTCTCCTCCCTTCTAATTTTTTTAATTTTTAATTTTTTTTGGTAAAATTTTTTTTCTGTTTTTTTAAGATATCAATAGAAATACCATAAAAAATGGATTGTAAAAATATTTTTGTTTTTTTTTTTAATAAAATTAAAAAAACTGCCCAAAATTTGATTTCTACAGTAGAATACCCCTTAAAAAAAGCGCTTAAACGTAAGGAAGAATTGAATACCGAAATGTATATGTGACCTGGTCTACGAATAGGGGGCTTAGGTGTCAAAAAATCATTTTTTCTATTTTTTTATATTTTTTTTTTATTTTTTTTTTTTTGACACCCAAGCCCCTTTTTTTCGTGCGACTTTTTCAACCCGCTTCTGGGGAAAATAGTTCGAGCTGCAGAACTTAACAGAGAGGGTACTATCTTTTATAAGAGTGTACAACTGCTGGCGTATGCCGATGATATTGATATCATCGGCCTCAACACCCGCGCCGTTAGTTCTGCTTTCTCCAGATTGGACAAAGAAGCAAAAGAAATGGGTCTGGCAGTGAACGAGGGCAAGACGAAATATCTCCTGTCTTTAAAACAAACAGTCGTCGCACTCGCAACTTGGCACTCACGTCACTGTTGACAGTCATAACTTTGAAGTTGTAGATAATTTCGTCTATCTTGGAACCAGCGAAAAACTCCCCCAACAATGTCAGCCTAGAAATCCAACGCAGGAAAACTCTTGCCAACAGGTGCTACTTGGGACTAAGTAGGCAATTGAGAAGCAAAGCCCTCCCCGACAAACAAAAACCAAACTCTATAAGTCTCTCAAAATTCCCCGTCCTCCTATATGGTGCAGAGGCTTGGACGATGACCCCGATGAGTTGGGGTTGCGAGTTTCGAGAGAAAGGTTCTGCGAAAGATTTATGGCCCTTTTGCGCGTTGGCCACGGCGAATATCGCATTCGATGGAACGATGAGCTGTACGAGATATACGACGACATTGACATAGTTCAGCGAATTAAAAGACAGCGGCTCGCTGGCTAGGTCATGTTGTCCGGATGGATGAAAACACCCCCAGCTCTGAAAGTATTCGACGCAGTACCCGCCGCGGGAAGCAGGGGAAAGAGGAAGACCTCCACTCCGTTGGAAGGACCAAGTAGAGAAGGACCTGGCCTCGCTTGGAATACCCAATTGGCGCCACGTAGCGAAGAGAAGAAACGACGGGCGCGCTTTTGTTGACTGGGCTATAATCGCGTAAGCGGTGTCTACGCCAGTAAAGAAGAAGAAGCCCCTTTTTCGTAGACCAGGTCACATATAAAGAAGCTGTGTCCAAATTCAAACAAGAAAAATTTCCCCTTTTGGGAAAACCCCCAAAAAGTCCATGATGCCACCAACTGACTCAAACATGCCTATACGAGACTTGGTGGAAATTGGGCTCGAAGTGACGAGCAAAAGGCTAATTGCTTTGCAAATCACCTAGAACAGGTATTTTTTTTTAAACCCCAAATTTTCCAAAGGACAACTTTAAGCTGTCCATCTTACCCAACACAGCTAAAGAGTCGCTCGAGTCTCTTAAGACTTCACCTTCTAAATTATAGGTATCATCAAAGAACTTAAAAAAATCGCCGGTACATGATTTTATTTTCCCCCAAAAAAGCTAACTGAGTTACCAATTATTGCTGTAGAGGTGCTCTCTTTGCTCTTTAATGCAATTCTTAATTTCGGATACTATCCAATTTCATGGAAAAAGTCGCAGATTATCTTGATAGATAAACCCGGGAAGACTTAACACAGCCGTCTCCATACATATCAATCAGTCTTCTACCCTGTCTTTCAAAAATATTTGAAAAAATATTACTATCAAAAATGTATCCTTTCCACGAAAATAATACAATACCAATGCATCAATTCGGTTTTCGTGCGAAACATGGCACTATAGAGCAAGTAAATAGAATTACTAACGAGATAAGAGAAGCATTTAAGCACAGGAAGTACTGTTCAGCAATATTTCAAGATGTAGCGTAGGCGTTTGATAAGGTATGGCACGAAGGTCTTTTATATAAGATTAAAAAATTCTACCTTTAGAATTGTATAAAACATTGGAGTCTTATTTAAAAAATATAAAATTTATGGAAAAAGTGGGAAAAGTGGGATTTCATATCTGATGAACGACGGATAAGGGCTGGTGTACCCCAGGGCAGTGTTTTGGGCCCCAACACTATACATCATATATACAGCAGAGTTTCCCAAACAGCTAATGATGTATTGACATCAACTTTTGCGGACGTCACAGCTATAGTGAGCCGTAATAAATGCCACATTTTAGCATCAAGAATATTAGCGAAGCATTTAAGTTCTGTCGAAGAATGGCTAGCGAACTGGCGTATAAAGGTGAATGAACAGAAGTGTAAGCATATTACATTTTCGATAAGACCAAAGATGTGCACGGCAGTAAAAATAAACAATATTTTAGTACTCCAAGCGAACGAAGTAACATATCTTGGTATTCACCTAGATAGAAGGCTCACGTGGAGAAAACACATCTCTAGTAAAATAACATGTATGAAGATTAGAGCTGCAAATTTAAAATTTGGGTTTTGAATAAAAACTCCAAACTTAGCCTAGACAACAAAGTGCTCTTATATAATGCGGTCATAAAGCCGATTTGGATGTATGTGCAACCTGTATAACTAATATTGTTGTATTACTCGTACAAAGGTCTCAATCAAAAATGCTTTGACAATTACTTGTTCACCATAGTA
Source organism: Bactrocera correcta (assembly GCA_027475135.1). Lineage (NCBI taxonomy): Eukaryota > Metazoa > Arthropoda > Insecta > Diptera > Tephritidae > Bactrocera > Bactrocera correcta. The sequence goes on from CM050324.1 coordinate 15,761,262, forward strand.
CATGCGTAACGTAAATATCCATAAAGACCTTGGTATCCCTATGGTAAATAAAGAAGTAGAAGACAGCAGAATTAAATATATGTCTGAACTCCGAGATCACCCAAACCCTTTGGCTAATGCTTTGCTACATTCCTGCGATCAAACACGACTAAAAAGAATCGATATGCCTGCGTATTAAAGAGGTACGTATCACCAAAAAAGCTCAATCACTTGCTTGGGCCTATCAAATTTTTTAAAATAGATTTAAGATTTTATAATTTATTGTTAGGCTTTAAGAAAAAGCAGACTCAATAAATAAAATAATTTTGAAAAAAAAGTTCAAGCATTGGAATCCGTGGAAAAGTTCTCCTCTCCAATGGCAGACGGTTATTTTATATACCTTGCTTTTAGTTTTTTCATGATAGTAAAAGCATGCATAAAATTTATCAAGCTATCAACAAAAATGGAAGCCGCTACTTAGTTAATTTCAAAGAACTTCAACCAGGCACTAGATATCTGTTAGTAAAAATAATGATCACTGATGGTCGCCGCAAGGAGCCTGGTTGGAACTCGATCAATACAAATAGTTATTACTTTTAAAGTTGTCAAATTTTATTGCCAAGTCTAAACTTCTAATGATATTGTGTTTTTACTTCTATAAAATGAAATAATTTTTTCTCAAAAAATTATTTAAAATTGTAATTTTTTTACGTCCCAGATTACACTTAACCCCATAAGTCAAATTATGTTTGGCTATCCGGCGCAAGAATAAAGCGGGTGGTTTTCCGACACGTATGCACTCTAAAAGCCCTAATGTTCTTGACTGCACTTAGACCACAGATTTGTACTTGTGATTTGTTTATCAACAGGGCCCAAAGCAACATGAAATTGAATTCTTTAAATGCAAGCCTAACGGTTGGAATCACTGGAGCACTTGGAAAGAAAACAAACTGACATTTATACTCTTCACGCCTTCTTTAATATTGACTCAAGTAATAGCATTAAAAAAAAAATATATTCACTTTAGCATTACACAAATTTATAATCGATTTTGTGGCATGTAATTTAATCTGTATAAAAACCTTTCAAATGGCGAGCACGACTTACCTTGACCGCGGTCGATTGGAAAATGGAAAAAATTCATTTCGGCAATGTTATGAAATTAATTGAATGTAATAACACACACACGTTTTAGATAAAAAATTATGTTGTACATATCTTGATATTAATAAATAGATAACTGGGGAAATTTTTGTGTGTGAGGTATCTTAATGAATCTCAGAGAACTTTTATTAATATAC
>CM050324.1:15763541-15778917 GCA_027475135.1 Bactrocera correcta
CTGTTGTTAATTCGGCTATAATCGCGAAAGCGGTGTCTACGCCAATTAAGAAGAAGATATATCAGCTTTTCCGAAGCAAACGATTATTTGAATGATTCTTTTTTTCGGTTAAAGTAAAAATTTATACAACCAATGGGAGAAATAGCTGTACAAATTATCTAATTTATAATTTTTATTTATTTCGCATATTTCTAAGCGAATGAATAATATTTATTTTACTTTAGCAGTAACTACACTTAAGCGGCAACACTTATATGGCAGTTCCACTGTCCTGGGTTAGAAAAGATCTAGAGATAGACCACAAAAATCAGACTAAGGATACACAGAAAAATCTATAAGTTTAAACTTCATACCAGCTTGTTTGATATTCTGGAGAGAGAAGCAAATTAGTCTCCCAATTCTTGAGATATCGAACTAAAGTTTTGTGCATATCCTTTGCTTCCCAAGAACCGCCGATATCCGACCACCTTGGCTTATAGCTGTCATACAAACTGAACAATAAGAATCCGTATTTTTATTTGACGAAATATCTTCAAGAAACTCTACATTCTCCTAAACAATACTTAAATTGGACCACTTTAGTACTTTAGTTGGACCACTGCAATCAAAAACAAGAAAAAACGTTAGCTAAATACCCTTCACAGGTGCATTTCTGTTAGTAACTATGTGTCCAGTTTGTATAGAAGCTATATGCTATAGTAACTCGTTCTGAACAATTTCTTGGGAGATTACATTGTTACCTTAAAAAATAATATATACCAAATTTCGTGAATATATCTTGTCAAATGTTAAAGTTTTCCATACAAGGACTTGATTCCGATCGTTCAGTTTGTATGGCAGCTATATGTTATAGTTAACCGATCTGAACAATTTTCTCGGATATTACATTTTTTTCCCTAGAAAATAATCCATACCAAATTTGGTGATGATACATTGTCAAATGCGAAAGTTTTCCATACAAGAACTTGATTCCGATCGTTCAGTTTGTATGGCAGCTATATGCTATAGTCAACCGATCTGAACAATTTCTTCGGAGACTACATTTTTGCCTTAGAAAATATTATATACCAAATTTCGTGAATATATCTTGTCAAATGTGAAAGTTTTCCATACAAGGACTTGATTCCGATCGTTCAGTTTGTATGGCAGCTATATGTTATAGTTAACCGATCTGAACAATTTTCTCGGATATTACATTTTTTCCCTAGAAAATAATCCATACCAAATTTGGTGATGATACATTTTCAAATGCGAAAGTTTTCCATATGAGAACTTGATTCCGATTGTTCAGTTTATATGGCAGCTATATGCTATAGTGGTCCGATATCGGCCGTTCCGACAAATGAGCAGCTTCTTGAAGAGAAAATGACGTTTGCAAAATTTCAAAAGGATATCTTAAAAACTGAGGGACTAGTTCGTATATATACAGACAGACGGACAGACGGACAGACGGACAGACGGACAGACAGACGGACATGGCTAAATCGACTCAGCTCAACATCCTGATCATTTATATATATACTTTATAGGGTCTCCGACGCTTCCTTCTGGGTGTTACAAACGTCGTGACAAAGTTAATATACCCTGTTCAGGGTATAAAAAATGTCAGTTACGATTCGCGATACTTTTTGAACACATCTCGTATATACATATGTAGCTTTTTAACTTTATTTTGAATTTTCAGATGCTTTCTAGAATCATTTTGATCTATTGGAACTAAAAGACAGACAATTTCACATTTATAGAATGCAAACTGATTTCATTCCGTCACATTGTAATAGAACTAAACTAAAATTGCTGCTACTACGTCGTCATTACTCTGCTGGGTATACATTACTGGTAAATTTAAGCGACGTAATTTATTTACAAACTGTTGTTCACTGTTGTTGTAGTGAGTGTTGCGCAGCTTTTTTGCAGACATGCGTGACACAGCGCCACCGCCTATACAACTTTTCGGCTTTTTTATTTTGACTTGAAATGCGACCGTATCACATTTAACCTAAACGCTGAGGCGTTGTCGCAGCCCCTTAAAGTGGTTTCAGCGCACTCTTGGCTCAAACGACGCCTTCATATGCAAGTGCCAGTCGCCATTCACCACCTGTCAAGTGTGGCAGTATGTGTGTGTGTGTGTGCACCACACTGCCTCTCGGCGCTGCTTTGATTTTGTTTTTTTCATTTATGTTCGTGGTACTTACTCCCCTGCACCGCCCGCTGTAGTGATTGAGCACGCACTTGTGGCGGCTAAAATATCAATGCAACATAATATTGTGACTTGATTTCATGCAACACATGCGTGGCATAAAATAACAAGCTATGAACATGTGAAAGACAATGCGCAAAGTAAACAAAAACCGAGCAATTGGAAGAAATATGGCGAAAAAAGAGAAAGAGTTGCCATACAACTGGCAAGTCAACCAATTCAAATGCAATTTGCCCTCTTTATACAAACATTTTTAACAATTACGGCTTTGATTTTTTTGTTTTCATACAAACATATGTAGCTATGCGTACTAACTGTAATTTTGCAGTTTCACTGTTTTATCACTCGGCTCTTTTCTTCGGCCATGTATACTATGTTGCAAGCGTTTTGAAAGGCGTTTTCAAGTTTATTTTTACCTTTTGTTATTTTTGTTTTTTTTTTTTTTTCTGAGAAGTTTACAAAGTTTATTTATATAGTTAATTGTTGCACTGCTATTATGCCTGGTGTGAATTCCTTGCCCCATTTGGCAACACTAAGATGGCCTCAATTGTGTTACTTTTAATTTGTATTTAGCAGACTGATCGCTCACTTCGGCGCTTTTTCTCTGTAATCTATTTTAATCAGTATTTTCCCGTGCAAATTATATGTAGTGGTACCATTTAAAGGTATTTAAACATACATTGTTGTATTTGTGCTAATGTGCCCGTAAACACTTTTGCCAATTTTGTCCTCCACAACTTTTTTGACCCGAAAAATGTACTATCTTTTACAATGAAGAAACTCGTAAGGCCTTTTTTACCATCGCGAGTACCATAATAAGCAATAATTGGAAGCGCCATAAAAATAAGGTAATTTTTTAAGTATGATTATTAATTTTAACAGTGGCTTACATATGCATAGGTACAAAGCGTGAAATCATATTCAATGAGCATTAACTATTAGCAGTTATGCAATTCAAAACAGCTTTCAAATAATAGTAATTTGCTGGATAAAAGCTTTTTTCATATCTACGGATTTTAATTATTTAAAATTACCCCATCTGTCAATTATTTCGTCGACATGGTGAAGCTTGCAATGAATTTATTTGAATGAAAAACATAAAGTACAAAGTTGTTTCAAACAAGAAACTGGTAAAAGTAATATTAGAGACTATAGGCGGTAGTTTGACAATCACTAGCTGAAAAACACTTTTAAACAAACAGCACTTGTATGGACGAGGATTATATTCCAGGTATACTTTAGTTACGATATTCTGTGACTCAGAGAAATAACTGTGTGGTGAAAGTAACTCAGGCTACTTGCACTTACATAACATGGGCGTAGCTTCTTGCGCAAATGGCCAGTTCTGCGACAAGGCAATTTAAAATTAAATTGATCAAATTAGGGCAGTAGTTAATTATACGAGTAACATCAATATCAGTCTACCTTACAATTCAGAATATGAAGCGATTTATTGCAATTAGTTTCGACATAATCTTAGGTATTTAATACCCTGACCAGGAAAAAGGGGCTTAGGTGTCAAAAAATCAATTTTTTTAAGCCCGTTTTCGTAGACCAGGTCACATATATTAATTAAATTATTAATTGATGCCAAAAAGAGGCTTATCACTGTTAGTGATAGAACTGAGATCAATCTCCAATTAAGGAAGTATGACATTCAAGAAAAAGCTGCTAACTTTTATCTTCCAGAACACCTACCAATTGGGGCTAGGTGAGTCTTTATGATTTAGGAGAGGGCACAGTTGACTTAAGGTCGCGGTGCAATTCTCGTCTTTTTATCTACCTATCTCCTTAGAGGCAGAAAATTGTATCAATATTCAAGGCTTGTTCGAAGTGATCTCTACATTTGTATCAAAGCCTCTAGTCGGTCAGCTGATGGTTTGCTGATAACGCGCTTGAAGGAAATTAATTACGCTTATCAGGTACTAGCGGCTTCTACAAAGCCACGCGGTTAACAGCCATGCAAGTATTTTACAGTTCCAAAAATTTCACTGCTGAAGCAGCTTAAGAATGAGCAAAACGACAAACTTTAGGCAAAAACTACCAAAAACGCTAAATATATTATTCTAAGGGCACAACGTAGTCGCCAACCAGCTGCTGTAATGGAGTAGTGGGAGGTCTTCTTTCAAGTTGTTACTCCTATTCACAACTGTGAATAAGATGTTAAAACGCCGGTAAACGTGTAACAGTAATATACTTTAAATAGTGTTGTTCGATTTTACGTTGGAGATTAGATCCACCAGCGAGATTCTCGTCCACCACATAAGATAGAAACCATTCAACAATCGCTTAAAAGAAATATTTCTGGTTTTATAGCTGCAGCTGATAGGCCGCCTGGAAGTGCAGTTTGTAGTTCATTGAACTATTATCTATAGCCTACCGAATACTTCGAAAAACTAGAGAGTCGCAAAAATCTTTGGTTCGAGCAACGCCGTCAAAAGCAGTAGAAATTGTGTGAAAGCGAAAGGCGACCATTTCGAATGATTATTATTAAATTTACTTTATTTTATTTAAAAAATATTATTTTTAATTTTCATAATGACATGACATTGTTACAGAACTTATGGCAAGAATATATATATACATTTGCATCGCATTCTACTTTTAGCTTAATGCTACACCTAAAAATAGAAATAACTTTCCACTTTTTGAAGTTTATGGCTAACTCAAATATTAAGTGTTTTGAAATCCGTTATGGTTTTTTTTATTATTTAATTTCAGTTGAAAATCTCCTTCTCTAGAGTAATCATATAATAAAACCGCATAAATTCTTGTTAAGGTCATTTAGAATGAAAAGAAAACCCAGTCACCACGTCGAGTATGATTTTGATTGTTGATTTTGTTATTATTCTATTTCTGCTGTGGTAATAAAATAATCAACGCAACTGCCAATCATAAATGTTAGGCACAACCATGCCACTGAAATGATGTTAAGCACCTCAAACATATGAAAATAAACATTTCAAATACATTGCTACGCTGTTAACTAATTGTTCACATACGTATGTATATGTATGTATGTATGTATATACTTGTACTCGCAAATACTCATATACAATACTTACGTGAGTGCATGATGTACGTGAAGTTTAAGCAAAACAACTTGAAAGCTTTTGATTTTTAAATTAGCACTTACAGCTAATCCGGCAAATATTCCCACGGCTGATAGCTAAACTTGCAGTAAAGTGTGAATGTGTATGTGCACTTATAATAAGTAGGTAACAACATGTTTTTGTATTCTAAAAGTTGATGAGAAAATTCATATAAAGCAATGATTATTATTTTGTTAGTTTACGATCTGAGGATTGCCGCTGCAGCTGCTGATATACATAAGTAATTAGTAAGCAAAGACAAATGTGCAAAATGTAATTATGAAGAGTATACTAATATTTAGAGATTGCAAAGTACTTCGGAATGTTTGCAAATAGTTCTATTTGCGAAAATTTTTATTTTTTTATGCCGGCGCAAGTAGGATAACTAATTGACTAAATTTGAAAGTGGGTCGGTGGCCAAGAGAATGTGATGTGCTTAACTAAATGGCTTACTGTAGAGAAAACCTCTATCTATATAAATATATATAAATATACTTGTATATATTTTTAGAAAACTTTTATACTTATATGTTAACCAAAGCTGCGAGATAAACGCAGTGAAAGTAATAGCTTACTCACAAGGTCATGAGAGCAATCTCAAAATATAAATTATAATAGTTGCAAAATTCCTTACTGAATTATATATAAACATAAAAAAATTGTCAGAAAAATATATTTTCAGACCTACAGGTACAAACACTGCTGAACAAATGTAAATATTTTTTTAAATTGTTTTATATTGTTTAGATTTTTAAAATATTTATTTTTTAAATGTGCTAAAGTTTAGTACGGGAAATGAGATGAAGAAAGTTCAAGCATTATTAAAAGTTTAAAAGAGTAGTAGTTATATTTATCTATTGAGATAACAATGCTAGGTTTCATTGAAATAAGCTACACAATAAACGGTTTAAACTCTTTAAGCAACTCAAGTGTGTATTAAGAAATAAATAATCTGATTTTTTTTTTATCGCAATCTAAAAAGTATATTTTTTTCATGTTCACACCATAAAATTATATATGGTCTCGTATCAGCAGACGTCAACACAGTTTAATGGGTAATCAGCAAGTCAATTATTTCAAGTTCGTTGCTTAAGTCTTTTGTTCACGCTTTATGATTAACTACATACGTACTTATTTTCATAAACTAGTAAACAATTAGCTCAGTTTAACACGTCTTAATAGCTAATTTATTTAATTAAAGTAGTAAATCGAAAATATTACACAAGCTCAAGCCCATTACGCATGCTTTGTTTAAGATAGCGTACATGCTGGCGTGACAAATCAAATGAACTTGAGAAGAGGGAGAGGTTGCATATATGTATGTACGTGCATAAACATATAAAACAGATTATGAACTATTAATTTAAAAAATATTAAGAAATAAAAACTAGCAATTTTTGTAATTACATCAATGCCACTATCAGACTTCACGTAAATAGGTGAGGTTCCCATAAAGCAATAATTACATTATTTAATTGTTAACGCTATTTTATAATTAAAAACTAAAATTGAAAATATTTTGCAACTTTTCCTAGTATTACAAAATAAATTATTGAAAAAAGCTAATTAATAAAAAAGTGTTGTCAAATATCTTTCCTTTCTCTGACACGTGAATGTAGCCAATATGCGTATTAGGCTTAAGCTTGCAATTTATGAGAAAGGAATGAATGTTTGCATTTAAAATTCTTAATTTAAGTGATGTAGAAACCGCATAACTGGAAAAGAAATGGTTGTGTATCATTCAGAACTCCCTGCTATGATTTGTTCCATTGACATGATTGCGATATATGCAGTTGTTTCCAAAAAAGGCAACCATTTGCTAAGAAATGCTTCGTACGTGAACAGCTTCGGTTAGTTCGGCTCATCTTGAAACACCCATGCAGTCGAAGGAGCTTAACTTTCGGGCGCATACACGTAAATACACATTTCATCATCTCTTACAATTTCATAGACGTGTTTCGCAGCACCGCTGTCGTATTCTTTTTTTACGTTTCTCCCATCTAATTGACACAAGCCTTTTTTGAGTGATCGATAAACTGTGTGGGATCCAACTGGAAATAGATTTTTACAGTCAATTATCCATGCAATATTGAATGTATGCTAGTCCCACTAATGCCTATGCTTGCCACTATCTCACGATAGGTCACATGTCGATCTGGCAATATTCGTTTGAGCACAGCAGCAATAGTTTCCGTCCAACAACTGATTTAAGACGACCTTCATGAAATTCGTCTTGGAGTGAACCACGACCGCGATTGAATCGATTGAAATTAGTCCTTGATGGAGCTTGCTCGTCAAAAATTGCATTAAATTCATCGCTTCACTGTTGCTGAGTTAATCCACGTCAAAATTTGTGAAAAATAATTGCGCGAAAGAGTTTGCGATTCATTTCTATTTTCTTATCAAGAAGAATATTTCAAGTTACTTTAAACAACACAAATAGCGCTCGTATGTCAAAACGTTCTGAGTACGTATAACCACAAAAATGTCAAACTTTACGATGAAGTTGTGAGTCGTCAGATTACAACACTAGGTTACTCGAAATGTAAAAGGCAACATACACAATAACGTCAAAAGGTAAAAATCGGTGAAAAAGATGTTATAATGATAAAAAATGCTAGGTATTACGAGGGCTGCTGTATATATTTCTGGCCTAATAATGTAAATAGGCATATTTATCAACGAAAATGTTTTTTTTATTTTTGAAGCACCGTGATCGTATTTTTCAGCATTTCTTTACACCAATCCACACGAGCCTTTTTTTGAGCGATTGTCAAATTGTGCGGAATCCAACGAGAACAAACCTTTTTTACGGCCAGGTGTTCATGCAATATCAAATGTATGCTGGTGGTAGAAATGCATAGGCATGCCTCTCTCTGAAGGTATGTTACATGACGGTCTTGCATTATCAATTCACGTACGGCATCGATGTTTTCTGGCACAACTGCTGTTTTTGGACGATCTTCACGGAATTCGCCTTTGAGCGAGCGTCGGCCACGATTGAATTCATTGTACCAGTTTTTCACAGTGCAATAGGATGGTGCTTCATAGCCATACAAAGATTTTAGTTCATCGATGCACTCTATCGTGATAATCCACGTCGAAAGTTGTGAAAAATGATCGCACGAAATTTTTCACGAGTTAATTCCATTTTTTGGCCGAGATGAATTTTTTAATTCCCTGTAAATAAAACAATTCACCATTAAATGACAAAACGTTCTGAGTGATGTTATGCTAAAAAATGTCAAACTTTCCAATGGAAATGTCAGAACGCACCTGGCAACACTTAGTGTTGCCTAGTGCAGAAATATATATAGCACCTACGTACTTATAAATGGCTACATGGCAAAGTTTATTATTAGCAACAGTGAGTTTTGATCTGACATCAGATTTTAGAAGAGTTTTTAACAATATATTTGAATTTAAAAATTGATTAAAAGTCGCCGTTTCAACTTATATTGCAACTACAGCTCTAGAAATTTGTGAAAGTATATATACTCGTTAAAAAATTATTATTATTATTAATTATTAAATTATTATTTTCGTCCAATTTATAGGCTACATAGTGCTTTTTATTAAAAATTATTTAATTCACTAAATTTATAAAATACTTCAAAGACATTAAAATCATTTTATTCAACTGAATCTATAAAAATTTGTTTAATGTTTTTTTCTCTTAGACACAAAAATATTGAAATAAACTCAATTGAAGTATTTATTTAAAAATTTATGGCTTTATGTAATATTATGCGTACACAAGTTGACACAAAGTTGTTGGCAATAATTTACCCCCCACAATATTGTCATTTTTCTCATCTCAATTTACCAATTGGGTAACAACAAACTTAAACTCTCGAGTTTACCGCAACGACGACAACAAACTAAGTATTTATTACAGTTATAGTAACGCACGCATGTACATACATACATGGGCGCAATGCTAGAAATGATAGCGAACACGTAACTTGCGAAATAACAAGGAAGTATCAAGTTGATATGATAAACTGCCAGACCGCAGTGGTAAACCCACACCGAAAATCTAAAGCAAACGCCAGCAGCAACACAATGTCCAACTTTTATAGAAAACGAATCTAAGACACCACTATTAATGCAGCTACGATGACTTGTTTCGCAAATCATTGCACACATACATACAAACATGCACACATACACATATATGTTATGAATTGAATATGCATTCGCCGCTTTTGCCATTCAACGGCGTCAATGGTGAGTGATGTAACTGCGTTTTGGCGTCGCAATTTTCACTTAACCCACATTTCTATTACGCTTCTATTTTAGAGCGACGAAAAGTCAAATGCAAAATGCAGCAATTATTGTCGCCACCGCCGCCGCTGGCACCGCCTATTAAAAACCGCTAATGCAAATTTACATACATTTTTGATAGTGTTTGGCCTAGTATGCATACATTAGTTACGCATAGCAGCGCATAATAACGCATAAGAGCACATACTCGCCCCATAGAAACGCAAAGGAGCGCCTGTGTGCGCAAATCGCTTTATTTAGCAATGTAAGCCACTGCATTATTGATGGCCGGTCTGCGCTTCGAACGCTGTCGTGGTGTTGACGCACATTATGTGGTTCACTAGGAAATGCTTGTGGCACGGTCGGCTGGCAAAGAAAATCAAAGCAAACAGCAAAATTTATTAAATAAAAAACAAAAAAAAAAATCCAAAATGTTGCAAGCGAAAATCACGTCAGCATTCCGATTACGGCAACACTGCGCTGTGTTGTTGCGGCTCACACTCAGTACTCACATGCCATACTCTCAAGCATTACACATGCACTTTCTTTGGTGTTCAGCCCATTTAACGCTGCTGCAGCGCTGCCATTGTGGTCAAGCGAGTTTTTGCGCCCATTCTGCATTGCCCAGCGTTTTCGGCTAAACTTAGTGACTCGTTTGCCGTCCAGATTGGCGAAATCGCAATGCCTGCTTTTAATTAACCCAGTAATGACAAACTCATTGACGTCAGCGCAGCGAACTCAACATATAGTCAACCAATCACGCTGTGGCGATGTAAGTATTACAACATTTTGTCCAGCAAAAACGAAAAAAGAAAAAAGAAGAAGAAACAAGCAAAACTCACAATAAATTGTCTGCCATAAATTATGCACATCAAGCTTCATTTATTGATTTATAACAAATAAATATGTATAAATATGTGAGTAGTCGCCTGTCTAAACACAAAGCGCTAGTTATTATTGCTGTTGCTTGCGGCGCAGTTATACTCGAATGTATGCAATTTCCTTAATGATTTGCGTTGTTGCTGCTGTGCGCTTGCGCGCTTGATTTTTCAATTGCGCCGCGTACATTTGACCTTTTACTTTGACTGCCAAATGCGTCGAACGGCGGCGTTGCAAAGGTGAAGCATGGCGCATCTTCACGAGTGATGCGAGACGTTTGAAACTTCAAACAAATCTATGTATACATACATACATAACACAAATGTGTAAAATGCGCAGCTAAACATGGAAGATTTATTTTATTTTAATATTTTTTTAAGTACACCCAGCTGGGATTTGCCTCCTTAAATAGTAATAAGGCATATTGAGAAGAGCTCTTTTCCGAAAAAGTCTACAATGACAATGTTGCACAAAAAGTTTTGTATTTGAGATTTTTGGAATGATTTTTTCTCAGTTATAATATGTTAAATACATATTGTCTTATTACTAACGAGACATTATTTTTTTTTAATATGACACCAAATTTAGTGTCACATTCTCTACTGCCTTAAAAGATCATATTTAATGGTTTCTGTAAATCATTGTGAATAACTCGTATTCGAGCATACTTTTTGTGAGGCGATCTGTCCAAATTTTTACCACTTCTGGATTCTCACATATCATGCACTTTTTATCGGGTTCAACTTCTAACATCTGGATTACTTTTTAGTTAAATAATTAACCCTTTAACCTTTAAAAGAACTCAAATATACATACATATATGCAATTCTTAATTTTTGAAGCTGAAGAATAAAAATATTCAACTATAAACTTGGTTTTAATTTCTCTACAAATTTTGCAAAGCGAACATCTGTGTTCCTAAATTTCTACTAGTTGACGTAAATTCTGTATTTTCATATTTATGAAATCTTTAAATATCAAAATGGCATTTACAAAGTTTTTTAATTCGTACCAAGTGCCGACTACTACTTAGTCCAGTCATTTAAGCTTAAATTAGGTAAGAATTTCGGAATTCGACATCGAATTCCGGGGTGAACTTACTATAATGACTGGGCTAACTAGGAAAAATTATGATTGTACTACTATGAGAAAAAAGTAGTAAGACTTTGTTCATAATTTTAAAATTCTTTGTTTAGTCTTCAAAATCTATGTCGACCCCCTCAAAGTAATCCCTCGTAATCCCCCTTGTTCCTAATATACTTGTTTCAACGTCTTTTCCGATTCTCGAAACAATTGTTAAAGTTAATTTCTGAAAAAGCCTTCTATGCGCGTAGCAACTCACGTTTAATGTTTTCAATTGGCTCAAAACGGTTTCCCAGGCAAATATGGTAGTTGCGGCACAATATTGGCTGAAAATTTGTAGAAAACCTCACGAACAATCTGTGCAGTATGCGACAGTGCATTATCGTGGTGTAAAACCAGAAGTTGTCAGCCCATACAACGGACCTCTTTTTAATAACAGTTTCGCGCAAGCGACACATTACACTCAAATAGTATTCCTTGTTGTCAGTTTTGTCGGTCGGAAAGAATTCGTAGTGCACCACACCTCCATAATTAAAGAAACTGTCAATATAACTTTTTCGACGTGCTTTTTTGGACTTCGGCTCACCTTTAGTTCGACATTCAACCGATTGCTAGTCTTTTTCCGAGTCGTAAGCTTAGATCTAAGGCTCATTGCCTGTAATAATGTGTTTCATGATATCCTAGTAGTCGGAAAGCATTGTTTTATAGACGTTATGGCGACGCTGTTTAAAAAAAAAAAATGGAGTGCTTTTGGAACCATTCGTGTTTTCATTTTTCTTAGGCCCAAATTAACTTTCAAAATGTTTTTCAGTGGTCCTTCACGGTGCCAGTAAGATCTCTGACTGCTAATCGTTGATTTTCAAGCACCTATACTTTTATTTTGTTGACGTATTGATCCTGAGTTGATATTGACGGCCATCCTGAACATGCTTCATCGCCAACGCGTTCTCGACCCTCTGTGAATAATTTGTGCCAATCAAAAACACTTGCTCGAAACAAACAATAATCTCCGAAGACCTTTTCCAACATTCTGAACGTTTCGGCACCAAAAATTTAATTCCGCACACAAACTTTAATGGATCTTCCTTGTCGAATAATTTCTCTCAACGCAAAAATCGCCAAATGCATTTTATGTACTTCGGAAAGACAAGCTGATACTAAATACTAACGATTATTTTGATGTGTAGTCATACCAACCTAGAAGAACAAGATTTCAACGAATGGGTCTTCACGCGAATTTGAAATTAAAAAGTCTTACAGAGCATAATTTTTTAAAAACGAAAAATATCTACGGTGAATAATACGTAAAATACTTAGAGACTAGCAAACTATGAGCATAGTTTTTGGTTTATAAAATTTACCACACATAACTTTTCTTGATCCCTTGACAAACCGAACGTTGGTTCAAAATATGTTTTTTATTTTCGGTATTTGTTTTCAGAATTTTTAGACATTCTTTTGTAAGCCATAGATTTGAAGAGAGCCAATGTAGATACCATATATTTTTTTTGTCTATCTCCTTAAATTCGATTTTAAATGTCAAAAAATTGATTGCAAGTTTTTGCTGTTGAAAAAATAAAAGATATATATTATATTTTCATCATATTCAATAAGTTAGTGCTTTATAAAAATCGCAACCAAGTTCACAACCGGAGTCACCCAACATCACAAGCAATTATAGTTAAGGGTAGTAGGGTAATCTTTTTCCAACATTTTTATTTTTTGGCATTTGCTGTTCCTTTATATCCTTAGATTTAATGTAGAAACCCACTTTACCATTGAAAGGTTTCGAAAAAAGCCTAAAAATAATAATTAGGGGTACGTCAATTTTTCAACGTTTATGTCCATCTTTGTATGCGTTTTCAGTACCTCAAATTAGAAACGAGTTTTTCTCAAAACACTATTTTTTTCACTGGCGGACATGATTCCGGTCGAACTACTCTACCGATTTTCTTAATTTTTTCTTTAAATGTTCTTTATAAAATCTTGGCTATCACCCTTATATTTTTTATAACTTATTGGCAATGTTATGACTAAACTTATGTAAACAAACATGGCGAAAAATTAAAAAAAGAAAAGTTAAATTAAAAAAAAATTATTAAATTTAATTCGCGCTTATTTACGACTTCCATCGCTTGTTTAGTTAAATGTTGAACTTATTAAGCTACGCATACCTGCGCCGCAACAAACGGTACAACTATTAAGAACCGCAGCAACAACAAAAGTTATCAGCGGAAATTCATGTCTTTGACCGCTAGTTAAATACACATAATCATTACCAACAAGATAAAGTCTGGGTAAATATACAATGGCAATATATATACATATAAAAATATTTATGTATTTAAATACGAGTAATAGTCGACATTAAGCGGACGTTCATTGACCGAGACAGCATGTTAATCAATAAGTAGTATGTCTGAGCTGACGAATGTTGTAATCGAAAACTGGTAGCCAATCGGGTAAAAAGCTGCAAGTTGACGTAAAACACTGCATTGTTACGATTTACTATTGCTGCTTTAATGCTTTAACGGCGTAATACGTAATTGAGTCCATTACATGCAAACGTGCGGATGAAAATAGTCAAATTTGTAACAAAACCACCGTTAACACGAGAGCGAAAAGAAAGTTTGCAGAGGCGGTAACGCTGCGATACTTATGACTTGTTAATGCAACTTTTACTTTCATGCCACTTGAGTTTGCGGGTGCGAAGGGAGGCGCACAATAATAACACCGCTAATGTTAGCAGGTGGCGTTTCTGGTGCACTTAGAAAGTTAATTTGCGAATATTGGCTATTCAAATGCTAGGAACGAGGGAGTTTCAGCTCAGCTTGCTTTACAAAGCCAGCTGTTGGAAGGCGAGAATGTTTTGCAGATTCCCAATATGATAAATGTTTACGTCACCTGGGCTAGCGATACCAGAGTTGAAACGTAGGCTGAATATTGTTTTAGCTGATTTCTTATTGAGTATCGGGATAATGGAATTGACTTTAGTTCAAAGAAAAGCTTGCAAGATTTTTTGTGTATACCAAACTGCTTCAAAATCGGAGTTGCAGTAAACCAGCACTGATAAAAACTAAACAAAGCTCAAGGATTTTCACCATTATTACAACTATTTACCCAACTACATAAAAGGATGATAAATTCAAATATATTGCTTTCAAATAATAAAATGCCTGTCAATTTGTAGAGCAGAACAAAAAAGTACCCAGAACTTTAATTAAATGAAATGGAGGGGAAAAACCACGAAAAAACCGCTTTAAATCAAGGTGCTACCTATCGTTTTATTCGATATTCGTGGTTTGGTGCATCCGAATTTTTTTCCGGAGAGACAGGCGGTCAATAAGGAGTTCTATTTGGCCGTATTTAGGCGTTTGCGTGAGACTACCTGTCGAAATCGACCGGAATTGTGGAAGAACAATTCAAATAGATTTTAAACGATGGTAATACACCATCGCATCGAGCCCTGATTGAAATCCAGAAGCGCAATGAATACCATTGATCAACCTCCGCATTTACCAGATTTGAATCCATGTGATTTTTTTGTTCCCCAAACTGAAATTGCCGCTCCGTGGAACTTGTTTTCAGTCGATCGAAGGGATAAAATGAAATTCGCCGAAGGAGCTGAAGACCATCCCGAAAAGTGTTTATGAAAAGTGTTTCAAGGACTGGAAAAGTCGGGCATTACTTTAAAAGCAGCGATATAATATTGATGGATAATTAATATGTTGGATTTTATATGGAATTACCGTATACTTTTTTATCAGAATGTATAATAGTAGTTGTAGCTTCCATTAGTTAACTCCCTACTAGTATAATTGATGACATAATTCAAAGTTTGAATAGAGAAATATTA
>CM050324.1:15779417-15807349 GCA_027475135.1 Bactrocera correcta
GTCGATTTTGTTATATATAAACATTTAGCAATCGATACCGAGACGCTTCAACTCATTAGTTTAACATATTCAAGTTAATAAACCTTCTGTAACGATCTGAAGGTGGCATATAGCCATGGCGGCATAACGGCAGTGCATGTAGAAGAATTCCGTAATCTTATATTTAGGTATAAAGTCGATTTTCTTGTATTTACACATTTAGCAATCGATATCGAAATGCTTCAAATCATTAGTTTAATATATTTGAATTACCTTCTTTAACGTATTGAAGTGAAGGCATAACGGCTGAAGAATTCCGTAATCTTATATTTAGGTATAAAGTCGATTTTGTTGTATATACTCATTTAGCAATCCATATCGAAATGCTTCAAATCATTAGTTTAATATATTTGAATTACCTTCTTTAACGTATTGAAGTTGATATAAAGCCATGGCGGCATAGGGGCAGTGCATGTAGAAGAATTCCGCAATCTTATATTTAGGTATAAATTCGATTTTCTTGTATATACACATTTAGCAATCGCTAATGAAATGCTTCAAATCATTAGTTTAACATATTTAAGTTAATTACCTTCTTTACTTACTGAAGTTTACATAAAGCCATAACGGTATAACGGCAGTGCATTTGGAAGAATTCCGTAATCTTATATTTAGGTATAAAGTCGATTTTGTTGTATATACTCATTTAGCAATCGATATCGAAATGCTTCAAATTATTAGTTTAACATATTTGAATTACCTTCTTTAACGTATTGAAGTTGATATAAAGCCATGACGGCATAACGGCAGTGCATTTAGAAGAATTCCGTAATCTTATATTTAGGTACAAAGTCGATTTTCTTATATATGCGCATTTAGCAATCGATAACGAAATGCTTCAAATCATTAGTTTAACATATTTAAGTTAATTAACTTCTTTATCTTACTGAAGTTTACATAAAGCCATAACGGTATAACGACAGTGCATTTGGATGAATTCCGTAATCTTATATTTAGGTATAAAGTCGATTTTATTGTATGTACACATTTAGCAATCGATATCGAGACGCCTCAACTCATTAGTTTAACATATTCAAGTTAATAAACCTTCTTTAACGATCTGAAGTTGGCATATAGCCATGGCGGCATAACGGCAGTGCATTTGGAAGAATTCCGTAATCTTATATTTAGGTATAGAGTCGATTTTGTTGTATATACACATTAAGCAATCGCTAATGAAATGCTTCGCACCACTAGTTTAACATAATTAAGTTAACTGACCTTCTTTAACGTATTGAAGGTGATATAAAGCCATGGCGGCATAACGACAGTACATTTGGAAGAATTCCGTAATCTTATATTTAGGTATAAAGTCGATTTTCTTGTATATATGCATTTAGCAATCGATATCGAAATGCTTCAAATTATTAGTTTAACATATTTAAGTTAATTAAACTTCTTTATCTTACTGAAGTTTACATAAAGCCATAACGGTATAACGGCAGTGCATTTGGAAGAATTCCGTAATCTTATATTTAGGTATAGAGTCGATTTTGTTGTATATACTCATTTAGCAATCGATATCGAAATCCTTCAAATCATCAGTTGAATATATTTGAATTACCTTCTTTAACGTATAGAAGTTGATATAAAGCCATGGCGTCATAACGGCAGCGCATTTAGAAGAATTCCGTAATCTTATATTTAGGTATAAAGTCGATTTTCTTGCATATATACATTAAGCAATCGATATGGAAATGCTTCAAATAACTGGTTTAACATATTTAAGTTAATAAACCTTCTTTAACGAACTGAAGTTAACATAAAGCCATAACGGCATAACGGCAGTGCATGTAGAAGAATTCCGTTATCTTATATTTAGGTATAAGGTCGATTTTCATATATATGCTTTAAATCATTAGTTTAACATATTTAAGTTAATAAACTTTCTTAACGAACGGAAGTTGTCATAAAGCCATGGCGGCATAACGGCAGTGCATGTAGAAGAATTCCGTAGTCTTATATTTAGGTATAAAGTCCATTTTCTTGTATATATGCATTAAGCAATCGATATGGAAATGCTTCAAATAACTGGTTTAACATATTTAAGTTAATAAACCTTCTTTAACGAACTGAAGTTAACATAAAGCCATAACGGCATAACGGCAGTGCATGTAGAAGAATTCCGTTATCTTATATTTAGGTATAAGGTCGATTTTCATATATATGCTTTAAATCATTAGTTTAACATATTTAAGTTAATAAACTTTCTTAACGAACGGAAGTTGTCATAAAGCCATGGCGGCATAACGATAGTACATTTGGGAGAATTCCGTAGTCTTATATTTAGGTATAAAGTCCATTTTCTTGTATATATGCATTAACCAATCGATATTGAAATACTTCAAATAACTGGTTTTACATATTTAAGTTAATAAACCTTCTTTTACGAACTGAAGTTAACATAAAGCCATAACGGCAGTGCATTTAGAAGAATTCCGTTATCTTATATTAAGGTATAAAGTCGATTTTCTTGTATATACTCATTTAGCAATCGATATCGAAATGCTTCAAATCATTAGTTTAACATATTTAAGTTAATAAACCTTCTTTAGCGAACTGAAGTTTACATAAAGCCATGGCGGCATAACAGCAATGCATCTAGAAGAATTCCGTAATCTCATATTTAGGTATAAAATCAATTGTTTTGTATTTACATATTTAGCAATCGATACAGAAATGCTTCAAACCATTAGTTTAACATATTTAAGTTAATTAATCCTCTCTATTTTACTGAGGTCTACATAAAGCCTTAACGGCATAACGGCAGTGCGTTTAGAAGAATTCCGTTATCTTATATTTAGGTATAAAGTCGGTTTTCTTGTATATACACATTTAGCAATCCATATCGAAATGCTTCAAATCATTAGTTTAACATATTTAAGTTAATTAACCTTCTTTATGTTACTGAAGTTTACATATAGCCATAACGATATAACGGCAGTGCATATAGAAGAATTCCGTAATCTTATATTTAGGTATATAGTCGATTTTCTTGTATATACACATTTAGCAATCGCTAATGAAATGCTTCAAATCATTAGTTTACATATTTAAGTTAATTAACCTTCTTTATCTTACTGAGGTTTACATAAAGCCATAACGGTATAACGGCAGTGCATTTGGAAGAATTCCGTAATCTTATATTTAGGTATAAAGTCGATTTTGTTGTATATACTCATTTAGCAATCGATATCGAAATGCTTCAAATTATTAGTTTAACATATTTAAGTTAATTAACCTTTTTTAACGTATTGAAATTGATTTAAAGCCATGGCGGCATAGCGGCAGTGCATTTAGAAGAATTCCGTAATCTTATATTTACTAACTGGTTTAACATATTTAAGTTAATAAACCTTCCTCATCTTACTGAAGTCTACAAATGCCTTAAAGGCATAACGGCAGTGCATTTGGAAGAATTCCGTAATCTTATATTTGGTTATAAAATCGATTTTGTTGTATATACACATTTAACAATCGATATCGAAATGCTTCAAATCATTAGTTTAACAAATTTAAGATAATTAACCCTCTCTATCTTACTGAGGTCTACGTAAAGCCTTAACGGCATACCGGCAGTGCATTTAAAAGAATTCCGTAATGTTATAATATTATATTTAGGTATATAGTCGATTTTCTTGTATATACACATTAAGCAATCGATATCGAAATGCTTCAAGTTATTAGTTTAACATATTTAAGTTAATAAACCTTCTTTAATGAACGGAAGTAGGCATAAAGCCATGGCGGCATAACGGCAGTGCATGTAGAAGAATTCCGTAATCTTATATTTAGGTATATAGTCGATTTTCTTGTATATAAACATTTAGCAATCGCTAATGAAATGCTTCAAATCATTAGTTTGACATATTTAAGTTAATTAACCTTCTTTATCTTACTGAAGTTTACATAAAGCCATAACGGTATAACGGCAGTGCATTTGGAAGAATTCCGTAATCTTATATTTAGGTATAAAGTTGATTCTGTTGTATATACTCATTTAGCAATCGATATCGAAATGCTTCAAATCATTAGTTTAATATATTTGAATTACTTTCTTTAACGTATTGAAGTTGATATAAAGCCATGGCGTCATAACGGCAGTGCATTTAGAAGAATTCCGTAATCTTATATTTAAGTATAAAGTCGATTTTCCTGTATATACACATTTAGCAATCGATAACGAACTCTTTGCACCATTAGTTTAACATATTTAAGTTAATTGACCTTCTTTAACGTATTGAAGGTGATATAAAGCCATGGCGGCATAACGACAGTACATTTGGAAGAATTCCGTAATCTTATATTTAGGTATAAAGTCGATTTTCTTGTAATATGCATTTAGCAATCGATATCGAAATGCTTCAAATTATTAGTTTAACATATTTAAGTTAATTAAACTTCTTTAACGTATTGAAGTTGATATAAAGCCATGGCGTCATAACGACAGTACATTTGGAAGAATTCCGTAGTCTTATATTTAGGTATAAAGTCGATTTTCTTGTATATATACATTAAGCAATCGATATCGAAATGCTTTAAATAACTGGTTTATCATATATAAGTTAATAAACCTTCTTTTACGAACTGAAGTTAACATAAAGCCATAACGGCATAACGGCAGTGCATGTAGAAGAATTCCGTTATCTTATATTTACGTATAAAGTCGATTTTCTTGTATATACATTAAATCATTAGTTTAACATATTTAAGTTAATAAACATTCTTAACGAACGGAAGTTGTCATAAAGCCATGGAGGCATAACGGCAAGGCATTTAGAAGAATTCCGTAATCTTTTTTTTAGGTATAAAGTCGATTTTCTTGTATATAAACATTTAGCAATCGATAACGAAATGCTTTAAATCATTAGTTTAACATATTAAAGTTAATTAACCTTCTTTATCTTACTGCAGTTTACATAAAGCCATAAAGGTATAACGGCAGTGCATTTAGAAGAATTCTGTAATCTTATATTTAGGTATAAAGTCGATTTTCTTGTATTTACATATTTAGCAATCGATATAGAAATGCTTCAAATCATTAGTTTAACATATTTAAGTTAATTAATCCTCTCTATCTTACTGAGGTCTACATGAAGCCTTAACGGCATAACGGCAGTGCGTTTTGAAGAATTCCGTTATCTTATATGTAGGTATAAATTCGATTTTTTTGTATATACACATTTATCAATCGATATCGAAGTTCTTCAAACCATTATTTTAACATATTTAAGTTAATAAAGCTTCTTAAACGCACTGAAGTTAACATAAAGCCATGGCGGCATAACGGCAGTGCGTGTAGAAGAATTCCGTAATCTTATATTTAGGTATATAGTCGATTTTCTTGTATATACACATTTAGCAATCGCTAATGAAATGCTTCAAATCATTAGTTTGATATATTTAAGTTAATTAACCTTCTTAATATTACCGAAACTTACATAAAGCCATAACGGTATAACGGCAGTGCATTTGGAAGAATTCCGTAATCTTATATTCAGGTATAAAGTCGGTTTTATTGTATATACACATTTAGCAATCGATATCGAGAGGCCTCAACTCATTAGTTTAACATATTCAAGTTAATAAACCTTCTTTAACGATCTGAAGTTGGCATATAGCCATGGCGGCATAACGGCAGTGCATATAGAAGAATTCCGTAATCTTATATTTAGGTATAAAGTAATAAAGTGCATGTAGAAGAATTCCGTAATCTTATATTTAGTTATATACTCGATTTTCTTGTATATACACATTAAGCAATCGCTAATGAAATGCTACAAATCATTAGTTTAACATATTTAAGTTAATTAACCTTCTTTATCTTACTGAAGTTTACATAAAGCCGTAACGGTATAACGGCAGTGCATTTGGAAGAATTCCGTAATCTTATATTTAGGTATAAAGTCGATTTTGTTGTATATACTCATTTAGCAACCGATATCGAAATGCTTCAAATCATTAGTTTAATATATTTGAATTACCTTCTTTAACGTATTGAAGTTGATATAAAGCCATGGCGTCATAACGGCAGTGCATTTAGAAGAAATCCGTAATCTTATATTTAGGTATAAAGTCGATTTTCCTGTATATACACATTTAGCAATCGATAACGAAATGCCTCAAATCAATAGTTTGACATATTTAAGTTAAGAAAGCTTCTTTAACGCACTGAAGTTAACATAAAGCCATGGCGGCATAACGGCAGTGCATTTAGAAGAATTCCGTAATCTTATATTTAGGTATAAAGTCGATTTTCCTGTATATACACATTTAGCAATCGATAACGAAATGCTTCAAATCATTAGTTTGACATATATAAGTTAATAAAGCTTCTTTAACGCACTGAAGTTAAAATAAAGCCATGGCGGCATAGCGGCAGTGCATTTGGAAGAATTCCGTAATCTTATATTTAGGTATAAAGTCGATTTTGTTGTATATACTCATTTAGCAATCGATATCGAAATGCTTCAAATTATTAGTTTAACATATTTAAGTTAATTAACCTTCTTTAACGTATTGAAGTTGATAGAAAGCCATGGCGGCATAACGGCAGTGCATTTAGAAGAATTCCGTAATCTTATATTTAGGTATAAAGTCGATTTTCTTGTATATACGCATTTAGCAATCGATAACGAAATGCTTCAAATCATTAGTTTAACATATTTAAGTTAATTAACCTTCTTTATCTTACTGAAGTTTACATAAAGCCATAACGGTATAACGGCAGTGCATTTAGAAGAATTCCGTAATCTCATATTTAGGTATATAGTCGATTTTCCTGTATATACGCATTTAGAAATCGATAATGAAATGCTTCAAATCATTAGTTTAACATATTTAAGTTAATTAACTTCTTTATCTTACTGAAGTTTACATAAAGCCATAACGGTATAACGGCAGTGCATTTGGAAGAATTCCGTAATCTTATATTTAGGTATAAGGTCGATTTTGGTACATATACACATTTAGCAATCGATATCGAGACGCTTCAACTCATTAGTTTAACATATTCAAGTTAATAAACCTTCTGTAACGATCTGAAGGTGGCATATAGCCATGGCGGCATAACGGCAGTGCATGTAGAAGAATTCCGTAATCTTATATTTAGGTATAAAGTCGATTTTCTTGTATATACACATTTAGCAATCGATATCAAAATGCTTCAAATCATTAGTTTAACGTATTAAGTTAATAACATTTTCTAGCTTACTGAAGTCTACATAAAGTCTCAGGGTATAACGGCAGTGCATTTAGAAGAATTCCGTAATATTAAAATTTTATATTTAGGTATAAAGTCGATTTTCTTGTATTTACACATTTAGCAATCGATATCAAAATGCTTCAAATCATTAGTTTAACATATTTAAGGTAATTAAACTTCTTTAATGTATTGAAGTTGATATAAAGCCATGGCGGCATAACGACAGTACATTTGGAAGAATTCCGTTGTCTTATATTTAGGTATAAAGTCGATTTTTTGTATTTACACATTTAGCAATCGATATCGAAATGCTTCAAATAACTGGTTTAACATATTTAAGTTAATAGACCTTCTTTAACGAACTGAAGTTAACATAAAGCCATAACGGCATAACGGCAGTGCATTTAGAAGACTTCCGTTATCTTATATTTAGGTATAAAGTCGATTTTCTTGTATTTACACATTTAGCAATCGATATCGAAATGCTTCAAATCATTAGTTTATTATATTTAAGTTAATAAACCTTCTTAACGAACGGAAGTTGGCACAAAGCCATGGCGGCATAACGGCAGTGCATTTAGAAGAATTCCGTTATCTTATATTTAGGTATAAAGTCGATTTTCTGGTATATACACATTTAGCAATCGATATCGAAATGCTTCAAGTCATTAGTTTAACATATTTAAGTTAATAAAGCTTTTTTAACGAACTGAAGTTGGCATAAAGCCATGGCGGCATAACGGCAGTGCATGTAGAAGAATCCTGTTATCTTATATTTAGGTATAAAGTCGAATTTTTGTATATACACATTTAGCAATCGATATCGAGATACTTCAAGTCATTAGTTTAAAATATTTAAGTTAATAAACCTTCTTTAACCATCTGAAGTTGGCATAAAGCCTTGGCGGCATAACGGCAGTGCATGTAGAAGCATTCTGTTATCTTATATTTAGGTATAAAGTCGATTTTCGTGTATATACACAATTAGCAATCGTAATCGAAATGCTTCAAGTCATTACTTTAACATATTTAAGCTAATTAAGCTTCTTTAACTTACTGAAGTCTACATAAGGCCCTAACGGTATAACTGCAGTGCGTTTAGAAGAATTCAGTTATCTTATATTTAGATATAAATTCGATTTTCTTGAATATACTCATTTAGCAATTTATTTAAGTTAATAAAGCTTCTTTAACGCACTGAAGTTAACATAAAGCCATGGCGGCATAGCGGCAGTGCATGTAGAAGAATTCCGTAATCTTATATTTAGGTATATAGTCGATTTTCTTGTATATACATATTAAGTAATCGCTAATGAAATGCTTCAAATCATTAGTTTGACATATTTAAGTTAATTAACCTTCTTTATCTTACTGAGGTTTACATAAAGCCATAACGGTATAACGGCAGTGCATTTGGAAGAATTCCGTAATCTTATATTTAGGTATAAAGTCGATTTTGTTGTATATACTCATTTAGCAATCGATATCGAAATGCTTCAAATCATTAGTTTAATATATTTGAATTACCTTCTTTAACGTATTGAAGTTGATATAAAGCCATGGCGGCATAACGGCAGTGCATGTAGAAGAATTCCGCAATCTTATATTTAGGTGTATAAATGAGCATCCTCCCCCGACATCCACACATACACCACACTATTACACCACATCACCTCAACCTCCCAACACCGACACGCAGCTTCATCATACCCACCATCAACGCTTACAACCCACATTTCACACTACTCGCGAGAGCACCACACATCGACACCCACATACACGTACACCAACCAACCATATCACACCATCTGATCGCACACACGACAGGGAGAAAAGGAATAAACAAGGAGATCGCACTTCCACTTCGCTTTTGACCTTCACAGCGACTGGTACGCCCGTGCGATTTTTTTTCGATTTTCGGCCAACACGTTTGCGCACTCTTTTCGCGAGTTATTTACTCCACGTGCGACCTACAACTCCGGTTATATATTTCAAACATTATATTATTTCAAGCAGTTATATTATTCAAGCATTATTCACTATTGTTGAATCAAAATTTAATAAACCTTATTGGGACATTCCCCATCTTTTTGATCGACTTCACGCGTGTGCATATACGTTTATTTCATTTAGAAAAGTATTTTGTGGTATAAAAGGTGAGTGCGGAAATATTACAAATTAACAGAAAATTAAGTGAAAACAAAATACCCCAGCCTGAGTGCAGTGGAAAACGAATAAATAAAAAAAACTAAGTGGGTACAAAAGCCAGTTAATAACAAAGTGTATGAAAATTGAAAAATAAATTTCAAAAAAAAAAGTAAAGTGAAATAAAGGAATACCTACTGTGCAGTGAAGTGCATAACAATACAAACACAAAAGACTGAAAAATTAACGTGTCTACAGCAAATCAATTCTATTCGATTTAATTACCACTAACTAAATAAAACCGGCGAGAAAATAAATATAAAACAACTTAAACTTAATACAAAATTAAACAAAAGTAAAGAGCTACGAAAAAAAAAAAAAGCAATAAGTCAACAAGTTGGAACGGCGGCGGAGAAGCGAAACATCACCAAGGAACCGCACACAGCTCCTCAATTTAACCCCCAAAATCCCTGAGGGAAATCAGAGTGAGTGTATTCAATCCACTTTTGATTTTATTATTAAATGTATATATGTTTGTAACTTGCACGAACGGTCAAAATCATAGTACCGATAATAATTAAACCCGTTTAATAAAAACGGTTAGTAAAGGCTCTAAACCGGCCAATTCGGTAAATAATATATATATATATGTTATGTATCCACAGTATACATATACATGTATGTGTATATAATTAACTAAATAAATTCTTATTCCTTGCCCTTTTTAACTTAAATTCGTGTATAGAAATACACACAATTATTCTAGCAATACCGCTTCAGCTTGTTAAACTGTGAGAGGGATAATTGCAAATTATCACAGCAATACCCCTTCAGAATATTAAGCTGGAGAGAGAGTCACTTGCACATTAAACGGACAATACCGCTTCAGTTTGTTATGCTAATAAGCTTAAGGGGTAATAGGAAAAATAAGGCACAAAAGAGAACGAAAACAAACATACATATATACATATCCTCAAGCGGATTATATATAACTAAAATTGACACATATATATAATATATATACATATATATATTTTACATTAGCGCTTTAGCGCATGTTTCTAAACGCGGGTACACAACCGCGAATTATTTCTACATACTGCCTTATATTCTCATATGCGTGTATACCTATAAAAATAGGATACAATTAATGAAGAGATATTGAGAAATTAAACAAACGGTGCGAAAAATATCTTTGGTGCGGAAAATCCAACAACATTGGTTGAGAGAATTAACTATTTCAAACTAATACTTCCCTTTGTACATACATACATACATACACATATTGAAAGTCCAATTTTGGCGATTTCCGAGCAGTTTCTTGTTCCTTGTCAAACAAGAACAAGCATAATTGCACATATTTAGTTAACGCATACTATATGCTCATAAACTCCATACGTATGTACAAAGGGTATTGACCTAGTATTCAGTGCGCGCTGATACAAGGGCGTACGGATAAAACCGTAACAATATTTAAAACAAAAAAAAAAAAAAAACAAGTAATACAAACACGAGTAGTTAAAGCGATAAACGCATTTTTAAATCCTTTTACTGAAATAACAGCTCTTATTTACTGAAAAGAGCTACCGGTTACATACATATTTTAATAATCCAATTTTGCGGAAATAACAACTCTTATTTATTAAAAAGAGTTTTCGGTGACACAAATTTCTATTATAATAAAATATACATATATATTTTATTAAATACAATTTTCTGAATGAACACAGATTCAAAAGAATCAAAAACAGAATTCTTAAGAATTCCCAAAATGATTAATGATGACAAAAGTCCATGTACACCTGCAGAAGCTACACGCTCGAAGCAAGGTGCTACAAAGCAAAAAAGGGGGAAAGACATTTCGTATATTAAATTCATTTCTGAGAGTGATAGCTTAATTAAATACTGCACTCGATTTGCATCTTCACCGATTCAGGACAACTCTGAATCGGTACTAGAAATTAAAAATAAATCTATTGACAATTTTTGGACACGCCTCCAAGCTGCATACGACGCAATAGTAGAAACTGATGATTCAGATCTACCTGAAAATTTTAAATCTTCGGCTTACGCCAAATACGAAAATTGCTTAGACCGCTATGAAGACACAAAAGCAATGATCTCAGATCAATTAAAACTTATGAAGGCAACTGCACCTACTCCCCACAGTAGAGTAGAGTTACCTCAATTGCAAGCCCAAGAGGCAAGTTCAGGCATTCATCTCAAAGTGCCAGCGTGTGATACGGAAATATTTCATGGAGGTTATGAACAATGGCCGTCCTTCCGGGACATGTTTACAGCCGTGTACATAAACCATCCAAAATTATCACAGGCGCAAAAACTGTATCACCTCCGATACAAAACTAAAGGTCAAGCAGGCATAATAGTCAAGCAGTTCGCATTGAATGACGATAATTTTAATTTAGCTTGGGAAGCTTTAAGACAAAGATACGAAAATGAGAGAATATTAGTTGACAAGCAAGTAACGATACTTATGAACTTGCCTAAAATTCAAAGAGAAACCAGTGAAGAATTCATGAAACTAGAATCCACTGTTTCAAACTGTTTGTCGGTTCTATCGACACAAAATATTCCCACTCACAATTGGGATCCTATTCTGGTAAACATATGTACCGCCGCATTACCAGAGAAATCATTACTTTTGTGGGAGCAATCGCTCTCATCAAGAAGAAAATGCCCAACGTGGCAGCAGATGAAAGATTTCTTAACTACCCAATACGAAATTGCGGAAAGGGTAGACAAAAAAGTAGTCAGAACTAAAAACGTTCAACAAGACTTAAATCGAAGCTTCAATAGACCCCAAGCCGGAAGCAACAACAATTTAAACAGAAGCTTTTTCAAAACACAATCGTTCACATCTGAACAAAATAAATTCACGTCATGCGAACTATGTTCTGGAGGGCATAAGTTAAAAGCTTGCGAGAAATTTAAAAAAATGAATGTCACTGAAAGGAACAACTTTGTCAGGTCAAAAAGACTCTGTACAAACTGCTTGTCCCACTCACACAATCTCAATACTTGCGAAAGCAAATTTAATTGCGTATATTGCCACAAAAGGCATCATTCTATGTTACATCTCAATAACTTTCCCAACACATCTAATAGCAGCGCTTTTTCAAAAAAAGCCACGGGTTTAGTTGCAACAGCAACTCCCGAAACAAAAACTCAAGAAAATTGCCAAGAGACACCCTGTTGTTCAAAGGCATTAAAAACTCAAACGCTACACAGCGAAAATCATAGTAGAGTACTACTACCCACAGCAGTTGTCTCCATCGAGCATCGTGGAGAACTGTTCAAACTAAGAGCCCTAATCGACCAAGGATCGCAACGATCATTCATAGCATCTAGGGCACAAAATAGGCTAAAACTGCCAACAAAACTTGCCAACTATGAAATTACGGGAATGGGCGGACGAGTAGTACAAAACTCAAGTAAAATCTGCCCCATTACTCTAATTTCCCCCAAAGCGGATAAGCGCATTCAAGCAAATGCTATTGTCTAACCGCAACTAACAAACATGCTTCCAAGCTATCAAATAAATAGCAAGCATTGGGATAAAATTTCACACCTGACACTGGCAGATCCCAACTGCAACACGCCAGCTCAGATAGACATCTTAATAGGCAGCGACCTTATACCGCAAATCATATTAGAAGGTGTTGAAAAAATTTCGAAAACACTACTGGCGCAAAATACCATTTTCGGATGGGTCCTAAGTGGACTAGTTGCGGAACCAGTCACAGCCATGACAACTCAAGTTGAGGAAATCTCAAACGAGTACCTCAATTCACAATTGAGAAAATTTTGGGAGTTAGAAGAACTCCCCCCCATTCCAATTACAACACCTGAAGATCAGTATTGTGAAGACTTTTACAAAGCCACAACTACTCGATCAGAAAATGGTCGGTATGTCGTACGACTACCAATAAAACAACAATTTCCAGACACACTCGTCTTAGGTCACTCTCGCACCTCTGCAATACAGCAGTTTCTAAGTATGGAGAAAAACCTACTTAAAAAAGGTGAGCTTAAACAAGTTTATGATGGTGTCGTGGAAGAATACCTTCATTTAGATCACATGGAGGAAATAAGCCCATGTGAAAAAATCATAAGAGGCAAATATTACTCTTTCTACTTGCCACATCATGCAGTAGTAAAGCCTGAGAAGAAAACAACAAAAGTTCGAGTGGTCTTCAATGCATCACGATCCACGAGCTCAGGTAATTCCCTAAATGATATTCTATTTACGGGACCCACACTCCAACCAGATTTAATGCTTCTCATATTGAACTGGCGTATATACAAATACGTATTCAATGGGGATGTCGAAAAGATGTATCGGATTATTTTCCGAAAATCTGCCAATAGTCCATTACGCGACTTTAAATTGAAAACAGTTACCTTTGGCGTAAACTGTGCCCCATATCTAGCCATTCGTACACTACACGAACTGGCAGAAGCCACAAAGCCAGAATTTCCACTGGCAACACAAGTCTTAAAAACGCAAACGTATGTAGACGATATCCTGTCTGGAAGCCACAGTCTTCCGCAAGCATACGAGACCTTATCACAGGTAATAAATGCCCTCAATACCGCAGGGTTTCCTTTAAAAAAGATTACTGCCAATCACCCAAATATTTTAAAAAATATTCCTAAAGACCATTTGTTGGATACTAATTTCCTTATATTTGAAAAGGATAGTACAACAAAAACACTAGGCATCCAATGGAATGCGATATCGGACCAGTTTTCATACACGACTGAGTCCATATCCGCATTATCCGCCATTACGAAACGCCAAATTCTCTCCTCGGTGGCAAAACTTTTTGACCCCGCAGGATGGCTTTCGCCAATTATGATACAGGCGAAGATCCTGATCCAAGAATTATGGCTAGACGGAACCGACTGGGACGAACAAGTGAAACCTCTTCGCTTAGAAAAATGGTCCCAGTTCGCTAATAATTTGAAGGACATCTCGAAGATACAAATTCCACGGTGGGTAAACTATTCCCCCGAATACAACGTGGAACTACACGGCTTCTGCGATGCCTCTGAAAAGGCATATTGTGCCACTATATATGTGCGTACACAAACCGATGTCGCAACTACAAGCCACTTATTAGCGGCAAAAGCAAAAGTTGCGCCTCTAAAAACGCTAAGTCTTCCACGACTTGAACTCTGTGGCGCTCTGCTACTAGCAAAGCTAGCTTCAATGGTGCAGACCCACTTAAAAATGGCGAAATACAGATTATATTTATGGTCCGATTCCGAGATAGTTCTAGCCTGGTTAAAAAAACCACCACATGCGTGGAAAACTTATATTTCTAACCGAACATCTGAAATACTTGACCTAGTAGGATCAGTTACTTGGCGTCACGTAGCCAGTGCTGACAATCCTGCTGATCTAGGTACAAGAGGATGCAAACCTCTGCATCTCGCTACCTCCACCCTCTGGTGGAATGGCCCGCAATGGTTAACAGAATCTCCCGATTCTTGGCCACAATCGCCCATGCGCAACATACTTGCCCCAGAAAGTCGCAAAATCGACACTTATCATGCAACACTGGATGACACTGACATCCTTGAACGATTTTCATCGTTCCCCCGCGCCCTCCGGGTAGTTGCCTATATGCTCAAGTTTATAGAGCGGCTCAAACTTAAAGTTAAAGGAGCAACTTATCTCCATTGCGATAAATTGACGCACCAAAACTTACAAAAGGCAAAGGTCGCTCTTATCGCATCAACGCAAACGCGCTACTTCAGCCGCGATATAGAATTACTAAGAGAATCGAAGCCTATCGATAAAAAGAGCTCACTCTTAGTTCTAAACCCATTTCTAGATACGAAGGGTTTACTTCGGGCGAATGGTCGGCTTGCTAATTCAAGCCTAACGTACAATGAACGCCACCCTATAATCATACCAGAGAGGTGTCCGTTTGCCACTTTATTTATTAGATATATCCACATACTCATGCTCCACGCCGAACATCGCCTCATGCAACATATGGTCCGCCAGGAGCTGTACATACCCCGACTGAAGCCCCAAATAAAGAAGTGCATTTTCATGTGCAAAATCTGCACTACGCATAAGCAGAAAATGCGATCGCAGATTATGGCAGCACTTCCACCTGAACGCTGCAATTTTGCTCTGCCTTTCACCACTACAGGTGTAGATTTTGCTGGGCCTTTTATGATAAAGGCATCCATGCTAAGGTCTCCTACCCTCATGAAAGGCTATGTGGCTGTTTTTGTCTGTTTCACGACAAAAGCAGTACACCTTGAGCTATGTACGAATCTGACGACGGAGGCTTTTCTTGCGGCTTTTGCTCGTTTCGTCGGACGACGAGGCTTTCCATCAAAAATCATGAGCGATAATGGTAAAACTTTTATCGGAGCTCAAAGAGCTACCGAGAGACAGTTTGTGGACTTCATAAAACAAGTCTCACCTGACATCGTACAAAAATACGCTCCTCAAGGTATCAACTGGGTGTTTATACCCCCCAGCGCTCCTCATATGGGCGGCTTATGGGAGTCAGCTGTAAAAAGCTTCAAATCCCATTTTAAAAAGATAGCTGGCAACCACAAATTCAATTATGAAGAATTCACGACACTCTTAACTAGAATTGAAGCCGTTCTTAATTCACGGCCTCTCGCTGCACTCTCGCAAGATCCCTCAGACTTTACTGCCCTTACGCCAGGGCATTTTCTTAAAGGAGCGCCCATTCTGGCCTCACCTGAGCCAGGCGTGGAGTCGCTTTCCTTATTAAACCGTTGGGAAAGAATTAAAATTCTCCATCATGACTTCAGTCGCCGATGGAAAAATGATTATTTAAAGGACCTCCACAGAAGGTACCGATGGAAAATCACAGAAAATGCGCCTAAGCTTGGAGATTGTGTCTTAATCAATGACGATTGTCTCCCCCCTACCGAATGGCGGCTTGGCCGCATAGAGAAGCTCTACTACGGCTCCGACGGTCATATTCGCGTAGTCGATCTCCGTACACAATCGGGAACGCTAACTAGACCGCTCGTTAAATTATGCTTTTTGCCAACCGCAGATAAAATCGATACGTAACCGCAACCAATAAACAAGAAATTAACAAAAAAAATATAATAATAATCTTACCCACTATAAATAAATAGCCACCAAAGCCAAAACCAAAAAAAAAAAAAAAAAAAAGGTCGATCCACATGACGACTCAATCGTGCCACATCACGTGGTACCAACGCCCATATGAGTATATACACAATATATAATAATTAACCATACTATTTTCCTATTTTCTTAACAGATTAATATGGACGCCGAGATGCCAATTGTGCCTACGCCCACTGTGCGTTCCGCCGTCACGGTTCCGCGCCCTAGAGCTACCCCAGTAGCAGCGCCGCGCACAACCATCGCTGCCGCACCTCCCCGAGAAACACCATCGGCTCCGCGCAGTGACACGCAAGTACGGGCTCCGGAACCGCCACCACTTCAGTGCGCGCTATGTCGCCGCCGACATCGATTGCCACATTGTGGCATCTTCAAGGGAATGACACCTCAGCAACGCCAGCAGGTTGCCCAGGCCCACGGTCATTGCTTGAATTGTCTGGCGCCTACCCATCTAACGCGCGAATGCGCCACCGGGTATCAGTGCCAGGTGTGTATGGGTCACCATCACACGATGCTCCACCGCAATACCGGACCCGACGTCGAACGTCAGCATGCCCCCCGGGGCCGTACTGCCAGCCGACGACTCCCGCGACCGCAACCGCGAAGGCAAGCCTTCCCTTCGGAGGAGTCCCGCTTCTGGCGTCAACGTCATACCACCCCGTATCGGAGGCGCCATCCTAGGCCGCAAGCCCGCCGTAAGACGGGCCTCAGCAACGTTGTAGCGACTCTACAACAACTACAGAGGCTACTAGGCTAAACACTCGCCTAGGGGGGCCAGGATGTATAAATGAGCATCCTCCCCCGACATCCACACATACACCACACTATTACACCACATCACCTCAACCTCCCAACACCGACACGCAGCTTCATCATACCCACCATCAACGCTTACAACCCACATTTCACACTACTCGCGAGAGCACCACACATCGACACCCACATACACGTACACCAACCAACCATATCACACCATCTGATCGCACACACGACAGGGAGAAAAGGAATAAACAAGGAGATCGCACTTCCACTTCGCTTTTGACCTTCACAGCGACTGGTACGCCCGTGCGATTTTTTTTCGATTTTCGGCCAACACGTTTGCGCACTCTTTTCGCGAGTTATTTACTCCACGTGCGACCTACAACTCCGGTTATATATTTCAAACATTATATTATTTCAAGCAGTTATATTATTCAAGCATTATTCACTATTGTTGAATCAAAATTTAATAAACCTTATTGGGACATTCCCCATCTTTTTGATCGACTTCACGCGTGTGCATATACGTTTATTTCATTTAGAAAAGTATTTTGTGGTATAAAAGGTGAGTGCGGAAATATAGAGTCGATTTTCTTATATATGCGCATTTAGCAATCGATAACGAAATGCTTCAAATCATTAGTTTAACATATTTAAGTTAATTAACTTCTTTATCTTACTGAAGCTTACATAAAGCCATAACGGTATAACGACAGTGCATTTGGATGAATTCCGTAATCTTATATTTAGGTATAAAGTCGATTTTATTGTATATACACATTTAGCAATCGATATCGAGACGCCTCATCTCATTAGTTTAACATATTCAAGTTAATAAACCTTCTTTAACGATCTGAAGTTGGCATATAGCCATGGCGGCATAACGGCAGTGCATTTGGAAGAATTCCGTAATCTTATATTTAGGTATAGAGTCGATTTTCTTGTATATACATATTAAGTAATCGCTAATGAAATGCTTCAAATCATTAGTTTGACATATTTAAGTTAATTAACCTTCTTTATCTTACTGAGGTTTACATAAAGCCATAACGGTATAACGGCAGTGCATTTGGAAGAATTCCGTAATCTTATATTTAGGTATAAAGTCGATTTTGTTGTATATACTCATTTAGCAATCGATATCGAAATTCTTCAAATTATTAGTTCAATATATTTGAATTAACTTCTTTAACGTATTGAAATTGATATAAGCCATGACGGCATAACGGCAGTGCATTTAGAAGAATTTCGTAATCTTATATTTAGGTATAGAGTCGATTTTCTTATATATGCGCATTTAGCAATCGATAACGAAATGCTTCAAATCATTAGTTTAACATATTTACGTTAATTAACTTCTTTATCTTACTGAAGTTTACATAAAGCCATAACGGTATAACGACAGTGCATTTGGATGAATTCCGTAATCTTATATTTAGGTATAAAGTCGATTTTATTGTATATACACATTTAGCAATCGATATCGAGACGCCTCAACTCATTAGTTTAACATATTCAAGTTAATAAACCTTCTTTAACGATCTGAAGTTGGCATATAGCCATGGCGGCATAACGGCAGTGCATTTGGAAGAATTCCGTAATCTTATATTTAGGTATAGAGTCGATTTTGTTGTATATACACATTAAGCAATCGCTAATGAAATGCTTCAAATCATTAGTTTAACGTATTTAAGTTAATTAACCTTCTTTATCTTACTGAAGTTTACATAAAGCCATAACGGTATAACGGCAGTGCATTTGGAAGAATTCCGGAATCTTATATTTAGGTATAGAGTCGATTTTGTTGTATATACTCATTTAGCAATCGATATCGAAATGCTTCAAATCATCAGTTTAATATATTTGAATTACCTTCTTTAACGTATAGAAGTTGATATAAAGCGATGGCGTCATAACGGCAGCGCATTAAGAAGAACTCCGTAATCTTATATTTAGGTATAAAGTCGATTTTCCTGTATATACATATTTAGCAAACGACAATGAAATGCTTCGCACCATTAGTTTAACAAATTTAAATTAATTAACCTTCTTTAACGTATGGAAGGTGATATAAAGCCATGGCGGCATAACGACAGTACATTTGGAAGAATTCCGTAATCTTATATTTAGGTAGATAGTCGATTTTCTTGTATATATGCATTTAGCAATCGATATCGAAAGGCTTCGCACCATTAGTTTAACATATTTAAGTTAATTAAACTTCTTTAACGTATTGAAGTTGACATAAATCCATGTCGTCAAAACGACAGTACATTTTGGAGAAGAATTCCGTAGTCTTATATTTAGGTATAAAGTCGATTTTCTTGTATATATACATTAAGCAATCGATATGGAAATGCTTCAAGTAACTGGTTTAACATATTTAAGTTAATAAACCTTCTTTATCTTACTGAAGTTAACATAAAGCCATAACGGCATAACGGCATAACGGCAGTGCATGTAGAAGAATTCCGTTATCTTATATTTAGGTATAAAGTCGATTTTCTTGTATATGCTTTAAATTATTAGTTTAACATATTTAAGTTAATAAACTTTCTTAACGAACGGAAGTTGTCACGAAGCCATGGCGGCATAACCATAGTACATTTGGGAGAATTCCGTAGTCTTATATTTAGGTATAAAGTCCATTTTCTTGTATATATGCATTAACCAATCGATATTGAAATACTTCAAATAACTGGTTTAACATATTTAAGTTAATAAACCTTCTTTTACGAACTGAAGTTAACATAAAGCCATAACGGCAGTGCATTTAGAAGAATTCCGTTATCTTATATTTAGGTATAAAGTCGATTTTCTTGTATATACACATTTAGCAATCGATATCGAAATGCTTCAAATCAATAGTTTAACATATTTAAGTTAATAAACCTTCTTTAGCGAACTGAAGTTTACATAAAGCCATGGCGGCATAACAGCAATGCATTAAGAAGAATTCCGTAATCTTATATTTAGGTATAAAATCAATTTTTTTGTATTTACATATTTAGCAATCTATACAGAAATGCTTCAAACCATTAGTTTAATATATTTAAGTTAATTAATCCTCTCTATCTTACTGAGGTCTACATAAAGCCTTAACGGCATAACGGCAGTGCGTTTAGAAGAATTCCGTTAACTTATATTTAGGTATAACGTCGATTTTCGTGTATATACACATTTAGCAATCGATATCGAAATGCTTCAAATCATTAGTTTAACATATTTAAGTTAATTAACCTTTTTTATGTTACTGAAGTTTACATAAAGCCATAACGTTATAACGGCAGTGCATTTGGAAGAATTCCGTAATCTTATATTTAGGCATATAGTCGATTTTCTTGTATATACACATTTAGCAATCGCTAATGAAATGCATTAAAATCATTAGTTTGACATATTTAAATTAATTAACCTTCTTTATCTTACTGAGGTTTACATAAAGCCATAACGGTATAACGGCAGTGCATTTGGAAGAATTCCGTAATCTTATATTTAAGTATAAAGTCGATTTTGTTGTATATGCTCATTTAGCAATCGATATCGAAATGCTTCAAATTATTAGTTTAACATATTTAAGTTAATTAACCTTCTTTAACGTATTGAAGTTGATATAAAGCCATGGCGGCATAACGGCAGTGCATTTAGAAGAATTCCGTAATCTTATATTTAGGTACAAAGTCGATTTTCTTGTATATACGCATTTAGCAATCGATAACGAAATGCTTCAAATCATTAGTTTAACATATTTAAGTTAATTAACGTCTTTATCTTACTGAAGTTTACATAAAGCCATAACGGTATAACGGCAGTGCATTTGGAAGAATTCCGTTATCTTATATTTAGGTATAAAGTCGATTTTGTTGTACATACACATTTAGCAATCGATATCGAGACGCTTCAACTCATTAGTTTAACATATTCAAGTTAATAAACCTTCTTTAACGATCTGAAGTTGGCATATAGCCATGGCGGCATAACGGCAGTGCATGTAGAAGAATTCCGTAATCTTATATTTAGGTATAAGATCAATTTTCTTGTATTTACATATTTAGCAATCGATATAGAAATGCTTCAAATCATTAGTTTAACATATTTAAGTTAATTAATCCTCTCTATCTTACTGAGGTCTACATAAAGCCTTAACGGCATAACGGCAGTGCGTTTAGAAGAATTATGTTATCTTATATTTAGGTATAAAGTCGATTTTCTTGTATACACACATCTAGCAATCGATATCAAAATGCTTCACACAATTAGTTTAACATATTTAAGTTAATAACCTTCTTTATCTTACTGAAGCTTACATAAAGCCATAACGATATAAAGGCAGTGAATGTAGAAGAATTCCGTAATCTTAGATTTAGGTATATAGTCGATTTTCTTGTATATACACATTTAGCAATCTTTAATGAAATGCCTCAAATCATTAGTTTAACATATTTAAGTTAATTAACCTTCTTTATCTTACTGAAGTTTACATAAATCCATAACGGTATAACAGCAGTGCATTTGGAAGAATTCCGTAATCTTATATTTAGGTATAAAGTCGATTTTGTTGTATATACTCATTTAGCAATCGATATCGAAATGCTTCAAATCATTAGTTTAATATATTTGAATTACCTTCTTTAACGTATTGAAGTTGATATAAAGCCATGGCGTCATAACGGCAGTGCATTTAGAAGAATTCCGTAATCTTATATTTAGGTATAAAGTCGATTTTCCTGTATATACACATTTAGCTATCGATAACGAAATGCTTCGCACCATTAGTTTAACATATTTAAGTTTATTAACCTTCTTTGACGTTTGAAGGTGATATAAAGCCATGGCGGCATAACGACTGTACATTTGGGAGAATTCCGTAATCTTATATTTAGGTATAAAGTCGATTTACTTGTATATATACATTAAGAAATAGATATCTAAGTTCTTCAAATAACTGGATTAACATATTTCAGTTAATAAACCTTCTTTAACGAACTGAAGTTAACATAAAGCCATAGCGGCATAACGGCAGTGCATGTAGAAGAATTCCGTTATCTTATATTTAAGTATAAAGCCGATTTTCTTGTATATGCTTTAAATCATTAGTTTAACATATTTAAGTTAATAAACCTTCTCTTACGAACTGAAGTTAACATAAAGCCATAACGGCAGTGAATTTAGAAGAATTCCGTTATCTTATATTTAGGTATAAATTCGATTTTCTTGCATATACACATTTAGCAATCGATATAGAAATCCTTCAAATCATTAGTTTAACATATTTAAGTTAATTAACCTTCTTTATCTTACTGAAGTTTACATAAAGCCATAACGATATAACGGCAGTGCATATAGAAGAATTCCGTTATCTTATATTTAGATATATAGTCGATTTTGTTGTATATACACATTTAGCAATCGATAACGAAATGCTTCAAATCATTAGTTTAACATATTCAAGTTAATAAATCTTCTTTAACGATCTGAAGTTGGCATACAGCCATGGCGGCATAACGGCAGTGCATGTAGAAGAAATCCGTAATCTTATATTTAGGAATAAAGTCGATTTTCTTGTATATACGCATTTAGCAATCGATAACGAAATGCTTCAAATCCTTAGTTTAACATATTTAAGTTAATTAGTCCTCTCTACCTTACTGAGGTCTACATAAAGCCTTAACGGCATAACGGCAGTGCTTTTAGAAGAATTCCGTTATCTTATATTTAGGTATAAAGCCGATTTTCTTGTATATATGCATTAACCAATCGATATTGAAATGCTTCAAATCATTAGTTTAACATATTTAAGTTAATAAACCTTCTCTTATGAACTGAAGTTAACATAAAGCCATAACGGCAGTGCATTTAGAAGAATTCCGTAATCTTATATTTAGGTATAAAGTCGATTTTCTTGTAGTTAGTTTATCATATTTAAGTTAATTAATCCTCTCTATCTTACTGAGGTCTACATAAAGCCTTAACGGCATAACGGCAGTGCGTTTAGAAGAATTCCGTTATCTTATATTTAGGTATAAAGTCGATTTTCTTGTATATATGCACTAACCAAGCGATATTGAAATGCTTCAAATCATTAGTTTAACATATTTAAGTTAATAAACCTTCTCTTATGAACTGAAGTTAACATAAAGCCATAACGGCAGTGCATTTAGAAGAATTCCGTAATCTTATATTTAGGTATAAAGTCGATTTTCTTGTATATACACATTTAGCAATCGATATAGAAATGCTTCAAATCATTAGTTTAATATATTTAAGTTAATTAACCTTCTTTATCTTACTGAAGTTTACATAAAGCCATAACGATATAACGGCAGTGCATATAGAAGAAATCCGTAATCTTATATTTAGGTATATAGTCGATTTTCTTGTATATACACATTAAGCAATCGCTAATGAAATGCTTCAAATCATTAGTTTGACATATTTAAGTTAATTAACCTTCTTTATCTTACTGAAGTTTACATAAAGCCACAACGGCATAACGGCAGTGCATTTGGAAGAATTCCGTAATCTTATATTTAGGTATAAAGTCGATTTTGGTGTATATACTTATTTAGCAATCGATATCGAAATGCTTCAAATTATTAGTTTAACATAGTTAAGTTATTTAACCTTCTTAAACGTACTGAAGTTGATATAAGGCCATGGCGGCATAACGGCAGTGCATTTAGAAGAATTCCGTAATCTTA
Source organism: Bactrocera correcta (assembly GCA_027475135.1). Taxonomy (NCBI): domain Eukaryota; kingdom Metazoa; phylum Arthropoda; class Insecta; order Diptera; family Tephritidae; genus Bactrocera; species Bactrocera correcta. The sequence continues at coordinate 15,803,443 of CM050324.1, forward strand.
TATTTAGGTATATAGTCGATTTTCTTGTATATACGCATTTAGCAATCGCTAATGAAATGCTTCAAATCATTAGTTTAACATATTTAAGTTAATTAACTTCTTTATCTTACTGAAGTTTACATAAAGCCATAACGGTATAACGGCAGTGCATTTGGAAGAATTCCGTAATCTTATATTTAGGTATAAAGTCGATTTTGTTGTATATACACAATTAGCAATAGATATCGAGACGCCTCAACTCATTAGTTTAACATATTCAAGTTAATAAACCTTCTTTAACGAACTGAAGTTGGCATATAGCCATGGCGGCATAACGGCAGTGCATGTAGAAGAATTCCGTAATCTTATATTTAGGTATAAAGTCGATTTTCTTGTATATACACATTTAGCAATCGATATCGAAATGCTTCAAATCATTAGTTTAACGTATTAAGTTAATAACATTTTTTAGCTTACTGAAGTCTATATAAAGTCTTAGGGTATAACGGCAGTGCATTTAGAAGAATTCCGTAATTTTACAATTTTATATTTAGGTATAAAGTCGATTTTCTTGTATTTACACATTTAGCAATCGATATCAAAATGCTTCAAATCATCAGTTTAACATATATAAGGTAATTAAACTTCTTTAACGTATTGAAGTTGATATAAAGCCATGGCGGCAAAACGACAGTACATTTGGAAGAATTCCGTTGTTTTATATTTTGGTATAAAGTCGATTTTTTGTATTTACACATTTAGCAATCGATATCGAAATGCTTCAAATAACTGGTTATACATATTTAAGTAAATAAACCTTCCTTATCTTACTGAAGTCTACAAATGCCTTAACGGCATAACGGCAGTGCATTTGGAAGAATTCCGTAATCTTATATTTTGTTATAAAATCGATTTTTTTGTATATACACATTTAGCAATCGATATCGAAATGCTTCAAATCATTAGTTTAACATATTTAAGTTAATAAAGCTTCTTTAACGCACTGAAGTTAACATAAAGCCATAACGGCATAACGGTAGTGCATTTAGAAGGCTTCTGCTATCTTATATTTAGGTATAAAGTCGATTTTCTTGTATATACACATTTAGCATTCGATATCGAAATGCTTCAAATCATTAGTTTATTATATTTAAGTTAATAAACCTTCTTAACGAACGGAAGTTGGCATATACTTCAAATAACTGGTTTAACATATTTAAGTTAATAAACCTTCTTTTACGAACTGAAGTTAACATAAAGCCATTACGGCAGTGCATTTAGAAGAATTCCGTTATCTTATATTTAGGTATAAAGTCGATTTTCTTGTATATGCACATTTAGCAATCGATATCGAAATGCTTCAAATCAATAGTTTAACATATTTAAGTTAATAAACCTTCTTTAGCGAACTGAAGTTTACATAAAGCCATGGCGGCATAACAGCAATGCATTAAGAAGAATTCCGTAATCTTATATTTAGGTATAAAATCAATTTTTTTGTATTTACATATTTAGCAATCTATACAGAAATGCTTCAAACCATTAGTTTAATATATTTAAGTTAATTAATCCTCTCTATCTTACTGAGGTCTACATAAAGCCTTAACGGCATAACGGCAGTGCGTTTAGAAGAATTCCGTTATCTTATATTTAGGTATAACGTCGATTTTCTTGTATATACACATTTAGCAATCGATATCGAAATGCTTCAAATCATTAGTTTAACATATTTAAGTTAATTAACCTTTTTTATGTTACTGAAGTTTACATAAAGCCATAGCGTTATAACGGCAGTGCATTTGGAAGAATTCCGTAATCTTATATTTAGGCATATAGTCGATTTTCTTGTATATACACATTTAACAATCGCTAATGAAATGCTTAAAATCATTAGTTTGACATATTTAAATTAATTAACCTTCTTTATCTTACTGAGGTTTACATAAAGCCATAACGGTATAACGGCAGTGCATTTGGAAGAATTCCGTAATCTTATATTTAGGTATAAAGTCGATTTTGTTGTATATGCTCATTTAGCAATCGATATCGAAATGCTTCAAATTATTAGTTTAACATATTTAAGTTAATTAACATTCTTTAACGTATTGAAGTTGATATAAAGCCATGGCGGCATAACGGCAGTGCATTTGGAAGAATTCCGTAATCGTATATTTAGGTACAAAGTCGATTTTCTTGTATATACGCATTTAGCAATCGATAACGAAATGCTTCAAATCATTAGTTTAACATATTTAAGTTAATTAACTTCTTTATCTTACTGAAGTTTACATAAAGCCATAACGGTATAACGGCAGTGCATTTGGAAGAATTCCGTTATCTTATATTTAGGTATAAAGTCGATTTTGTTGTATATACACATTTAGCAATCGATATCGAGACGCTTCAACTCATTAGTTTAACATATTCAAGTTAATAAACCTTCTTTAACGATCTGAAGTTGGCATATAGCCATGGCGGCATAACGGCAGTGCATGTAGAAGAATTCCGTAATCTTATATTTAGGTATAAGATCAATTTTCTTGTATTTACAGATTTAGCAATCGATATAGAAATGCTTCAAATCATTAGTTTAACATATTTAAGTTAATTAACCTTCTTTATCTTACTGAAGTTTACATAAATCCATAACGGTATAACAGCAGTGCATTTGGAAGAATTCCGTAATCTTATATTTAGGTATAAAGTCGATTTTGTTGTATATACTCATTTAGCAATCGATATCGAAATGCTTCAAATCATTAGTTTAATATATTTGAATTACCTTCTTTAACGTATTGAAGTTGATATAAAGCCATGGCGTCATAACGGCAGTGCATTTAGAAGAATTCCGTAATCTTATATTTAGGTATAAAGTCGATTTTCCTGTATATACACATTTAGCTATCGATAACGAAATGCTTCGCACCATTAGTTTAACATATTTAAGTTTATTAACCTTCTTTGACGTATTGAAGGTGATATAAAGCCATGGCGGCATAACGACAGTACATTTGGGAGAATTCCGTAATCTTATATTTAGGTATAAAGTCGATTTTCTTGTATATATGCATTTAACAATCGATACCGAAATGCTTCGCACCATTAGTTTAACATATTTAGGTTAATTAAACTTCTTTAACGTATTGAAGTTGACATAAAGCCATGGCGTCAAAACGACAGTACATTTGGAAGAATTCCGGAGTCTTATATTTGGTATAAAGTCGATTTTCTTGTATATATACATTAAGAAATAGATATCTAAGTTCTTCAAATAACTGGTTTAACATATTTCAGTTAATAAACCTTCTTTAACGAACTGAAGTTAACATAAAGCCATAGCGGCATAACGGCAGTGCATGTAGAAGAATTCCGTTATCTTATATTTAAGTATAAAGCCGATTTTCTTGTATATGCTTTAAATCATTAGTTTAACATATTTAAGTTAATAAACCTTATCTTATGAACTGAAGTTAACATAAAGCCATAACGGCAGTGCATTTAGAAGAATTCCGTAATCTTATATTTAGGTATAAAGTCGATTTTCTTGTAGTTAGTTTAACATATTTAAGTTAATTAATCCTCTCTATCTTACTGAGGTCTACATAAAGCCTTAACGGCATAACGGCAGTGCGTTTAGAAGAATGCCGTTACCTTATATTTAGGTATAAAGTCGATTTTGGTGTATATACTTATTTAGCAATCGATATCGAAATGCTTCAAATTATTAGTTTAACATATTTAAGTTAATTAACTTCTTTATCTTACTGAAGTTTACATAAAGTCATAACGGTATAACGGCAGTGCATTTGGAAGAATTCCGTAATCTTATATTTAGGTATAAAGTCGATTTTCTTGTATATACACATTTAGCAATCGATATAGAAATGCTTCAAATCATTAGTTTAACATATTTAAGTTAATTAACTTC